>JAPZDX010000024.1:20191892-20214124 GCA_029783625.1 Naso annulatus
AGTCAGCATATTGCCTTCACTACCATGAAATGCTTTATTGACAGAACTGTAAGAGAAGGCACCTCTACTGATGTATTTTAACTTATCACACTGAACACTGAAACCATTCTTAGATGGCAACTAATCACAGAGTTCAGTGTTGGTAGACAGCGATTCTACAAGAGTAGGCAATTAATAAGATCTGCACAATATCAAGCTGAATCTTTAAGAAATGATAAAAATCTTTTCCACAGTCACAAAGGCTTGGGCCCTAAAAATGTCACTGCTTCCAGGAAGTTGATTACAGTCATTTATGGCTGATATGCTTTTAAGTTTCATCCACGATTAAAGAATCACGAGTCAAAGATTGTCTCTTAAATCAGTAGGTGTCTAAGAATAGGAATGCTACTGAAAAGTCCTATAATATTCTCCTGTGGTTGACATTCAAAGAGTCTCTGCCATAAATCAGTGTGACAGATGTGAAAAGAGGAGTTGAGGTTAGCGTAAAGGTTTAAAAGAAACAATGGTTACGTGTAGAGATAAATCTTGCAAGTGTCTACATCAACTTCAAGTACTTTTCAAATAGACTTAAGAGCTGGAAGAATATGGCACATTGTAGAGAATCTGCAAAATACAAAGTCACCTAAAAATGACAACAATGTCATTTTGTTCAGTGCAAACTGCTTTCAAACAACAATGTAGCAGGGTGCATTAGTGGTCCAGGATTCTGTCTCAGGGGTTATTCCCTCACAGTAGATTATCTATGGCAGGTGAAAAGTTGCTATGCCATATCTCATGGAGAGAAAAATGTCCGTCTAAAGCCCTTGAAAGGCCAACAGCAGAAGAGGCAGTGACAAGCAGAAAACAGCGAAAAATAGAACTGACGAACAGAATTGAAGGTAGCTGGTGGCCACTAACATGACACTTACAGACATCGTGTGCCTGCACCTGCTTCTCAGTAAAGAGCTGCCCGTAATTGCTGCACTACAAATGCCATCCCAGATGGTGTAAGCTTTTTTTCAAATGACAGTAATATTCAAACCTGTCACGTTAAAACAGTGTGCATTTAACTCTTCAGTGAACAAATAAATGAGAATTCATGACCACGTAACACTCAGAGTGGTCACTGAGTTGGCTCAGTGGGCAGGATATTAGTCGAGGCAGTTTTTTAGGCTCAGGTTTTTGAAGTGAGGTTGTACTGTGGTACTTATCCAGTCAGTGTATTACCTGCAGTTGATGGCAGTTGGCCCTCCCCCATTTTGGAGAAGCAGCGGGAGCACCAGTGAAAGCACTGACCTGCTATGAAGGGGGCAGCAGCAAAACATATTTTATCTTGCAGAACAGGGAAGTTGCTGGTGCACCGCTGCCTTGATCCTTTTAAAACACGGAAGTCACATAATTCCGGCTAATTGATGTTTTTTCATGTTCTGTGAGGTAGAATTGTTTTGGTCAAAGGTGTCTGGTGGCTTTGATTAGCGCATGTTTGGAAATAACGGCATCAGAAAGGGCTGTTTGACAGCAAAGTGAAGAAGTGAAAATATCCCAAATAGCATACTCTTAAACTGAATGAGTAAGCGTTTTTTTAAGTGGCTGAAATGCATTTTGCTGCTGCCCCCGTCCACAGCAGAACATTACTTAGCTTCCTACACAAGTACTTCTGTCTGCTCCTCCAAACTGGGTGCGTGCCGACCACCATCGACTGTAAGTTATACAGTGAGTATGGATAAATACTTCATACACCCCCACCTACAACAAACTAAACTGTCCTTTTAAGTAAATAACAAAAATAATGTGTTTTATACATTGTGCTAAAATGCACGCACACATCACAGACTTTTAAAAGCCCAGGACATATAATAACATACGGTCATGATGCCAGATAGTATCGAGTCAGAATTTTCACTTTTCGTACTATGTAGTATGCTGAGTTTATCTCTCTCCAAGTTTATGAAAAGAAAAATAATTATGTAATAAGTACAGCCGGTGTCACACGAAGAGTCTTCAAAGCTTCGCTGACCTGAAATCACAGTCTTTGATTAAAAGAGCTCCATGTTTATAAAGTCGGCTTAAGTCAAGAGAAACTTTAATTTCCTCAATGTTGTGCTGCTGTTGAGTGTGAAGGACTCCTCCTGGTCCTGTTCTTGCTCTCTAAACTCTCTCCAGGGTTGCTCTGTTCTTAAGGAGTACAAATCCACGATAAGCAAAGATTAATTTTGACTAGCAGACATATGAACCCCTCTGATCCAGTCCTGCCAGCCAGCCAGCTGGCCACTCAGACAGGCAGTCATTCAGCCAGTCCTTTCTCATTCTAAACGAGGACTCCTGTTAATGTCAGTCAATAATGCAGCGCTTAATGGATCAAAGCACCTCAAAGGAATTGACATTATCTCTGTTTAAAGTCAAAGGGAAGGAAAATTGATTTCTTTTTTGTTCTCTTCGTCATTAGTCCACTGGTCGATTTATGCCGATGGATGAATCAGTCAGGCAGCCAACTGGCGAGTTAATAGCTTCCATCCAGTGGCAGCTTGGAATTAGAGTGGGTTGTTAAACCAATTGGTTAAATATGCTTGCTATGACATCAGTTTCTTTACATGAGGTGAACAGTTGAAGAGGTTAAGATAGACAGGGGCCGCGCTGACCTGCAACAGCTCTGTGCAGGGCCAAAGCTTTTAGAACAGGGACAACAGGTCAGGCATAAAACTGCATTGGAAGGAGGCTTTTAAAGAGATATTTGCATTATTACAATGTGGGTTGAAAACTGCACAGACCTTTTTACTGGGCTGTGTTTTTACTGGAGAACACTTGTACATCTGGTTTCTTGAATATTAAAACCTACAAAAAACTGTCTGGTGTAGTCGACTATTGTAATTTTTAGTATTCTGGAAAAAAAAAAAAACCCTCTCTGTGGCTTAGATTTCACTTAGTGCAATTTTTTACAGTCACTTGGATTTCTGGGTTTGATGCTCGCTTTGCATTTGCTGATTGAAGAAAAAAAATGAAACTAACCCCTTCCTCTCTGTTTCCATAGCAACTTACTTCATATTGACCAACAGAACTCATAACGCATGCAACATTAGTAGGCCCTTAATTGTTTTAGCTCGATCATGCAGGGTTCTAATTCAGTTACCAAGCTTAATCAAATGTTGCTGTCACCAACCAGTCTCAGTGGAGACTGGCCAGCATGAGTTGGACCGGCTGCATCTTGTTTTTGGGATAAGCTGTGCTGTAAGCAAATGCCTCGCTGCAGTTGGCTGTTGGAGCTGGAGTAAGTCATCACGAAGACTTTTGGTAGACGTCAGTTTGGTGGCCGTCAGCCTGTGCAGTCTGAGCCAACATTACCTCTTTCTCTCTCCTTCTCCGTCTAGCAGGGAGCATAAACAGGAAAATAGAAAGTGGAACAAAATTAGATAGAGCCATTCCTCACATTCAGTTTGGATACTTTTACCTTTTTTTTTTTTTTAGACTCTTCACTTAGTCTAATTGCACTTGTATAATAGAAATCTTGCTGTGCAGGTGGACGAGCAATAGCTCCTTTTAAATTTTGTTTGTACATGTTTTTTTTTTTACAGATTGTACTTGTGATTTTCAGATCAGTTCGACTTCTCTCTCTGTTTGTAAATAGTAACTTGACACTTTAGATGTGTCAAAATAATAAAAAAATCAGGTACTTGGAGTCTAGTGCTGGAGAAAGACTCTTAACTATTTTACACTCCTTTTATTTTTAGAGAAAGGAAATCAATGCAGTCTGATTTAGAGAGACAAGCTGTGTGGTGGATACACTTTATTCATGCTGACTGAAATCATTCCAACTGAGGATTTCGAGTTTACATGGGATCTGACTTAAAACAGCCTGGTGTGATCATGTGCCAACTAGAGATGTTTCTATCCTGTTTTTTGATTTTTGTTTTTTTTTTTTTAAATTCCCAATATGGATTTCATCACCCAAACTTGGGCAGTGGCCGATACCGAGTACATAAAAAACCATGCCTTTAAAATATAAGGTGAAATCAGAATGAAGTAAAATAAAATGATTTAAACAGAACACTCTAAAATGGTAGTGCAACTGCAACTTAAAAAACAAAAATCTAGAAAAAATCAAATTCCTAACACGACACTGACTAAGCTAACCAGGAAGTAGCTGGGTACACTTTAGCGGCTAATAAATCACATGGTAACGGATTTGTGCACAGACTAGTGTGCTTGCCGATGCCGGTCTGCCTGAAGAAGATCACTCGATCGTAACGTTGCTTATTAAAGTTGCTGGGAGCTTTTAACCCAGTGTGAGAATCCTTTGTCTGATATCTTGCCGATACCAGCACCAGCCTTTATTGACAGTATCTGAGGCATTTTCCGATACTTGTATTGGTATTGGAACAACCCTAGCACCGACACGCAATTGCAGCAACTGTGTGACGTGCGAAAGTGATAAACTCCTGAACAGCTACCTTTCAGCACCAACCCGTTCAGCAGTGTCTCTATGGCACGTTTCATCAGTTCCCTAAAGATGATATCTTTCGTCTGTTCAGCGCAGTATTTGCCGTTTTTGTGTTGTCTAATATTGTTCACCTCTTTAAGAGTTTGCATGTGAAACAAACTCTCCTCGATGGTCCAGTTCAGTTTAGAAGCCACCATGTTTTTGGAAGTGAAGAAATGTACATCACCAAGCTTTTGTGCCAAGACGGAGGGCATGTGCAGCAAAAAAGGCGGCAAGAAAGTAATCACTTTATTGATCAGTTATGAGTCTGGCTTCTGTTTTTGGAGGCTGTATAGGGAGCATCTTTTTATTCTGTTTGGGCTTTTAAACCAATTAGAACCAGGATTTTAGACTTAATGTGGATGTGGTCAATGTGGTCACTTTGGCATCATAACGGGGAGCAGTGCACAAAGCAGACGCATACCGCTGTGTTCCATGAATGTAAAACACAACTAATTATTGCTGTTGTCATGTCTTGCAATTTCAGCTTTGCTTACTGGAAAGAGAATTTCGTAGTGGGAGTTTGTGAAAACTTTGATTAAGCATGATCCTTAGCAAAAGATTGAATCTTTGGAAATGTTTTTCTTGGGGCACAACATCATTGAAAGATATGAACATTTGCTTTTTGCTAAGAAGCTTCAGGAATTCAGTCATTCATCAGCTTAAATGTTCACTCCCCCCGTGGTACTGAATACACAATCTGAGAATGTCAAACCATGCATGTTGTAGAATGACCGTTCGTCTGATTTTTTTTTTTAAACAAATCATTGAGGAAAGAACTTTTGAGAACTCAGCAGCAAGTTGACCTGAGGGCAGAACTGGACTTGGAGGAGTCAGTTTGATGCAGTTACCCAGAGAATCTTGTTGACTGGGGAATGTGTGAGGCAAAACCTGAATGAGGTCTTTTTTTTTTTTTTTTTTTCAAACTCATCCAGTCACACCTAAGGTTCCCTTAAGCAAGCAGCGCTTACTCAGACCCTTCAGATATGTATAAAAATCTTAGAGGCCTCGCAATTCTGAAATTGGGACTGAAGCATTCAAACATCCACAGTCCTGAGTCACGGTCCTGTCTGCCAGATCTGCGACCCACCACCAACAACAACAAGCTGTTGCTATTGCAGCGTCGCAGCCTTATCTCTTTCACTCACATAGACATGTCAGAAAACTCAGCCCCTTCCCCTTCCATAAGTGTTGTTAATGTGAGTTAAAACATTTTATTTCCCCCTTTTTTTTGCTTATTAACAACCCCCCATCCTGAGATATGAACAGAAATGCAGCTTTGGGTTTTTGTTTGCTGAATTCAGAGAATTTGATTTAAATCCTGGTTTAGATTCTTTTTAACTTTCATCCCTTTCTTCTCATTTTAGACCCTATAAAGACGGCCCAAGGCTCCCTGTCCCTCAAGGCCTACAGACTCACCCCAAAACTCATGGAGATCTGCAAAGAGAAAGATTTCACACCTGAGGGGTAAGTAGTTCGTAGCAAACACGTGGGAAAATCAAGCAGTGGGTGAATAAGTGTCATGATCTCATGCACACAGAAGTGTAGATATTCGTACACATTGCTTACAGGAAAACTAAATTAAAATTTTCTTTCTTTTGATTTTGCTTATTCACTGGATTTCGAATCTAGGCTTGTGCATCCACAGGGGAGGCGTTAAGTAGCAGTTGGAGGTTGATGCTGATGCAGCTGATTTATCAGTTCGCCCTTGCCCGTCAAACAAATGTTCCATGTTTACGCTTCTTTTGACCCCAAGGCTTATCGTAATTGCCTTTAAATTGCAGCTAAAAATGAATGTAATGAGGGGACCATTTCCCAGGCAGTTGAGTGGAGTTTAAATGCAGGAACTCACACATGCATAAACAGATGCATGAAGGGACATGCACACACATATGAGCCGACAAATCCGAATTAATGGCGCAATGAAGAAATCCCAGAGGTGTCACATTACTATCCATTCAAAACCTTTTCAGATATCCATTTTTAAATCCAACAGAAGCGAGTTTTTTTTTGTGGGAGGACAGTACAATTTAACTGCATCGTTTCTGTTCTCTTTCTCTGTATTTCTCCACCTGTGTGTCGCCATTGCCAGCCACTCCGTTACCGACCAAGTGTGTTTGGCCTATAGTCAGGATCCTCCTCATTTCTGCAGCTTTTCATTAGTTCCTATGATTTATTACAGCCCCAATCTGGAGCAATCAGTGTGCCCAACAAGACCCATGAAGAGGGCAGCTGTGGGTAGAGACGGACAAAATGACCACCTAACAACCCTGTTGCTATCCTGTTATTTGTAGAATAGACTGGAAATCTGAATATTAACAATGTTTCTTAACGCCCCCCCCCACGATGTGTGGGAAAGCAGTCTCTTTCATGTCGGTATATTTGATGTTACATGAGCTTGCATATATTGTGCACCTTTTTTCGAAATGAAAGGCAGGGATAGATGAGTGCTGAATAGACCCATCCCTTTGAACTGCCCTCCAAGTCCGCTGGGCTATGGAGGCAGTGGTCAATAGCCTCCACTTCAGCGCACACAATATGAAGCATCAAATTAGTCAACCTGTGGAGTCAACCTTTGACTTAGTCCAGCGGGGCCCAACTCGGAAAGAGCATGGCATTAAGTGTGCCATAGTCCAGTGGGGTTGGACAATTTGTCCTGCCTAGAATGTGCTGTCCCTCTCTTTCCTGTTAGATGCCTTTTTAGATTGCTCTGCAGGCATTTGAAAAGGTCATAATATGCAGCAAATATTTTAAAGCACCGCAGATGGATAATTGTGCCAATATGCATAACAAACAATATTTATTTCATTATAGATTTTCCTTATAGACTGCTGCTATCCATACTGACTTCTCTTCAGCCCACTTAGAGCCTGAGGCAGGATTGCTCAGAGGCTTCTCTTAAAGTTTGGCTGGTGCTCTACTTAGAATACAGAAATATTTTTTAACATTACCCTATCAGAATTAGGGTGACGATCTACACCCTTTATTTTTTTATCACACAGACAGGCACAATAAAAACGTCTTTGTTTCTGGTACAGTGCACATGGCGGATCAGTGTAGCGAGTGTATTGATCCCGTAACAAGCAAGAGGCATCTAACAAGCCAACATTAGGCATATACAGACATTACTTTGTAGCTCATGCACTGTGCACAAGTGACAGGCAGAACCAAGGCAGTCAGTCAATGCTATTCGATTTATGTGAGACATTAAGCAAAGTTTGAAGTTCCATTTTGTGCTAACAGGCCCATGTCAGAGAAAGTGAGAGAGGAAGGTGCGGCCTGTAGCTCCTGAGGAACAAGGGGAGGTGGTTAAAAATCGGCTGGTGCTTTGCACACTTTTCAAAAGAGCCCATAAAAAAAGTCATTTAAGCTACCCAGTGTAACGGTGCTTGCGGTGGGCCATATGGACACATTGTGTCACATCATTTTCAGATATAAAAATGCAACCTGCATAACATTATTATTCAGTTTTCTTTTAGTGTGCTGAGGTGCAATTTACTGAGAAGTACAAGGTTAGCGGTAACAAAGTAATGTTCCATTTGCAGCTTTTCTGCAAAGCATATGCAGACAACAGATAAAAGGTGGGAATTGGTCAAAAGCAGACCCAAAAGGATCTCTGTCTTAATCCAAGCAAATGTTGAATGTATACAGTGGCATCAGAACCAGAGGTGGAACAGTTAACCCCACCCACCCTCTGTTCACTTAAAAATAAAACTGAAATAGCCGTGGATCAGCTCAGGCCAAAGCAAACTAGCAGCATTTAGCAGCTAACTCAAAGAAGACGAAAAGGAAATGTCTACAAATTTTTCAAGACAAAGAAGTCCAGAAGCTCCTTGTCCTCTGATCAAAGAAAGCAGTTAATGACCATATAACAGGCATGCCTCGTCATGTTCAGCGGTGCTGACATGATATCTAAAATTACACACTGGGGCGGAGGCATTATGACCAAGTTGTTTGATTCACTGTAAAAACACAAAGGCGGCTTAACAGGGGGACTTCTTCATGCCATCTGTGATTAAAAAAAGGGCTTTGGAGAAACATTGATAAAAGATAATGTTACTTGTTACAGTTTAAGTGTTGTGTTTTTTCATCTCTATGAAATTAATACACATCAATACTTATTTATTTATATTAATCATTGCACAGAATACATTTAATAGAAATCACAGATTTTTTCACTTTGTTAGGTCTGACGTGTGTTTTAATTAACCTTATATAGTATGAAAAAGTTGGTAAAAGCATTTCTTTTTAATCAGCTAATGAGGATGATCAGCATAACTTACAATGAGCTGAAACTGCAGTCGTCTGTGATTCATGTCTGTGTCTCAACTGCGAGGGTGAATTGTAACTGAATCTCTCTTCCCCTGTCTCTGTCCCTCCTGTCATGTCCCTCACTTTTCAGCTTGAAGAAGGCCAACATTGGCTTCGAGCATATGTTCGAGGAGGTGCCCATTGTCATCAAAAACTCTCACCTCATTAACGCACTGATGTGGGAGCTGGAGGACAAGTCCACGGTCGCCGACAAGCACGAACTGCTCAACCTCTCAAGCAGGTCAGCTGTGAGCTCATGCAGCGTATTTGCCAAAAGGGGCTAAGGCCAGACACCATAGTTGTAAAAATATTTAAGTCCCCCCCCCACACACGCTTAGTTGGATAATTGAGCTTCGCTGTGCAGGATGATGTATGTGCAGACTTTGACACTACAAGACTCTCCTTGTATTTATCTACTGAGAGTGGAGAGTTTCTCTGTGCTCACTGAAAATCTGACTTTAGGAAAGGGCCATACGGGTATGATTTGTGACATCATAAAAAAATCTCAGTCAGACTTGCCACTTGTTCAAATGTGATGTAATGGCTTGAAGCTGCCAGTGCACAAACATTAATAGCATTAATAGAGCATTAATAGAGTGAAAAACAACCCATACCTTCAATCTTGAGCTAAAATAAAATGTTACATTATGTTGGCAATAGGACTGTCACTTTATATTCGTAATTCGCACATTTGTTTGAACATGGGGCGAAAAGTTTTTATTCTAGCTGGAATGACCTGCTTGAAATGTAGGCTGCAGTCTCTCTATAAGCACATCAGATCATTTGAAGAGTTTCCCTTTTGATCCAGCAGAGAGCACTCTAAAACTTTTCTGTCAGCTTGACCTATCATACCCTGTTGACCTATCAGTAATCTAAGCTCATGTTAATCTGGTGTTTTCCTTCGAAAATGGAGGAAAATAGGGAGCTGGGCCGCCCCGACTCCACGAATAACGACTCACGAATTTATCCGAATAAATTACAGGTTATGTTAAATTTGTTCAACCTTAATTTTTTTTGAAAAAGTGACAGCCCTTGTAAATAATCTATCAGATTCAGGAGTGGCAGTTCTCTCTGTAAGTGTGTCAGGGCTCCTATTGACAGGTTATGAAAATTAATCACATATTGCACTTGGCGGGACCCGTGTGTGCGCAGCATGGCAGAATGCTTTTCAATTGTTGGAATTAAAAATAATTTCTTTCACATATCCTGCTGTACAGCTAAATTACAGCGTCTGCATCTTCTTTTTTTAGGGTAGTGCCTGCGTCATGGTGTTTTGTAAGCAAAGCATCACCCCTTATTTCATTAATTCTGCACACAGTTACCACTGTGCTGTGCTATCACATCTATTGAAGAATACTGTCTTCTAAAAAAGTGTCTGACAAGCTTTAAAAACCATGTCATGTTATCTTTTTAAACCTGCAGGCAGCTTTCACAGACATGAGTTAAAGCTACTTCTAAATTAAAATTGATTTGACATTAGGGAACTCCTCTGCATTAATCTGTGTCCTCCACACTGTTCCAAGTGGATCACTGGAAAAGAATAAGAGACCTATTGATGTAATCGGTTTGACGTCAAACCACCATTTGCGTTTTTTCTGCTGTTATCAAACACCTCTTAGGTAGCCTGTTTTGAGTTTATTTTTTATTTTTTCCTCAAAATCCCATCGAAGGACCAAATCCAACGGTGAAATTATCTGAAAAACAAGAATTGGTTGCGTAAAAGCTCACAATTCTGTGCAAAAACCCAAATTAAAAACCTCAAAAAGGGTCACAGTATTTCTCTGGATGACGCATTCTTCCTTTCAATAAACACAGCAACTTAATCCTTATATAACATTAGCTGCATTTTTGATTTGTGTGAAGTAAAAGCTGGCAAACATTGTTCTGAGTTTACCTTACTTTGTTAGTTGACTTTACCTTATATCATCAGCTGAAAAATTTGTATAAATGTACAATGTCTGAGTTGGACTCTGACCATTTTCACAACGTTGAGTATGCAGCTGACAATACTAATGAACAAAGGGTCAAATGTGGTGGACCCTCGATGTCACATAAGCTGGAGGACTGTGGAAAAAATACAACAACAAGTTTTGTAGCATAAAAACGCTGGTTGTTTTTCTTTTAATGAAGGAAAGGAATATGTCACTTGGTGCAATGATATGGCTCATTTGTGCAGTTTTAGAGGCTCTTAGAGGGACTTCTAATGGACTTCTCTGGGACACAGTCATGACCCGTATGAGGCTGTAGCTCCACAGATGAAACTTGTTATCAGGATGAATTCTTTGTTGGTTTTGATCTTGTCATTATTGATATTAAGATCAAAGATTCCCCATGCTAAAAAAAATGTTATCTATGTTTGTAATGCTGCATTCACTTTTGTCAATTACAAGCTAACAAGCTAATGAGCAACTTAAACAGATAAAAGAGGGAAACTACACTTACTATACTGCTACATCTGATAGTCTCCAATTTTGGTGCTCAACAGACTCCTCCTCTGAGTGGTGGGCGTGGCCTGAGACATGTGATTCATATATACTTTCTTAGTAAGGGGCTAGAGTAGATGTTTTTCAGAGCATTAAACCTCTTTTGTGTGAAAGCCATGTCAAATTATTAATAGTAGAATTTAAAATTTGTCTTTGAAATTTGAACCTTAAAAATAACCCTGTTCTAATTCTTAGTGCTCATTTCAACCCGCCAGGTGGGTGAGGCAGTTATGGAAATGTTTTCCTCTGCAGGTTAAAAATCCAAGTTTGAATTTTGTTTGTATTACAAGTATTTGTTGTTTGGATCAGATCTGTAACCCACACTATAATTGTGACCCATATATATATATATTGTAGTTCTTTGACATTTTAGGTGTTATATCTGATGTCAGGAAATTCTCCCTCCACCTTTGAGTTAGAATCGGATGTTTGATTTGAGACATCAGGTCTAGCACTAGCTGCCACAAATGCCACTTCCAAATGTCAAAAAATAATATTTCATTATGCATGTATATATAAATGTCACATTCTTAAATTGGCCTTCGATAACTAATGAGGGCAGCATAAACAGATATGAGACCAACCGTCTGAACTCCCAGCCTGGTACTTTAAGTCTTGCGTGTAGATCTCAGAGGCTCTCTGCATTCCTCTCAGGAGAATTTATCAGCAATCATTTATGGAGATAAACCTTCGCAAGTGGAGCAACAGCTGTGAAGCTTCCCATGGGCAGGTGTGAGAAATTAGCACAATAACGACTCAAAGTGTCGATTTACATGCTGTTGGCGCACAAAACCCTCCGTGCTTACTTATACATGGCAGTGTACCACATTAGGAGTTTTTGTGATTCTTTTCATCTGAGTCCTGTGAAAGTGTGAGTGAGCTCTTTAGAATGCATGTGCCCGGCCAACCACGTTTGACACCAGCATAGTCATTTGTTAGAAATTGTCAAACAGACTGGAGGAGAATACCTCACTTTTCTTGCATATTGTTCCATTTTCCAAATGACTACTCTGACGTTGAAACATAGCTTTCAATATGACCAGAAATGGGGCAGAAGCAGTCTGAGCCCTCCCCATAGGTTTCCCCAGCATGACTGCTGATGGGATGTCTGGCAAAATGAAATTGTTCCTCAAAGTTGTCAGACTGCTGCACAGCTCTGTCCTTGTATAGGTTTGGTCGTGGCGTCCGTCTCTCTACATCTCCCACTGACAGCCCCACCCTTTTCTCCTCATTTCCACCCCTTCAAAAAAGATAATGATAATGGGTTTTATTTAATGTTTTTCCTTTTGTCTCATTTTCCAATCTGCAGCCCCATTTGTCAATGTCATCTATGTCCAAGGCTGAGTGAATGCAGTTTCACTCCAGCAACCAGGGTTGTTCTTACCGCAGATGATGATGTTGATCGTGGCGATGGATTGCATGAATGTAAATTCATTTATGTAGCCCTTTTATTACCAAACAGCCTTGAAATGCAACACGGCAATGCATTGTTTGAAAGCAGCCTGCATTTATGTCAGGCCAAAACACTTATTAGTGGGCCTTCTTAAATGGTCTTCATCCGTCTTAAAATGCGCCCACTGTGGAGTGTCTTCCATTGTTTGTTATAAATTATCCACCAAACCTCATATTACTTGTTGTTCTGTGTGAATGAGCAACTCATCAGTCCATTACCTGCCATCTAATTAATGTAATTACCTTCTTGCATAGAAATGCTGGACAATTGAGGGATATGTAAACACAGCTATCTACTCAACAGACAATACCCTGATGATATGTATTTAATAAAGGAGAATCTTGTGCAGGGAGATCACCAAGGGGTAAAGAAATTATGCTGCAAATTAAATTCACTGTGGAAAAAGAATGTCCCTTGACAGACAAACTGCATCCAGTGAGAAAAAAACAGCCAATACTACTTTTCTCCAATAGTTCAATATCAGTTTTAAACACAAAATAATGAGCTGTAGTGCATTCACTAACACATGGTTTATGAAATGTGCGTCAGTCCCACATTTCATAAACCATAAATCTGTGTGAAAATGCAAAATTCATCCATACTTTTTAATATTTTATTTTCAGCTAGATATTAGCAGAAGCTTCTATTGGAACATTGTTGGGTTGAGGCAGTGTCATGTTTTCTTTAAAACATATTATTCTGTTGCAGAAGCATGTCAGAGATCCATATTATGCCCCAGTCCATCAGTTAAAAAGACTCCATCACAATAAAGCACTCATTACAAGAATGGAAGTCACTTGCTTGACAGCTTTGTTAAACAACTCCCCTCTGAACTTTCAATTTACTGAATGTCAGCCCCTTTTCGGTCGCACATCAATATAGTTTGAGTTTGTCCTCTGTTGTCCTGCGTGAGTACAAACACAGCAGCCCGAATACACACACCCACACACATGCTGTACGGGCTGCCATTGAACCTGACCTTAAAACAGAATCGGTGATGATAGGAAATCCCTTGGCAGACTTTGATTTTTAATGCAGGATTGATCGAAAGGCTCACTGACCTGTCTTAATAATTTAGCCCTTTCGGAATGTTTGAGTGTGTGACCTGTGTAGTGTAGGCTGTTATTCAGTGAGCAATTTCTAGAAATGCTGTCAGTCATTGTGTGCACAAATATAAGTAGTAGTGTATTTTCCTAGATTTTTTTTTTTTTTAAAGATAAGGTAACAACTGAGCGTGCAACAAAAACACAAAGAGCCCCAACAGCAGGACGAAAGTCAACACAATTAAGAAGTTAATTTTACTTGAAATAATTATGTTTTTTACTTTACCTTTGCAAAATCAAAGAAATTAAATGTTCCGTTGGTGGCATTCAAGGCGATCAGTTTATAGAATATAGCAGAAATGGAATATAGTATTCATAATCATGTTTTTATTAGTGTATAATCACTTGAAAACAGGAATTTTTGCGTTTTCGTTACCTTAGAATGAGCCTTTTATGTCTACCTATCTGCTTTGATGCTCTGTCTTTGAGCAACGTGCAACAACCTTTTTTGCTCTTCATTTGCAAGATGCAGCACTGTGTCACGATTGTATCATCATTTCAGCCTGACCACCTCCAGATATGATCGGACTGATCTTGATAAGCTTTCTCATTGCTGTGCAGTCTGCACGTGTTTACGCTTTGGAATGAGACAAATACAAATGACATGTTGATACACTGCACCACAGAAAGGACAAACCAAGCTCTTGCACTGAAGGTGGCCTTTGACGTTTTTGGCGAGTTTGGCGGCCATCATAGGTTCTCCTACATGCAGAACGATATTCAGTTGGGTGCAGTCTGCAACTTCAATGCTAGATGCCACTAAACCATTCACAGTTGACCTTTTAGTAATCGCTAGGTCAGGGACACATATTTTTATATAACCCTTTAAGACCAAACGTGTCAAAGATCTAACCAACATGTTCTTTGTGTGGATGAGAATTATTGCGTTCCTTGGGAATGATAAAGTTAACCCTGACCTTGACCCTGTAAAATGTAACAAATTTACAGTCAATGACAAAAGAAATAAAAGGGGGAAAAAAACTGAACTGATTAAAACCAAATCCAGTGCACTGAATCATGCACACACACACACACACACACACACAAACACACAAACATTTCTGTTCAGTCCGGCTCAAACACTTGACACTTACATAAACGACAGATGTTTTCTAGGATCCAGCTCTGACTAAATGAGTTCCTTTGCATACATTATGAATGCACACCACACAAATTAGCCACCATATTGCTCGATGAAATAGTTTCAAATGGGTTTTCGTCAGCGAGAATCAGTTTTGACACAGTCGGAGGGACACAGTGGGGAAGTGTTATGGCGAGATTTGGTCCTGGGCCATCGGTTTTCGAGTTTACAGCTCTGACACCACAGTGGAGGGTTGACATACTGATCACACAACCATCCTCGCAGGCAAACATGGTGGTGGTGGAAATGGCTCACTAGTCCAAACTGTGGAAAAGACACTTGAAGCTACTGAAAACCATACACGACTCAGACTTGCTTTAAAAAAAAACAAAACAAAAAGCAAAGACAGACAAGCACTGACATCTGACTGAAAAGCCATGTGTAATATTAGTTTTCACACCTTACGTGTCTTTGCTCCTACAGTGCGTATTCAACAAAAGAGTGTGTAGGCTCGTTATTTGATCACTTACATTAACACACACCTCATGCAGATGCGCGGCTGTAGTATGGATGGTGTGTTATAGATATTGCATGCATGTGGTTACATTAGTTTTCTGTTTGTGCGAGCAAGCTTAAGGGGTTTCATCCATATGTGTGTGCACATACATGTTAATACTGTTTGTGAATCATATCATTCCCTTACAGTTCCCTTTGTAATTCTACTGTGAATCATCTTTTTAGCACCACAAATACTTGATTTTTACCTTAAAAATGATATGACTTTACTTTTTGATATTGTTGAATCCTTAGGGAACATTGTACACATGATTTCAAGTGACTCAAAAGGACATTCATCTGCGTTCGCCCTGCAGTTGGAGCCTGTGGCAGCATAGTGACAAAGTGAAAAAGCTTGCTTGTCATGTGCTGTTCTTTTTATGTCAATACATGTTTCCCGACACCTCACTCAAACAGCAGGGGTCTGAGGTTTTAAAGACAAAACAAATAGACTCAAATTGACAAGGTGAGTGTGTTTGCCTTGTTAATTCTGGTTACTCCAGAGCTTGTTTCTCAGTGGAACCAAATTGTAGTTATCCTTCAATTTAATAAGACCGGTAGTCTCAATCAATAGTTTGTGAAGACGGTTAGTTTTTTTGTTTCTTTGGCTTTGTAGAATCTAGGAAATCCAGGGTGGGTGAGTTATTTTGCGACAGCTTGTAACAGAAGACGAACAGTGTGAGATGTTAGAGCAGAGAGAGAGAGAGAGAGAGAGGAATATTGATTTAAAAAACTGCTAATTTGGAAAATCTCGTAGCAGAGAGCAAAGTAACTAAAATCACCCAAAACACCCTGCCTCCACATTTTCACACAAACAATTAAAGCACACACACACACACACAAAACAGTTAAATCAGCAGAAGTGCACAAACAACCAAAACATACACAGTGCTGGCAGTCCTTGCGGGCACAATTGTCATTTAAATAAACCGTCAGAATCTGTTTTCCCACACTACATGCTGCATTATGTAGCACCCAAACATTCATAAATGAAACAATACAATTCCACAGAGGAAAGTACGAGAGGGAGCAGACTTGAAGTGGAGCGCTGCAGCCTTGTAAAGGTTGAAGTTAGGGCGGTAGTAGTGAGACATCCTGTTAAAAATGGGGCTCATGGGAGGAGAGGGAAGAGGAGTGCTGGTAGAGTTGCATTAGGAGTGTTGTCAGCACGGCAGTGTTGGGGAAAGGATGAGGCATGAGATACAAGAGCAGACAGATGTAGCACAGGGACGAGAGGGAAGGGTCCTGAGGTCTGAGTACTGTCAAACTCCAGAAGAGAGTTTTCATGTCAAATGTCTTTAAGCATATGTAGGAGCAATATATCCGGTACGAGATGAACTTAACGATCAGGTCAGAAAGGATGGCAAACATAATTTGTTGACAATGTGGATGAGACGGCGCATGACCAATCACATACCATCAGATAACAGGCCTTTGCATTTACACCTGGTATAGATGAGCTCTTCAGTTTTGATTCTCCCTCCTTTTATGTATCCGGTAAAGGGAATATAGACTCTACTAAAACCCCTTTTAATTTAAGACAAACTTTAATAAACACCCAACAACATCTGTTTTTTTTTCTGCAATAGGCATGGCTCCAGTTGACATTAACTCCTGGGTCAAATGACTCTGTTGTAGTCATGGGTATTTATCAGCTCCAAGCGACAGTGATATAAACATGACATCAGAGAAGACCTGCTAATTTCCACCTTTTTTCTGGCACCATACTATGGTGCTTCTGAATTCTATCTGACCATTATTTATTGCCTTTTTCTGCCAGGGAGCAACATGCAACAACAATTTTGTTCATCGTGCAAGAAGCAGCACTGTGTCACAAATGCATCATCATTTCAGCCAGTCCACCTCCAGATATGATCTGACCGATCCTGATAAGCTGTCTCATTGCTCTGCAGTCTGCACGTGTTTATGTTTTGGAATGAAACAAATACAAATCACATGTTAATATGGGGTGTAAATGGAGTCCCACTGATGTACAAGCAGATTTAGCCAAGTACGAGGGGAAGAGCTGATGATCAGACTCGACTGCAGCCTGGTATTCATGTGTTTAAAATGCTTCAAACCTTTTTCAGTTGTCTCTTCTAAAAAGAAAAATCGAGGAAAAAAGATTAGTCAGAATGTGTGCATACTCACAAGTGGCGGTGCACGGGTGAATAAGAGGCACAAATTGTAAAGTGTGTTGGATTAAAGTGCTACATAAATGTTGGCTATTGTGTTTAAAATAGGAATGTAAAATTACATTGAAATGGGGCTGATAGCTCAGTTGGTAGAGCGTGCGCACCATGTACAGAGGCTGTGTCTTTGTGAAGCGAGACACCTCGGGTTTGATTCCACTCTGTGACTCTTTGCTGCATGTCATTCCCTCTCTCTCTCTCTCCTCTATTTCCTGTCCACTTTGTGGCTTTTCTACCAGAATAAAGGCACAAGAGCCCCAAAAATATGTTTAATTAATAATAATAGATATACTGTAAATATGATAAATATATTTTCAATTTTAAAAAACTGAGTTAAAATAAAGTATAGACAGGTGTTAAGCAATCAGGTTGAGCTGTAATGAAGTAATGCTGTTGCTGCTGCTGCAGTACAAAAACTCATGAATGACATACTGACATTTTTCTTCCAGTAACCACTTGGAGAAGAGCCTTCAGCTTCTGATGGACAGAGTGGATGACATGAGCCAAGACATTGTCAAATACAACACCTACAGCCGCAACCTGAGTAAGCAACAGCAGCAGAAGCACCAGGTAACTGTCGTCCACACGCTCACGTACACACAAGCTTTCAGGTTCTGAAGCGCACACACCACCTACAGACAGAACGAACAAGCAGCAGCAGAAACATCAGCTTGCCAGTGTGCATATAAGAGAAAGAGGTGCACACACACACACACACACACATGCAGCTACAGCCACAAACTCAGCAGGAAAACAGCAGGCATATTTCTCTCAGATATGGACACGACCAATTGCAGCTATAATCACAGCAGGCCAGCAGCAGATGCACCAGGTAGCCCAAACAAACAAACACACACACACGCAAACGCACAGAAATATGGTAGAAATATTGCACTCTTAATGTACAATCACCTACTAAGGATCACCAGAGGTAAATACAGTAAACAGCAAAGGTTAAAATAAATCTATAAACATTTACCACCATGTGTATCTGCACCATTTTCTGTACGTCGTAGAAGCATACTCACATCGATACACCTGGATTTTTCTCAGTTGTACTGCACCGTGTTGGCCTGCACTCTCACAGAAAAAAAAGTGGTGGAATATGTGGCCTCTCATAAATCTGTAGCTCTTTGAGTGTGATGCGCTGAGCATGTAATTTACAGACTTTGCTCCAACTGTTGTTTTCTGGCATAGCCGCTGTTTTATGCGCGACATCATTCATTTCCTGTTGCTCAGTTTGTCTCCCGAATACAGATGAGCTTTGATTGCCGTCTCACCTGGATGTCACTCTCATTATTTTAAAGGATATTTGCACAATATTACACTATTCTCAACATTCCCATGGTGCCGCTGAGAGCCTAAAATAAAATAAAATTAGACTGTTACATTCACACTATTACAGATTTATTGAAAAGTGGTGCTGTCTGTGCACACAGAGCGTCAGAGGCAGCAGCATGTCCTGTCCTAACTGTGTATTCAAACAAAGGTAGCAGCTACAATAAGAGATCTTATCTGTGAGATTTATTTACCATAAAGAAATTATATCATATTTTTAAATGCTGTGGAAGCATAACAGCCAGCATTTAATCTCTAAAAACAGCTGCACAGATCATCGGTTCGTCGGTTATTTTTGTCTTCAGGCTGACGACACAAGGGGCCGGCTGCTGCTGCGAGATGACCGGCTGCTCTCACCTGACGAGCTGCGGTTCCTCACATGTCCAAAAACTTCAAGACTGTTTAAAAAAAAAAAAAAGTTATTTGAATAAACTGACTACATATTTGAAATTTAGGTGTTTAAATTCTCACCTAAAAATATAAAAACTTACTGACATTATATAATAACAGTCCTACAACACTTTAAAACATCTTTTTCCTGCTTGCAATCAACAGACTGCAGTATGTCTAGCTCCACCTTCTTTGTGCCGGATCAGTGTGCTCGGTACCCCAACGACCCCATTTCCACCAAGCAGTACAGTTCGGTTTAGTACAGTACGGCACAGTATGCATTTATTTGCGTTTCAATTGTCAAAAGTTGTGGATGGGACTGAAATAACAGATTCATACCATCCTACTTTTGGCACAGCAAAAAGCTGTTTTTAAGTGTCCATAGAACTGTTTATATATGATATTAGTAAGTTTTTACATTTTTTTAGGCAAGAACGTTACTATGTAGAATCCAAATATGTAGTCAGTTAATTCAAACAATGCTTTCTTTTAAACCTGATGCAAAATGTTTTGACTTGCGAGGAGTCACAGCTGGCCAGGTGACCAGCTGGTCATCTCACAGCAGCAGCCTGAGCCCTTGCATCGTCACCGGGAGAAAAAAATAAACCGATGAACTGATGATCTGTCCGACTTTATTACAGATTAAACATTTGCCTTAATGTTTCCATAGCATCTTAAAATGATTTAATTTCTGTATAGAGAATAAATCTCACAGATAAAATCTGTAATTGTAGCTGCTACCCCAGGTTGTTTGAATGTACAGTTAAGACAGAACACGCCGTTGCCTCTGAGGCTCTGATGAACAGATAGCAGCACCATGTTTCAATGAAAGATATTTAACATGAATGTATCAGTCTAATTCTGTTTTTTTATACTAAGCTACATAACAGGTTGGAGTTTTATTACAGCTTCGTTACAGACTAAGCAACACGGTAGTTGTCCGATAAATAACCTGCCTACAGATTAAGGTGTAGTTGCCAGTAAAAATGCAAGCCAGACTTTGTTTTACTCTTTAGAGGAGTGCTGTACTGTATCAAATTTTACTGTACTGCTAGGTGGAAATGGGGATTTAGGTCCAAAACAACAACATAATATGTTTGTGGTGCAGTCAGTAATATGACCCAATGTGAAGAACAGTAGGTCAGAAGGTTAAAAATTGAGTCAGGCTCAGTCAGTCTTCACAAAACCACTGCTGACACATTGAGTGGACGCACATGGACTCACAGCTTGTATGTTATTAAAAAATCATCTGTTTTAATGCTTTTTCATGTATCAGCGTAATACATCACAAACACCTTGTTAAGTTAAAAAAACCTCAGTAACCTCACACACGGTCACACACACGTTCCGTGTGCACAGACTCAAGACAAAAAGACACCACCTACAAGCACGGGCTCAGCCACAAACACACGGGAACGAAGAGCCACGAAGCATCTGCAAATCCAACCTCTGCCAGATTCATCATAAACATGCAAACACAACGGGTCACACATTCATACACACAAACATTACTCAGGAAAGTGGAAGTGCAGAGGCGCAAGATGACTCACTGATGTGGGGCGAGTGCGTGCCTACAGACTTACACTTCTGTTCACACAACTGCATTATTCTGTCATTATCTTTTGCGAGTCTAAATGAGGAAATGTCTGAAGTGTTAGTGTTAATTTGGACTGAGTCACAGCCAAGTTCACACACACGTTAGGCAAACTTAGAACAAATAGCGTCCTCGACCACAGATAGCCCACCAGGTGCAAACAAGCCATACACAACCTGATCCAAGAAGAAAACACACACCTACAAGGCCACACATCCCTGGGCCAATCACCTACACTGCAGCCATTATGATCCATCATCCTCCCCTGCTGACCCTCTCATCAACACAGCCCCCGAGCCTGAAACCTCACACATACACTCGCGCACGCGCTCACACACACACACTCATGTCATACGCAATTTCACACATACAGCCCCTTTAATGGCATCTACCTTTTTCATGTTTCACGCAGTTCTCCACAATGAATTAACAGCGCACACAGGGACAAAGAAAGTGAGCCTCTATTACACCTTTCAGACATCTACAGTAGTTGTTCAATGTAATCTTGTGCTATTGACCCTGCTGCTTCCCGGACAAATGGGACCTTATTAATCATCATAGAAAGTTGCAAAACGGTGTGGTGCTGAAAGGGCTCCATTTTTCATTTGTAGCTCTCTGAATTTGGTAAATAGCAGGTTCCCCAGGCACAATCTGCGGCCAAGTTACACTATATATCAGAAAATTTATGTCTTTCTCACCCAGATTTATTCAATTTCTATTTTTCCCAGCCACAGAGGAAGGCAGCACATTGTAGAAGATGAGATATGGAGTAATGTGTTAATCTTGTGCACCTAGGAATCATGATTAATGGTAATGATACAATCCAGCTGCGATTAGATGATTCAGCGATATTTTCCAGGTCATTACTTCTGAGCCAGTATCACCATTTTTGATATATAAACAAAAAAATAAACACATTAAATGCAAGCCAAAATGCGAATGCTTAATAGATACAAAACCGACAAGAAGTGGTCACTAAGAAAAAGGTGATTAGTTCTAGCGTTATTGCTTTAGACAAACTCATATCTCATGCATCAGGACTTGTGTACCAAAAAGCACGTTAGAGACTGCGAATGAAGTTCATTAAAGCAAGGGTCCTCAACCTTTTTCTGCCCAGGGACCCCTTGATTGATAGAGAAACAGAGCAGGGACCCCCATATTTAAAAGAAATTTAGAAAAAGAGTTGTGTTTTACAGAGGAGCCAACTGTTTTTAACCCTTTTTTTTTATACTCAGTCATGATCATATTTGCAAAAAGTAGTTTATTATTGCCTATTAAT
>JAPZDX010000024.1:20250392-20263286 GCA_029783625.1 Naso annulatus
AAACAAAAAAACCCCATTGCTTGGTAAAGTTAGTACGCCTGGTTAGGCTTAAAAAATAAAGCTTGCTGAAAATGTTCCAGCTGACAGTTGCATTTGATCAACTTCAGACACTAAAACTACTTTACTAGGTGTAAGGAAAAAAAGCCCTACTTTGTTAGGTTTAGGAAAAGATCATTTTTTGGCATTAGATTACCAAAAAACAATCAACATTCACTTCTGACTTTACATGGGAATTGAACCCTGTTCTCCTTTTGACCGTCCTGTGTATGACCCACCACTGTCCACTCATCTCTACCACAGTCACCTTGTCTCTCTCTTTATACAACCTGCTGTACATCCTGCACTTCTGTCATCATCGCCCCTAACTGCACCCTCATACACGCATGTACTTTTCATGCCTACACAAAGCAGGGAAGTCACACCAACATGCGTCACACGTCCTCTCCGTGATCAGCGGATCTGTCACATGCTTTCGGTGTCAGATTGACTTGTCTAAAGACATCCACTCCAACGGCATCCAGTCAGGATAATGTTTTCCACTCTATTAGAATCACGGTGCAAAGAAAGCAGAACTGTACGAAAATGACAATTCAGTGTGAGGACTACTGTGGCAATATGAAGTTTCTTCTATCACAAAACAAAGCACACAAATAACCAGTAATCTGAGCTTGATAAAGTAATTCTTGTTTTGCAACACCTTTTTTGTTTAATGTTATTTTATTGGACCCCGTCCTTATCTGTGTTTTGTTTCAGAAGTCCTTTAAAAAAATTGTTAGCTGTGGGCAAGGTGATTATCCTTTCTGCCAACACCTTTTACTTTTACTTTGTGTAGTCAAAGTCTGTGCAGCACCCTGAAGCTCTAGTACGTCACCAACCAATTTAAAGTTTGGTACTTAGATAATTTGTTCGGCGTTGTAGCACAAAAGATCATTGTTGCACACCGACTTTGACCTTTAAAAGGGCAAATTATTAAGAAAAGATGGTTTTATTTTGCATTGGTTTGATGTTGTAGCTGCAGTCTTACATATTTTTATCCATCCATCTATCTATCTATCTATCTATCTATTACCTATCTATCTTTCTATTTATCTATCTGCATATATGTATATATATATATATATATATGTTGTGCACAGCACATTCAAAGGCACATAGCAGACCTGTGATATTATTTGAGTGTTAAATTTAGAGCACCTCTCTCTGCTCCCTCAGCTTGCTGTCTTCCTTTCTCTCCGTCATCTATAGGGAATTGTGTTATTTCTTGCATCTCTGTCTGATTTTGAGGCGAGGCATTTTACCCCCTGACTTTCTACCAGTCAACTCCAGGAAGATTTCAAACCTTTCCTCCACCTCTTTACGTCCTTTCCTGATCAGTCCCTGCGCC
The DNA here is from genome assembly GCA_029783625.1 of Naso annulatus. Classification (NCBI taxonomy): domain Eukaryota; kingdom Metazoa; phylum Chordata; class Actinopteri; order Acanthuriformes; family Acanthuridae; genus Naso; species Naso annulatus. Next base: position 20,251,777 of record JAPZDX010000024.1, read on the forward strand.
TGGATCTTTGATTTGTTCACTTTGAGCAGCTTTTAAAAAGGAAGTAGCCTCTCTGAGTGTCACAACAGAAGCAACAAGTGGCATCACGAGGGATGCTTCGCGTGGCATTCTTCATGAACGGTTTTGTGCATCCACTCATCCATCATGATCTCATGAGGGCACGCTGTGAGCTTTGTGTGTTCTCTGCTTCACCACCTTAACATTTGCACAAATTGGAAAGTCTCTCAACAGACACTGGGCCAAGTGAGAGGAGCAGAAGTGGTGCCTCTCTGCCCTGTTGGATAAACACTCAAAGCAGAGCACATTAACCTCCACTGTCTTTTTTCAATATTTCGTTCAATTTTTGCATAATATAAAAGGTAAGAATCCAGGTCTAACGAGTAAAGACACTCAGATGGAATTGCTGTGCACACGTGTGTGCGTTTGGAATAAAACTGTGAGTGTTTGTATTTATATGTGTGTGCACGTGTGTGTGTTACAAACAACAAAAAATCTGGGTTACTGTGCTCCCAATGTGCATATTCAGGCTGCTCACTGTAGAGTGAATGTCAGCACTCTCTGTTGCTCTCTATCTGGCATTTTAATGTCCTTGTATAAGATGTCACTATAAAATGTCATAAATCATTGCTTTGGCAATAACAAACAAATACTATGAATGAATAATAAGAAAACAGCGCTGATGTTCTATAAATATGACACCCAGCTCCGCCTGAAGAAGTCACTTAGCTTGCACTTGTACAGAAAAAGGGTAACTCAGGTGAAGCGTACCTCTGTTTGGTAGCTCTCCCTTCTTCTTTTTTAAATTGTCTTTGGCAATGTGTAGCACTGCACCACCAGGGACATTGCAATACAAGTTGGGCCTGACAAATAAGAGCATGAACTCAGGGCTGAGCACAATTTCAGGACAAGTGGGAGGCAACATAAAGGCCAAGGTGTGGAAGTGCGGTCCATGACTTGTAATTATGTGTTTCTGTCTCCTTTCTCCTCTGAATCAATAATCGTGACACCTTCCTACTTCTTTTATTTTAGGAATTTCTGCCTGCATTTTGCATCCTTCATGCTGAGCACCAGCTGTGAGGGAAATATCACCTAATTGTTCATGGTATTTACTTAAGGAAACATATTTACAGAACACATAAGACCTGCACTGAATATTTTGAAGTACAAAACAAAAATCATAAAAATGCACTTCAAATATTAAAAATCAAAGTCAATGCAAAAAATTGTTTTAATGACTACTGCTGTGGTTAGCTTTAATGTGTTTTGTATTTCACTGCAACTGATTATTTTCATGATGGATTGATCATCTTATTTTGTTATTAATAAATTAATTGATACTGAGGGTTAGGGTTATGTAGGATTTTGTAATAATTTAGTATCTATCTATAGGCTTCTCACATGTTTTGTATGCACTAATCTTAATTTGGAAAGTAAGTTGGCACTAAAGCTGTCAGATAAATATAGAGGTGTAAAAAGTATGATATTTCCCTCTGAAATGTAATGGAGGTAATAATTTAAGAGAATATAAAAGACTCAATAAAAGTGGAAGAAGTAGTACCTTAAAAAGTAATTTGAATTATGGGTCGTCATTATATATTTTTGAATTTCATAACGCTGTTGTGCCTTAGGAAGGCTGAAGTAATGTCAGTGTGTCACTTGAGCAGGATGAAGGAACAGCACCAGCCTGCTGCAGATTTTACTTTGTCTGATTTAATGAGACAATCACGTTTGTTCTGAATCTGATTATTTCAATGTGTTCAGTTTAAAGTCTTATTGTTGATTTAATGTCCTTTTGGTATTTAACAGCCAAAGGTTTTTCTGCTAATGTTTCAACTGTCTGGAAATGGAGGTTAGGACTGGAAGCACCTGACTAGCTGTCGTGCTTATGTGTCGTCTCGGTTTCGAGGGAGGTTGACCTCTGTGCTTGTACTTTGATTATATTGTTTGATTACGTTATTTTAAAAGCTCTTAATGTTTCCTTTATGTGTTTCTTGAGCATTCAGGCAAATTCTTCAACAGTAACTAAATTTTCTTCTGCTGTGAAATCAGGAAATCAAGCTAACTGTAGCAAGAGACTCCTAAGAAAGCAACTCCACCGACCCTCCCCTCCCTGTTTTTTCTCCAGCTTGTGTTTTATTTCTTTTGATGTCACTCTCTTGTTTTAAAGCCAGTTTACACCAAAGATCTACAAGAGATGAAACGGTTACAGGGAGAGTTTCAGCTGAGTAAACTGCTCCGTCTCAGCTCAACTCCAGCCAGCTGACGGCGTCACCTGCAACGCAGTTTGTCAAGTTGCCAGAGGCCAGTTTTAGAATGTAAAGCAAGCCAGTTGTTTCAACAGCCAATCTGCTTGTAGGGACGTCACCTGTCACTAAGAAGAGCAGTGTAAAGCAGCCAGCAGGAACACACGCTTTCTGAAATGACCTGTGATTGGCCGCAAGTCCTGTCAATACTGAGCCAAGGACAGATGCAGAAGTCTAGCGTTCTTTCAGAACACCTGAATGACAATATACTGAAATATTGTTATGGAATTTTAGCTGATGGCACCAAAGATAAAATGCCTACCCCAGCTTTAAGTACAGCACTTGAGCAAACATACTTGGTTAGATCCCACCACTGATAAGCAAAGATTTTTTCTGTGCAATGCTTAAATTTAAATAAAACTTCATCATGATAACTTTCAGTCATAAGTATAATTTCCATAAACACAGACAACCATGACTGAGAATGCTTACAGGCTCAATTAATGGCTCAGAACAGGAAATAGTCACACTGCATACTCAATCAATCCTTTCTTCTCCATCTTTGCTCAACACTAACAATCATATTCTACATGCTGTGTAATACTCATCTCCTGTGTGAAAATGCATACACGCCACCCTGGAAATGCAGGATGTTCTTTACCTCTTGGCTCTGACTCACAGATGATTGCAGGTAACTCTCAGTTGTTTTTCATTATAAAGAGGCAGTCTTTGTACAATAGGCTATTCATCAGTGGCTCAGAGTCATTCACACGAAAATTCCCTTTGATATTTTTTTTCTCTTGGAAACCATTCTGCAGAACTCTGCTCTGTCACCTGCTCTTACACCACACAGAAACAAATGCCATACGCTCCTCTCTTCCACTTGAATCTGACAAGAGTGGATAACAAAAATCTGGAGAAATGGTCAAATTCATCCATATCGCAGCCTGAGCCACAATCATCCACATTCTGCCACCTGCAGCTGCTTCTTCCTTAAACGTGCCCTAACTGCGCTTCCGATGAATTTCTGTGCTTAAAACTTAATGTGCTCCATTTATTTTGTCGGCTGCATGATTTGCAATTTGTTCATTGTTTATTTTCACATTTAGATATCATTTTAAATGCACTAATTAAATATTCAGGCTAGCCTGTACACTCCTGTTACTCTCCAAAGATAATTCTCAGTTGTCTGCTTGTCAGCAACAGCAAGGGCTACTAAAATCATTGTGGCCACACCAGGTAACATCAAAAAACATCAAAAAACAACTGCAGTGTGGTGTTATTCTGAGGGTCACCATTATTTGAATCTGGTTTTGATCAGTGCAGCCTGTGACTAGCTTGGTTAAATCTCAAAAGTAATGACTAAAATGTTTTGGAGCAGCAGCTAATTGCTTTTTATTAATGTGGAGCAATGGCTTCCACAGTTTTGCTTTATCATCATAATGCTTTCCTATAACGTACAGGACACTCATGCGAATCAGCCTGCGGCTGGGACTGCAGACATTTGTCCCATGAATGCTTGATAAAAGGCTCTAAGTGAGACTGGCTCGGACTAATTGCATATGCACGACCAGCAATGGTGAATTTACTCGGCCCACAGGGAAGTGCTGCTCCCTGTCTGTGTAAAGCTTTGATCATCGCAAGACACCAGCAGCACTGAGTCTGTTCCCTACCTTTCACTCACCCTATGCCACTGGAATATATTAGCATACTGTGCTGTAAAGGAGCTGTCGCCTGTAATCTCATGGCTCTAGCTTAACAATGTCTTTAAACAAGTTTGTTTTTCTTTGGTTATATTGAGTGTTGGATGAAAGATTTGTCAGCTGCCGTTGTTGTTCTTAATACTGTAGCAGCTTACTGTCATCAGAGCATTGTGATGCTATAACACAACACACAGGAGCTTAGTGAATAATTAAGACCTTGCGCCATTTGGCAGACCTTTTGTTATTTTTCCTAAAATTTCTTGCAGCTATGTGCATCCGGATTGTTATTTACTTGTGAAAGGTTGCAGTGTACATGCCCTTAAACCTATATCCACAAACTTGACATCTGTGAAGGGGGCACATACATTGGGAGGATTTGTGATTCTCAATAATTCTCAGATGAATTAATCCACCCTAATGTTATTTTAAACTCATAAATATGTGAATTTTGCAGCATAAAATCTTCCACCGAGTGCGCCGCCTTTAGCAATGTCAAGTTTGATAGGCTTTGTTTTGAGTGGAGAGGTGTTAGGTCGGCTTGCATTGACCAGGCATTAACTTAATATTCCTCAGGCATTGTTTATAAGAGGTCTGGTCTTGTTAGTGTTTTGGAGACATTTGTGTGTTCTAAAAAAATCTAAAGTTGTTTCTGCTTTGTGGGTGCAGCGCACAACAGTTGAAGGTTTCTTCAATCGCTTGACTAATGAGTCCCATTGCAAGAGAGAATGTGTCCAAATATCAGCAACACCAGTCATGAGATGACGACTTTATCCCTTGAAGGGTGTTGACCCGGTGCCATTTTCATACATGTGCTTCAAAACGCTGGCCTGTGATGATATGATAGATTTCACAGGATTTCATCACATCCTCACAACTTATGCTTTTGTGCATCAATTATGGTATATTTCACACTGTTTCTGATCTCTTCCACTCAGTCAGAATAATTTTAGGCTTCGATGCTCCAGTGTTGTTTGCAAGTCAATATTTCGAGTGCTTTAAGTAACAGGAGTCAAGTAGCAAATTGGACGTATTTTGGGTTTAATCAAATGCTTTAGTTTAGTGATGACACTACCCCTGCTGTGAGCCCATCATGCTCACGCCAGGGAGACCACAAAATTATTTATTGCCACACAGCTCACCGCGTTTGCACTTGAGGACATTGCTGAATCATGCAATTACAGTTTGGATGAGGAATGTCGATAACTGGCTCATACTTGGGCAGAGATGGCTAAGGTCACACCTGTAATCATGTGGGAGCAGCACAGTCCATTGACACAATAATGAGACTCCACAGGCAGGTGGCTAAGATTGAGATGGGGGCTGATTCCTCCTTACTGGAAGATGGAGTCAGGTTGTCATGAATGGCGCTGTCACCCAGATGGAGATATGCATCAGTAGTCACATGTTTACTCAGGTCAGGGCCTGACACCCTGTCAGCAGGGCTTGTCTTGGTGGCTTGGATGTATGAGGGCCACAGTAAACTGAGCAGTGAGCAGTGCCTTCAGTGGAGGTTGGCATAAGTTTGCAGCTGAAGACTGACAAATTAGATTATTTATAGTCTCTAAAGGCTGTAAAGTATAACACGATTTAATAAATAGTTGAAACTTTAGATTTGTTTTCTTTTGTTTATAAAAGTTTTAGTCACTTAGGATTTGAGTTGCCAGATTTGAAAAAAATCATTTTGAATAAGAGAATTACTGTATTTGACAACTTACTCTTGGATCTGGACCAAAATTCGTTAATCAGCAACCTATTTTGCATGAAAAACTGAAATGAAAATGGACAGTTAGCAAGAAATAAGGCTGCTTGGTAGCTTGAGGATTGATAACTTTTTTAGAAAATAAAAATTTTGTTGAATAATATTATATGCAATTATGAGGGGAGAGAGAAGCATAAAAGCCAGAATAAAAAGGTCGGTGCAGCAGGTCTTTCTGTTAGTTTTTTTTTTTTGTTTGTTTGTTTGTTTTAATACTAACATTCTCTGCAGGCTGAATGAGAAACTTGGATTTTTGTAATTAAATGACAATTCGCTGTAGGTTTTTCTTTTGACTTAAGTAATTTATAAGAAGAATAAAGACCTGAGGGGTTCCACAACAGGTTGAAAGTAAATCACTATATAAGTTCATGTACCTATGTATGTATTCAGAGAGTTTACAGCATCAGACAATCATTATATCCTTTTCTTTTCCCTATACTTATAGTACTTTTCTTTAATGAAACACATCTAATTACAGCAGGATAATCAAGACAATTGTTGCTCCTGTGGCCTGAAAACAGCTCCCTCTAACAACATGTCACATATGCTTCACACATATAAGAATGCAGCACAAGTTTCCACCAGTGCATTGTGTGTGTGTGTGTGTGTGTGTGTGAGCAGCTACTTGCTCTGCTGCAGCCTCTCATACAGATGATTCATTTGATGGAACCCAGGTTTCCACACACTTCTCTGGCCACTTCACTCCAATTATTCTTAACAAGTGTTCGCTTAGAGGCCATCATTATGGAACCCCCCCCCCACACTCTGTTATTTCAAGTGCCACAGTGGCGAGGTGGAACATCGTTTGATTGTCTTCATGCAACTTGGCCTTTTCTTTTCTCTCCACATGCTGAGCCTGATTCCCTTAATAACTCTACCACGAATAATCCAAGCTCAGTTCCTCTGTAACATTATTGTGCTTGCTTTTGTAAATATGCAACTATCGCAGTGCTGTTAAATCTCAGTCTTCCATACCCTGAAGCAGCATGTACAGCGAGCTGAGAAAGAAGGGTGGTTAACTGCCAAAATCTCCCAGCATTTGGCTTTTCCAGTTGGGCTGCAGAGGCAGACAGTGCTGGATCCATAATCTTGCTACGATGTAAATGAGAGCCATTAAAGCAATGAAAAGACATTTGGCTACATTATTCTAATTAGACTGTCAAATGAGCTCCATAATGTATTTTCAAAAATTGCTAATGATTTGTCTTTGCATATTAACTGCAGCCTATATCATCACGTCAGTAAAACAATATTGTTTACCTTTTCTCTCAGGGTGTAGGCAGCACAGTGCTCTATTAATTCAAAACCTCAGCATATTTGTATGGTGCAGGAATCGGTGCAATAAGAGAGAGGTATTATACATACGTGTACATTCATATATACAAATATAAACATATACAAATGTTCTGTTTATTAGCAAATCTGTGCGTTTGTGTGTCAGACCACATATCAAAGCCCTGCAGCTACAGCCACTCAGGTGACAAAAACTGCAGGTTTGATGTGTATTGTTGAACTAGCGAGCTTACTTTTTGAGCACTGCGAGGAAATGTAATAAAAGATAGCCAAGAGCATGTTCTCTCTTATAATGATCTCTCTCAAGATCACTGCAGCAGTTATTTCAGCAAAGACTTCATTTGTTTATACCTACTCAAATCAAAGTGATCTTCAGTAAACCATAAATAGGTGTTTAAAACTTTAACCAAACTGTTTTTTAAAAACATGACTTCTCTTTATCAAACAGTTGTAGTAATATGTGTTAGCCCAGCAGAGACTGCTACGCTACTTAAAAGCTTTGCCAGCCAAATGAGAATTGATTTTCTTTCTTTTTTTAAAATTTACATTGAGCACCGGTTTATCTTTTGTTTTAAATCAAAATGCAGTCATGTTCTCTGTTTGCTCAGAGCCGAAGTCTTTATCCAGCATGCTAAACTATAATGAGCAAAAGGTATGTTCGGCTCAACTGCCTGAGACTAACGAGCATATTTGAGCTGCTGTTTCATGCAGAAGACGGTCCTCTTTTGATCTGAGCGCTAATCTGTTTCTGTGAGTCTGGGAGCTATTTACAGAGGAGATTTATTTCACTGATTCTCTGTGTACAATGAAGCATCTGCTCCTGCCAGCTCAGGTAGAGAAGGTCTGTTTCAGACAGCGGTTGGCTGGAAATATGCTCGTTCCTCTCATACACAAAGAGGCAAAAAATCTATTAATAGTTCGCTGAGTGTCCTCTGTGTGCTGGTAGATGTGTGCAATGCTCCTTTCAACGAGTCGAAGTGGGAGAAAAATGTCCAAGTGGGAGAAAAATGTCCATTTATGAGCATAGCTCTCCTCCATTTTTTTCAATGTTGCAGTGAAAATGCAGCAGGAGGAAACTTCTGTCCATTATCTATCAACAGTGGACACAACTGTGTTTCATCTGCTCCACTGTGTCTACAAATGAGATAAAAGAGCAAAGTGGAATTTTCCATTGGATTTGTCTTTTGCTTTTTATCTCCCTGCTCCAAAGTGAATTACAACGACCCTGAGCAGTGTCTGGCAGGCCTTGAGATATTTCCAGGCAGGAAGAGTGGAGGTCAAGGTGTGAGAGCAATGCCATAAGAACAACTTGAAATTCTGCTGGTGCTTTTCTCCCACCGGCCTGCTCTCACTTCCCCTCTTGCTATCGCTCTGTCTGTGCCTTTCTCTTGCTTCCCTGTTTCTCTCTTGTGCACATTCCCTGTCTGTACGTCGGTCTCTCAGTCCCATTTCTTTTTTAGACCTCTTTCAGTGCTCTTTCTCCTCCTGTTCTCTTCAGCTCTCTTTGCACAGGTGAAGGTCAGTGCAGTGTATAATTCTAATAAAACTATATCAAAGTGCTCTTAATTGATTCTACAAAATTGGGAAATCTATTTCCCCTTGTTTACATCCGCTTACGAAAGTGTTTCAGGGTTTTACGATCAGGGCTGTAGCCAGGATTTAAAATACCCATTAGTCAATTTCTCTCAGTGCAACACCATCCTGCTGTTTGACTGGACACAAGGAAAAGCCCAGTTGGGGGCGCTGGAGCCAGTCCAAGCTGACTGTTAAATATGTTCTGTAATATTATCCCCCTACAAATAACTTCCTGCGCTGAATCTTTGCAGAAAAACCTGTTTGGGAAAAAAATGTATCCAAATACTTTTGACTTAACATCCTAATTTAAGAAGCAGCAAATACTGACAACATTTTTAATGATTGTAAAGTAATAGTAACTTCATCCGGATAACATAAAATAATTAGTAACACAAGAAGATTAAATGGAAAAATAGAATGTCCTGTGTGAATGACATATATGTCAGTATGTTAGCTGGTGCGTGTGTGTGTGTGTGTGTGTGTGTGTGTGGGTGTCATGGTGAGCCTGCAAACAGGCTTGATGTTTATGGTTTCTGTCCTGAGCCTTTTCCTGGAAACACATCCAATAAGACATCAAAAGTGCTGCCTCTGCTGGACAAGTTCCTCTTGAACACAATGTGCGTCAGAGTGTGCTTGGACAGCACAGACTGGACAAATGGCATTTTGGAGGTCTCCATCAAACTTAATTTACCAGCATTCTGCAGCACAGCTACTGTTGAGGAGAGCCATGACAAAGGATTATGGGGAGTCAGTATCAATTTCTAATGGCTGTGGTGAAGAGAATCCAATCACTGGGCCATGAAGATTTTCTGATGCTTGTAACAGGAATTATAAACTAACCTAAAGGTACTGAAATGCACTGTGTAATCCTTTTTTAAAGTATGTTATATATCAGAGTGCAATTTGTTTCTGTGATTATTGTTATCAGACATGCACAGTACTGAGCAAAGGCTTTTGTTCTGCATTCAGTTCATTTTAAACAGATTTTAACCATCTCTACAGCGCTGTAACCAATTTTCATTATGAACCCCTGAACCAATAACAGTAAAATGTCATTTGAATGTAACGTGTACAGTGGTGCAAAGAAATAGAAGCTGAACAGATTTAGTAGATTCTATTTAATTTAAATGATCTAATTTAATTAAAGTGAAGTTATAATGTTGCATCTGGTATTTATTTAAAGCCTCCACAAAGCTGTATGATTTATGTCCATGCCAACAGGCAGATGGAGGAAGTGAATGTATTACATGTTGCATGTGTGTGCAAAAGATGGAAAACTTTTTCAGTGTATTTGCTGGGAGAGCAGCTCTAATTGGAAAAAATGGCCCCTCCATGTCTGGATTCTCCCTTCATGTTTTTCATTTATCACCTATGGGTGTCACAAGTGTGAAGATTCATATTATCCCTGCAGATCTTACTCCAAACCAAAACTCTAGAGTAGCAACAAAAATGTGATTCCTCACTGGCTCTTCACCTGGCTGCAAAAATGCCTTGGGGATTGTTGCATGAGATTTTATGTCCTTATTACAAAGTTTAGGTTGAAAATCCGCAAACTGACATCCTAATGATTTACTATATTAAAACTCTGCCCTACATTCCTTCCTTGCATGCTAGCTTTTATGGTTTGAAGTCATATTACATCATATCGCACCACAGCCTGCCTAATAACCATGCCATAGGATGCAGTCTGTGTGAATTACTGGTACATGAGGTGCTCAGCAGGAGGAGACCTCTGTGCATGTACGTCTTTGTAATATTAATGAAAATATGCTCTCTCTGCCACACAGATTTTACATGAGAAGAACAGATTGTGCACAAACACTAAGCACTATATATGTATATTAGAATAAATACATTCTGTATAGCTGATTATAGAATATATAACAATGCTGCTTCTGTTGCTTTGCTATTAAATCTTATATACTTATTATATAGTGACTGTTTAGAAAAACGAAAGTCAGTATAAAAAATAATGAATACTATTGCTGCAGTTTAACAAATAATGAAATATAACTAATTGCAAACAGTATATTAATAATAAGGACTGTAATTACATGCAGAGAGAACTGCCTGTTTGAGCATGTAGTCATTATCCACTCACCCTCATACCAATGGATGGTTGAGTGAAGTCTTTCAGTCCACAGAACTGTGCTGAGGTTTCACAGGAAAAAGGCGTTGCAGTAATCTCCCAAATAACTGAGGCGAATGGAGACTGAGATTCAAACATAAAAATAATAAATAATAAATCCATAAAATGCCTCCATACTGCTTGTCTAAAGTGGTCCAAGTATCCTGAAACATTGACATGTCAGGTTGTTTTGAAAAATATCCCTGACGCCATGTTTTTAGCCTCACTGATCACTATAGCCTTTAGCTCCTGAGTTGGAAGCCATGTTTACATGCACACACCCACTGAGGCTCACACAGCATGAGCGAGACAAACAAGAGGTCACAATATCTGCAGTATTGATTGGAGGGCAAGTCTAGTGCCCTGGTGTCTGCTGCTGGCAACAGACTTTGGGTAGGATGTAAACACAGGTCTGCAGATACCGTGAGCTCTCGATGGTCTCACTTTGTGAACTCGCACAAGCTTCAGACAGCGTGTGCACATGCATGCCTGCGAAGGTGGCTCCCACATCTCAGGAGCTACAGGCTACAATGAACAGTGAGGTTAAAAACATGGTTCAGTGACGAACAACTTGGCATGTCAAAGCTTCAGGACACTTGGATTATTTCAGATGAGCAGTATAAAGGCATTTATAGATTCATTATGGATTGTTTTTGTGTTTGAATCTCAGTCTCCATTCACCTCAGTTGTTTGGGGTATTACTGCAACACCTTCTTCCACTGTTTTATGGACTAAAAAACTTCACTTGACCGTCTATTAGCAAGGGTGAGTAGATAATGTCTGAATTTCAATTTTGGGTGAACTATCCCTTT
>JAPZDX010000024.1:20282143-20292515 GCA_029783625.1 Naso annulatus
TGTTTGACCTCAAGTGTAAACACACAGAAATAAGTTGCTTGTGTTGTTTTTGGAGAATTCGCTCAGAATATTTTCCATCTTACATGAAAAAAACACTGAAATGCTTCCAAGCTTCCTGGGCATATAATGGCTGTGGCTTGTGTTACCTAAAAAAAAAAGATTATTTGGTTTTGTTTCGAGTTAGATTCAATATTTATTCCATTTTCCTTGTTTCTCTGGCTTCTGGGCTCTCGCTTGTTATAATGGTTTACCCTCACTCCTCTTTTCTGTCTTCTTTTTTTTGTTTTTTTGGAGCCAACAACCTCAAATCATCCTCATCCTGCCCTGTTTGTCCTTCTCTGTCTTTCCCTCACTCCCTTCAGCACACATCTGCTTCTATCACTCGCCTTTATGTTTGCAACCATCCTTCAATCAATACCTTTACCCCTTGTCTTATTCAGCACCTTGTTATCCCTCCCTCTTTTCCTCCTCCTGTGTCTGTCTCTAACATTTCAGACATTTTCCTCAGAAGATAAAGGGTTTAGAAATATTTAATGTCGGATATAAAAAACAAAGCACATGAGCAGGTCAGCAAAGATCTGATTGAAATGTATGTAGAACATAATGAGCACAAGACAGAGGTGAACTCACATGAAGCAATAACAGTGGTAAAATTCAAGAAAAATGGTACTGAGATGAAACAGACAAAGTATCTGTATTCCTATGTAAGCTGTGGGTCATGTAGGGAAAAGACAAAATATGGTGTAATGATATTTTATAAAGCTTTTCTCCCTTGCTCATGGCTTAAAATGGGGTTGATGGTCGATGAGGTCCAGGTTTTTTTCCTCCCATCCTTGTGGGTTAGGGTAAATGTGCTTTAGAAATACATTTGACTCGACTATTTTTATTATATCTACTTACTGCTCATTGTGATACTCCAAAACAAGTCAGATTTTCCCTGTGTATAAACCTACTTGCTAATATTTTTCTGATTCTGATTCTTTATATCTATATTTACTCAGAACCATTTGCTATGACTCATGGCTCAGAGTGTTGCCCTGAGCTGAAGTGCTAGCATAGGGCTGATGATGATCTTGCCAGGCATGCCAGTGAAACTGTCAATGCATATTTTTGTCAGTACGCCACCACATAACCTGCTATAGGATCAGGTGTGATGTTGTGCTTTTTCTTGTAATTGTAAGATCCATGTTACATGAGACCACACAGTTGATTCTGTACAAACGGAAAAGCCTGTCTTTATTTCAAACCCTAAATCCTCCTTTTTTCTATTTCAATTATTATTCACTGATGGACCATCATCCCAAAGCACTGCAACGGACAAAAGATGAACACACTGTGGTGGCTGAATTTATGAGAACATTAGAGAGCCTTCAATAGCGTGCACATGAACAGCATGTAGAAAAACACCCTAACACCACAAGAGTAAATGGACATTCATTTGGACTCCATAAGCCAGAAAGTTTTATTTTAAACGTGTTTTTATGCCTCAAATACCCTTCATCACTCATTAGCCCATCCCCATCCGCCTCTACCATCTTACTCACATTCCCAGACATCTATCCTGTCCCCTCAACCCCTTTCACCTGCACACACATTCCCAGTGCCCCTAAGGTGCCGTAGGTAGCACACCCAGAGCAATGAAGCAGCAGAGCCCGGCAGTGGATTAGCGACAGTGTGTGAGAGAGGCCAGATTCCGACATCATTCCTCTGGGGAAGTCAAGCTAATCCAAACCCGGTGCTTACTCTATCAGCCCCATACCAGCTGCACTTTGCCACAATGCGCAAACACACACACAAAATATAACCCAGGCATGAAGATTTCAACTTAGATGCATGCCGAAGCTTACGGCGTCACTGCACACGTACATGCAAACGGGCTTACACACACCTTTTAGTGTTTATCCCTGAAGGGCACACGTGTTACATACACACATAGTAATAGTCTGACACTTTTATTCACACATGTGTACTCCCACCATACCATACACAGGGCATGCACACATTCACAGACACCTGTCTAAACTCTGACACAAAGGCCCCTTTGGGCGGACCTTTGGCCCCCGTGTGATGGGAAAACCTTCCCAGGGGTCAGTTCTCATACATGGCTGCTGCTAATCAGAACATGCTTTCCAGATTCACAAGTACAACAGCCTTAGTCCCTAAGGGGAAAACAGAGACGGTGCAGTCACTGTAGCTGTCTAACTGGCTTTTCAGTTGGCTTGCTGATTATCTGCCTGGTTAGCTGACTGGTTCTGTTGCTCCTAATGTAGCGACCAACACATAAAAGTACATTAAAATACATGAATTTTCTGTCAGTGTGAGCTAAAATGTGCAAATGTTTGCAAAAACTAGCGTTCACACACAGAACACTCGACCATGCTTGTACACGTGAATGCATGTGCAAGAGTATATATACTCAGCTTGGCATACATGGTATGTCAATACATAGACATGGACACACACATGGATGCACACGAAAACAACAGGAGGAACAGGCAAGAGGCAGCCTGATTGCTCATCAAGCTGCAAGCGAGAGCTGGCAAGAGGCATCAATACGACTGAAGCCCACACTCCTGGGCCCACCTGTCGATTACAGTGGTAAAGACAAGCTACCTGGTGCCTCAATCCATTCCCAGCAGCCTTTGTCGGCCCGGTAGACACCTGAAGAATTTTGATGCCAGGTGGGAGTAAGGGACCTTCCACTTCACACTGTCAGATACACAATGGTTTGCCTCTGCTGCATAAACCGTTGAGATAAACAACTCTACAGAGAAATAGAGTGATGATACAAATCTATCGCTCATGTGGTAGGGATTCGGTTTGTAAGGGCAGAATGGGATAGATTATTATCAAGCTGTCCGCAGAAACATGTAAAATGAGATTTTCACAAAGAGCAACAATGCATTTCATTGAGCTTGCAAAGACACAATAAATACAGAAAAAAAAACTTAATTCACAAAATACAAAGCCCATAAAGTGCTTACAACACAAAAATCCCACACAAATCTCACAGCATTACAGTTCTAAATGTGATATTTATCACCATTTGGCCTCCACAGTTGAATTATGTTTTCTGAATATTTGGCCAAAGGACAACAATCCCATTGCCCTCTGCTGCCTTATAATTAGACAAGATTAGAGCAGGATCAGGCTGGTTTCTCTCATTTATTCTCCCATGAGAGAGTGGGGGAAGGTTTGGGACGTTCGCCCTGGCGACTAACTAACCTTGGACGCAGAACAGAAACACACAGAAAGATGATGATCTGCAAAGGGCGAAGGGTTTCTGTTTGAAATTCTGTTTTCTTATCCAAACAGTTAATTAACTGTTTGAAAAACAAGTATATTTGAATCTAAAGTAGGGGATTGCCGTGCACATTATTTCTAGGTGCAGGGAATGGTGAAAGGACAAGTCAGTTTCCTTCCCAAATTGGCTGCAGCTACAAGCAGACAAGTTTCAGCACCATGGACAGCTCTCTCACTGTAAATTACTGAAAAGCATCCATTTTGGCTTCCCCTTAGATACAAAGAGGTTCAGGGTTAATTTATTAGGCTTCCTCGTGAACTTGCCCTGCTGACTTCACACTTATAAATCTTGTCAATATAGGGCACAGGATATTGATTTCTATGGAGGTCATTGCAGGTGCAGTTATTAAGTAGGCAATAATCAAAGATAGGCACATAATCTCTCACCTGATAGGGAAGCTCTTTTCAAAGCTGCTGCTCTAAGATACTTTAATATGTCGTTCTATTCAATCCGGAGGTGATAAAGAAAGGAAGCAAAGCCGCATTGGGATCAAAAGCTCATACAGCAAACAATATCTGAACGTATAGATCGGGAGATGTTCATTATATGCGCAGCTGCAATCACTGCCTCTCACTCCCTGCTCCCCTTCTCCTGTGCGTTTCAAAGCACAGGTCGGTGACTCTTCCAAAGCTAGATGGCAGAAGAGCCCCACTGCAGCCGAGCTGCGCTTTGCGCCGTCATCATCCCGTCTTTGCATTGCAAATTGCCCAGTCACATCACTCCCAATAACGGCCGCGCTCGATCTCCAAAATGAAAATCAGAGTTATGGTGGGATTGCCTACTGGGCGAATTTCTTTCATCAGCTTTCGGGACGGGATGCCGCCCGTCTGAGTCTCACCTGACACCCCCACCCACCTACCCCCGCTCCCTCCCCTCCTCACACATATACACATAAACCACATGCTGTCGTTAACAGAGTTCGTTTCTTCCTCGGGATTTACATTCTTTCCATGAAGACGTGTCTCCTCCTCCTCTCAGCCACCCACACCTCCACTGTTCCAGCCTCATGATTTGTGACACACACATCAGCCTCACCATACTTACACAGGACGCTCTCTCTCTCTCTCTCTATCTCTGGCTCTCTCACTACACCCGCCCTCCCCACCACCACCACCACCACCTTTTCTCTCTCTCACTCTGCGTGGTTAAATTGCCGATCGATAACGGCAGCATTCAAATTGTAGGCTAGACTCCTTCCCGTCCTCAGCCGGTTTACAGGGATTAACCCAGGAAAGATGCTGAACAGCAGACGCGAGAGCGCACCAGGAGAGATCCTAACACTTGATGCCCCTCTCAGCAGAGATGGTTGAGCCCTCGTCCAGGTTGCTGTGGTTCTATCCTAAAATTCAGTCTTGCTCACTTCTCTCCTATCAGCTGACATAGCGCAGCGGGCGGCTCTGCCTGTTTCTCCTCTGAAAAGGGAAAGGGAACCTACTTCAACCCGATTTAAAGAAGGGAAAAAAAATAGGCTGTAGGCTACATGTGTTAGTAGTGAAACATGAAGGGGATTTACAGGGACGGATACTACGACGGATCTATTGAACTACGGGACATTTTCAACAGGAGATGCGTTAGATGTGGCCGAGGGGACTTTGTTCAAACCAAAACGATGAGGACTAGGACGGGAATTGTTTTTTGGAATCTCATCTTTTCACTGATGTTCACTTGTGTGAAAGGTATGAGCCACTGCAGCAATTCTCTGTATTTTCTGATGCGTTTGGCGTGCCCGCGTGTGCGCGTGCGTGCGTTGTGTGTGTGTGTGTGTGTTTGTGAGAGAGAGAGAGAGAGAGAGAGATAGAGAGAAATCAAAAGCTTTCATGTCACAGACGTGCGCCAAATAGGCTACAGCGGGTTACTGGATGGAGTTTTAAGCAAAGCATTTCACCGGTTTAGCGCTCAATGCAGCCTTTCACTGAGTCGCTCAATAGATATTCTTGCTGTAGCCTACGCTCCTTCTAATAGCCTACGTGAGCTGCTTTGCTTAGTAGGGTAACTAGTGAATTGTTGAGGCGCAAGTGCATGCACTGCAGATTCCCTATAAGATGTTAAGAGATAGTAATCCGTTTAGCATCGAGCTGTCCGCGGTTCCTCTTTTCTGGGTCGAGTTTTCGAGTATTTTGGTGGGATTTTGCTTCAGGCCAGAAATGTTACAAGAACCATTTAAGGGGTCGAGGCAATTAGCACTGTGGAACCAATTTGTCGCGCGGTGTTTATCGGACTTGCCAACGCATGCAGGTGTAAGGTGGGCTTGTTAGTATTCTGGTGGCTCTTTCTCAGGGTCTGTCCTTTGAATACTCACTCGAGCTGGTGAGGTAACCGCTGCTTCCTTTCCCCCCTTATACGCATCAGCTAATTCCGCTCGGACCAGTGAGAATTTCAGCGCTACTGAAATGTAACTTTTCTGACAGTTTTGGAAAATGTAGTCTTGTTCCTTTTGGACTACATGAAGCTGCAAAATTCCGGGACGTTGCACTTCGTTGCCTGATCATCTATGTGTTTGTTCCCCTTGTTCACGACAGTCATTTGATTCATGGTATTTACAGCTTTTGTAAGAATCAAATCAAAGCAATTGTTGCTCATTTACCACACTTTAGCAACCATGTGCTCATCCATTATCCACTGAGATTTAAACAACACATACAGGAAACAAATAAAAAAACATTTCTGGCTTCCTTGCAACGCCACTTATGTGTTGATTATAAAAACTCAGCTTTACTAAAATCAAAGCCAAAGACAAATGGGATGTCCAATGCCAATCTCCAATATGCTTTTTCTATTAGTGTGTTTTTGTGTGTGGTGTGTGTGTGTGTTTTCAGGGACATTGTGTGTCAGAGTGTGTGTTCAGGGACGTGTTGTCAGGGACATTGTGTGTTTAAGGCTATTTGCCTGTTGAATGCATGTATGTCCACCTAAAAAAAAGCGCTCAGCGCTATCAATTTACATGGAGATTGTTCATCCTGTGAGTAATTCTCATGTCTGTCTGTTGGGGGTGGATGAAATGTGCAGCATGCAGAGTAGCAGCGCCCACCAAGAATGAGCCAAGTCGAGTCAAGCAGAGCCGGGCGCAGTGCTGTTTCATCACCACCCACATTGTGGCAATGTCAAACCTCGAGGCCACTGCCAATCCCCCCTAGTTCTGTCACTTATTAGGGAGCCAGCCAGCCAGGAATTGGGGAAGGGGGGAAGGAGAGGAGGAGGAGGAGAAGGAGGAGGATGCCTTGGTCTTCTTTCGGAAAGGCGCAAAGGAAATAGTGACACTGAGCGAGGTGTGGAGGAAGAGCCATGGAACAGCTGCTGGTTTTCTGCTCTGACAACTGACACCATATTCACTGGAAAGATACTAGGTTTGGCCTGTGACTCACTTCTCCAGCTAAGATAATGATTCTGTTAAAAAAAAAAAAGAAGAAGAAGAAGAGAAAAGAAAAAAAGCAACCTGTATCTATCAAAGTTTGTGCAACACAGCTTTTCTAGAGGAGCTTTTTCTAATTAGATTATTTCGTAGCCAGGATCCTGCTGGTGGGAATGTCACACATGTGATTCTCAAGTTGACAAAGAATTCTCAGTCACCCGTTTGAGTCCTGGCACTCTACTCAATTTAGTAAATTTAGCAACTTCTAGTTTGGAATGAATGAAACTATCAAAAATAATATATTCTAATTGCAGCAGTCCACTATTAAACAACTGAGGACATTCACTGCAACTGTGTCATCTAATCCTTTGGGAACTTATAAACTGCTTCACCCAGACACAAATTTGGGGAGCTAAATTGCAGGGCCTGGATTCTTTTTTTTTTTTTCTTTAAAACAGAGCTAAAGACCTGAATCAAATACAAATTGAATTCCTATACACTGATAGCGAGAACTTTACTGTATCTTCCCTGGAGCACAACAGCTGCACTTTCCCCCTTTTTTTCATGACAATCACTGCATTCATCCACCAGACAACAATCAATAGAACTTATAATAACAAAACTCAAGGCGTCCCGATTCTCTGACACGCTTGTGTAAGCAGTGGATAATGTCACAGCAGAAAATGATGAGGCTTCCCAGATGTGCCCTTTACTGTGTAGTGTTTGTGGTCATTATAATATTTCTCTTTCAAATTGATGTATGTGGTGTTAACGTTTTGCCCTCATATCCATTTTGAATACTACTTTGCAAACCAGATTCTGTCAAAGATTTGTCTTTTGGTACCTCCTCATACTGGACGGTCCTCATATCACCTTATAGGGACAAGCAGGAGGGATGATTATTATGCAAAGTTGAAGGTACGCGGCAGGAGAGGACAAACAGAACATGCAGGCAATGGCCTGTTTCCTGCACTGACACTAGCATATCAAATGACAAAGTGAGCGATTAACGATAGTGAACAGATTGCTGAAAATTGTCCATCTGTTGTATCCCAACACTTCTGTTTCTTGTGATTATGCTGTATCCGTCAAATTTCCCTCCAGCTTTCATATTTAAAATACATACCAGGCAGTAACTAATTGCTGGTAATCAGGTGGGCTCTGCACAGACAGTAATCTGGCCACTGAGCCCTTGATGAAGACTTTCTCTCAATGTGATTATGTAAACAGACTGGAAAGGCTGCTGGGGCTAATCAGGATTACAATTTGTCTGTGTAATTATACACTATCTACAGGGAATTTAGGGCATTATCCCGCTGCCCCCTCAGGTTCTTGATCTTCACAACAGTGGAAGTACAGCAAAAGTATGAGAAAGAAGTGGACATTCTTCTGAAAAATTGTCTGGGTTCAGGATAATATACAACTTTTCAGGGTACAGGAACTTGGAATTGTAACAAGTTCACTTCCTGATGTGCTGACATCTCACTGGATAGCCTTAGTGGTGCACCAAAGCACTACTCAACTCACCCACTGGCCTCTCGCCCGTGTCTTTAGGCCTTGCCTAGGCTGCTGACAGGTCCCCGCGAAGGTTGGATATAGTTTGGTGGTTCTGATTAAGTCAGTTCTTCTCAGGTATCAGTTTTAATATAAGCAGCACTCTTGGGGGAGAGAGATTGGCAATATCTTGTCTTCAAGAAGAAAAATAGCTTGCCGTTTGTTGAGATTAAACGTAATAGGCTAGGGAGGGGCTGCTTCCAGAGCCAAGGCTACAGATTCACGGTGGACGGTCTTCTGCACCTCAGGTGCCATTTTCAGAGAGGATTAGACTCTGTTAACTGTCTGGAGGCATATTTGCTGATAAAAAATAAATGCTTACATTTATTTGGCCTTGCATGCAGTGTTTAATACACAGAAAACGTGACAGGTGAAAGACATTTGTAATGACTTTTAATCTGGGGTTTATTTATGCGATAATGTTGCTTTCTAACAGGTATTTGTGGAAAATGTAAATGCAGCACATCATTTACTCTAAGTGTGTATTATATCCATATCATTTAGTACCATATAATATTCATCTTTTTTTTTTTTTTCATTAATCTTGTGAAGAATTGTATTCACAGTGGGCAGTTTTTGTTCAGTATTATTGGCTTTGCATTTCCACATACCCTCATGAATCTTCCTTCACTAACGACCATGGCTCTTGTTTGTGTCTGCTGATGGATTTCTGACATGTGACAAGAGAGCAGGCAGGGCTGAAGCACGGTCAGGGAAACAAAGTGGGGTGATGTGAAGGTAATTGAGAAGGTAGACTGCTAAGTGGAGGTTGCTGTGACCCCGCAGCGTATTTCAACTGCAATCAAACTGATAGGTGAGGATAGTTTAACAGATACCTGTTCAGACTCTCAACTACACTGTTTTGCAATCAATGTTGAGGAGGAAACACTGGAGAATTTAATATTCCATCTAGTTCGAAAACAGACAGGTGGACTATACAATCTCATTTGCCTGTGAGATGCTGCTCTCAGGTCAGCAGCTTAAAAATTATTGATTTTTTCATAAATGCTTCATTACTGTTAATTTAACAATTGGCTTTGGGGGATTTTAAGTCTTCTGGCTTCTTCTGTAATGAATAAAGTTGCGAAATGTGATCTCTTATCAGCACGAGAGAAGACAGATTCATGTTTCTGCTGTGTGTGCTGAAAGAGAATCATTTGTTGACTAAAAATCTGATTTCAGGGTTCCATGCTGTGTATTGGCCTGTGCTGCTGCACTCATTAAAGCTCTTATTCATCCATCAAACCTCCTTTTTCAGTTTAAAACCAGCTCCGACTTTTTTCATAATCAAGGACACACAGAGTCACTGATAAGAAGATGCCGAACCTAGGTCCAGCCAATATCATTGAACTGCAGTGGCAGCAGTTTAAGACCAGCTGCTCCAGTCTAACATGTGTAATCTTAACACAATGACAGTGACAGCAGGTCAGAACTGACAAGGAAAAACATATGCAAAGTAATTGCTTCTTTCATTGTGCCACCAACAGGCAATGGGTGATACAACTGTAGTGTTTTTTGTTGTCTTTGTATTTAACTCAGATGTTTTAACTTGCAAAATGTAACAATTTGCATTAGCATATTGCACTGATTGTAGTAAGAGCATAGTTCACACTGCTTGTGTCCTTTTGTGTCCTCTATCTTTCAGGTTTCTTCATAGAGGGAAAAGAATAGAGTGTATTCTTCATTTAAATGTGACAAAAGTCAGGGGAATGATGGTGCAGAAGTCAAAAGAAAGTTCGCTTTGTAGGCTGACAAAAACTTCAGAGCTGCAACAATGAGTCAACTGTTTTGATAATTGAAAAATCATTTTATAATTTTTAACGAGAGGTAACAAACATTTGCTCATTCTGTCTTCTCAAATACCAAGATTTGTGGCCTTTCTTTGCCATGCATGATAGTAGACTGATTATCTTTAGATTATGATCATTGATTGAAAAGAACAAGACAAAACGAGACACTTGACTGTGGGAGACTATCTTTTTTTTTTTACATTTTCTAGATCAAACACTAACAAAATAGTCCCTTACTTGCTATTCTAACTTAAGCCTTATTAATTGTTCACATATACATTATTAATAACTTGCAATTATTTGTATAATTGCTATTTTTATTACTGACTTTTCTGACGACCAAGTTTAACTCTTTACATTAAGACCAGGGAATAG
>JAPZDX010000024.1:20317433-20330508 GCA_029783625.1 Naso annulatus
AAAAACGGCCAGTAAAACTTTTGTACAGAACTATTTAAGGCTCATGTACACATGCAAATTTTAAAAGTCATAATATGAACAAAACCTTCTTTGCCCATAATTTCATCCCAAACAATTCAAATTTGTGATGTTTTGCCTTTTTGTTTCTATTTATGCTGCAAAGATTGTCACTTAGATTATCCATCTTAAATTATGGTTAATTCCTGGGTATTTTACATGTGCCAGCGCATTGTCCAGTACTTAATGTGCAGTGTTAGTTTGAAGGCACTCATTGTCCAACCCTCGCTTTCATTTCACAGTGGAGTGGTTAGCACAGGTTACATTATATGCATGAATCATAGCAGTGCTCTCTAATGTTTTTGAGCACTGATTAATACAGAAATAACAGAAAGGTTAACTCAGCTTAACCAAACATTTACCATACATATTTTACCACTCTTAACACACACACTGTTAAGAGTTTTAGGTAGTAGAACGTAAATTTTTGACTCTTAACCTCTGTGTTGCATTTTGCTATTCTCTTTTTATGTCCTGTAATAAAATCCTGCGGGCTGAACAGTGGTAGTCATGGAACAAGTAGTGCCATAAGTGTCAAGTGGTTAAGACTATATTGGCTGCAATAGAATAGTGCAGACAGTACATGTGCAGTTATGCCTCTGGCTTGGCTTATGATTTAACTGTTGTCTTTTCCTGTTTCTAACAGCTGCATTGCAATAAGGTATACAATTTTCTGTACTTAAAAGATTGATTTAGCTCAGCCTGACTCATAAGCCATTTTTATATCACTTCTATCTTCAGTCACAAGCAAATTGAGTCTCAAATAAAGTCTCAGGTGTTGTTAACCTTGTTAATCTTTTATGATTAAAATCCAATTCCAAATAACTGAAAGTGGCATTAGGGTTTTGTGAAATAAAAGTGATGTTAATAGATGGACAATGCCTCACTGTTTATCTGCTCAAGCCTTTGTAACTTCCAGTGTGGATGATCTAAACCTTATCTATGTTTGGTCTGTCTTCTTCTCTTCTCCTGGCAAATTGTGTAGAGGTGGAGGATTAATTATCCCTTTTTTCTGCACACCTGTAAAGTAATTACAGTTTTTGTGTGTGTTTTTTTTTGAAATTATGAGTTAATATTCATCCCAGTTTTGTTTTTACATTTGAAACCCTGCCTATTCTCATCAGGTAATTACTTGCAAATGCATGATAGTGAAAATGACAATATGATACTGCACAAAACTAAAGAAAAGTCGCACAATGGGCACACAGAGAGTGGGATATTAAGTTTCTGACCACTTAACAGGCTTTCTCCATATTACGTTTCCCTTTGCAATTCAAGAAATTGCATTATTTTCATTCTTCACTGTTCTTAGACGAGCCGGAATGAATTAATTGATAGGATGATTTGACCTTTATTACTGCAGTTATTAAAATGAAATGTCAGTGTGTAGGGCTGCTGTAATGAGTAAGGACATGTCAGTGCTATTTAAGTCTATTAATCATCCCCTGCTGTTTTTTCCTGTTTTGAGGAGACAGCCGACAAGGCCATTATTCACCTTACTAACAGCCTTATTTTGCTTGGTTTCAAACACTAAACTAAAGGTAAGTGGTTCACCTATATTAGTGCTTACAAGCTAAGATCAGTAAAAAGAAAAAAGTCTCTTCTCATCTGTTTTGGTTCTTTCTTCTTTCCTCCCAGTAGACAAACCCTCTTTGTGTCATGTTAAGAGCCTCGTAGAAACAACGAGACGTGGGCAGAGACTAACAGAGAGATACAAAGAGGCAAAGCGACACAAACAGTGAACCAGCAAGACAGGAAAAGAAAAACTAACAGTGAATAAACCTCATGAAACAAGAAACAGAGAAAGTGAGTGAGCTAGTGTGACAGAAAGAGCTAGTGCAACTCAGAGGCAAAGACAGATGGAGATAGAGAGACTGTGACTCAGACAAATAGAGATACATCTTTTCCGTCTCCGTCTCCGTCTCCTCTCTCTCTCTCTATGGAATGCCAGTATGGTGACACACTAATCAGATGGCAAGAATGTCTGACAGCTACCTTCAGGGCTGATGTAGTGCGTTCAGGTGGAAGGAAAGGCTGCATTTGTTCGGGCAATCATTGGTGCACTGATCCCAGGCACATATAGTCACTCTGTTGCCACAGGTGTTGCTTTAATCCATAAATGAAGGGCATCATAGCTGCTCAGACACCTGGCGTCTCTTAACCCACAGTGATATTTTGGGTTGACCTGGTGGAGTCCAACGCAGATGCAGTTCAACTGGTTTCTGTCTTACTTGCACTTCATTTTTATTCGCAGGGCTGCACAGTTTTTAATGAATAAGCTTTAATCATAATACAGTACTGTCTCTCACACGTGGCCTGTAGGAGGTCATAATTACTCCATGCTGTGCCATAGTTGAGTCACGACAAAGGTTTTTGTTTTAAAACAGGCTTTGATCAAATCCATAAAAGTGTTTTCATGAAAATAATTGTAGTTTTGGCTTTTTATGACCTAATGCACCGATGTCCACCAGCCCATTAACAGGTCAAAGCCATTACTGTTGAACCCATTGAGTTCAAATGCAACAACATCATGTACTTCACAGTAGACAGTTTTGTTCTCTCTGGATTTGTCACAGATATTTCATATTTTAATCTAAATATTTCTTTTTGTAAAACATTTGTTCTTCACCCAAACATACAGATATAATGTATAGTAAGATATGCAGAACTTTATGGCTTCTCACAGTGGTTTTGTAAGTAGTGATTTTTATACTCTGTCTTATGTGCAAGGTCTCTAGCATCTTTTAAAAGGAAGTTGAATACAGCAGGTCTTTGTAAAAATTAGCTTTTTGTTACCTATTTATCTTGACAGTGATACCATAAACTATTGTTCTTTTACTGTCTCAAGTTAGAGTTCCCCCCTGAGTCTGACCTACCTCCCAAAACCAGATTAGGATATAATCCTGTGTTTAAAAGGCAGTCTGTGCAGAATTTTAAGTAGAGAGGTGATTTAACTTGTAGACTTTTGTCTGATCACAAGCTTCTTGTTTCTGAGGAGACAGCAGGCCCCACAGTGTTTTCTTTGTTGATGACATTTTCCAAACATTCACCTGATGCCCCCGTTGCCAAAGCAACAGGTGGCAATGAATGCCAAATGACGGAGATCTCTTTGTCTGTTTTTTTAGAGACATACTTAGGGCCACAATGTACTTCATTGGTTTTAAACAAACCTGAAGACAAAAGATATTCCGAATAGAAAATGCCCTCAAAAGGCCACTCTTGTTTTAATAACAGCATTATCCATGACTTCTCCAAATGTTTTCCATAATCCATAATGTGTAAAAGCACTTAGATTGAGTTTTTCATAGGCAACTGCACATTTGTTCAGGTGTTTTTTAAGGTTAAAATAATTCTTGCTGCATTCTGTATCATATGATATGAGACAAGATGTGTCTGAATCTGAAAAAGGTGTAGAAGTACAGAATTTTGACCAAATGTGCCAAGACTGTCACCTCCTAATCCTTCTCCCTGACAGCTTTAGAGAAGATGTCTTTCCCTCGTGTACACTAACCCCATGACATCCTCATTCCCTTGCTATTTCCTGCCATGATGACAACAGGGCAATCTAAGAAAGGATTTTGCCTGTTGGCAGGGCTAAGCTTTTTGTGCGGTATTTTACCCACCTTGCTTGTGGTCATGACAGTTTTTGTTTTATTTCAGTAGTCTGGTTATAGAAGACGAAGTATCTAGATGTTGCTCACTAGGCATAATTCTTCACATGAACCTGCATTTATTGCCAGTAGCGTCTTCTTTGTCTCGTATCTTTGCCTCTTTGTTTCCCACGTTGCCATAGAGGAGCATCATTTTCCTATCATCTTTACACTGTCAGTGCTGCGAGAGTTGGCGAACAAAGTGCCCCATTTCCACTGAAAGTAACAGCTTATTAGTTTAATATGTATAACTGCATTGTCCTCCTCTTGGTGGGTGCAAACGACCTCTGCGCAAGCAAATCTTTTTGCAAATGCATTTGCTTGCACAGGAGTGTTTTCAGCTTGCGTTCAAATGAAAATGTGTGACACATACAGCATGTGTCCAACTTCAGTTCCTTTTTTCTGTTCACAAAAGACACATTTAAAAGACAAGTGTGTAACCATAGTCTCTCCCTAGTCGCAAGTTGGCTGCTGTGGCATATTACAAAAAACCCCTTGAGCTTTGTTTTGCAACGTTACTCTCTCCCAACGCCAGTCCTACACGAGTATAGGGGTTGGAGGAGTCTGCACTGCCATTGCAACATGGTAGTTATAATTTTTCAGTGATTCACCGTTTGATGCCAAGCTGTGTAGTCTGTAAAATAATGGCTTACTCCAAATGTGGGGAGGTACGTCCATGGGGGAACAAATTATTGGCTAAGCATAACAGAAAAGAACAATCAGTAGCTGCAGACTAATTGCTTGTACAGAGGTTGATGGCACCCGCCAGTGCACTGCATAATGCACTCTGCAGCCACTGATTGTCAGTTGCACAATTTTCTTGTTATTTAGAGATTCCTTAAAGTTTAAACTTTTCCACATCTGTGGATATGTTGTTGCTTCTGTCGGTTCCAGTGCAAAGAGAAGTGTTTCTTGTAGCTTTTTATCCTCAGCAGTTGAGCAGTGACCTCTTTTTGTATTTTTCCACTCTTCACTACGTGAACACTTCATAGGTTTGGCCTGCAACATTATTTACATTGCCTCTAATATTAGCTTGTGGCCAGTTTGATAACGCCTTACCAAATGTCATTCAGTGGCCAGATAAGTAAAATACCAAAAAAGTGGCAAAAACAGTTTCAGTGTGCTACCTCGCTCTCCTGTGCTTGTTGTTTTTGTTCAAACACCACAACAAAGAATTTTATTTGGATGCACAAGGTTGTCTTCACGTTTACATTAGCCATGATAGCAAGCGAGTTCAGCCCAGTACTCCTGTGTGTCATTAAGGCTCTATAGAGGCCAAATTTTAAGTTCTGATTCCTCATAAATGTACTCAAAATTGCATCATGTGGCAATTGCTTGCAGCAGCATCTTGGCTTACAGTGCAGTACCTGGTACAAAGGCTAGTTATTTACTGCATGGACAAGCACAGTTCACAGTGCTGTAATTGGAAACTCCATTGAAGCTGTAAATACAGCACCCTTTTCTTTGCTTTCTCAGGGGAGATTTCTTTTTTTCTACTTTTGACCCGCTACAGACATTATTCACCTGGCTTATTGTCAAGTAGAGGTTCAATCACACAAATGGCCCTCAAAACTAGCAATAGAAACTAACAACATAGAAGACATTTTGTGTCATGCACAAGTTCCCCTCATGCTGCAAAGCTTGGCTCACAGCAGTGGAGGGTCGATAGAACATCAGCAAATGCCACTGAGGAATGGCCAGCAACACATCTTGTTTACGACGTTGTTAAAATAAATGGATTTGTTTGGATCTGCACCTAATTTGAAATGTAGTAATGAAGCAGTCTGTTACAATGCAGCTGCCAGCCCTCAAACACTGTTCAACAATAGGGGAGATTCTCACTTGTGTTGTGAATGTATAGTAACCAGTATATTACTGGTGGACAAATTGCATCACAATTCGCAGAGCAGTTTTGTTTTATCGGACACAAAATGCTACAGTGCACAAACTCACTCATGGTGTGAGGTTGAGGTCTTTGAACAGTCATCATTTTAGTGATGTGTACAGTTTTTGTGCATCATTGCATTTTAGTGTACATATCTCTCAACAGGAATTATTCCCATATGGTCAGCATCTTTACCTGGTGGTCTGTCTAATTTAAATACAAAAATGACAAATCACTAATTTTTAGGAGAATTACCAGTAGATATCAAGAAGAGAGAACAATAACATCTTTGGCTGGAGGTCAATTGCTGTGGAAGTTGAGCAGTTTTCGCATGTGAAGCCTAAGAGGAAGTGCAAATCTTTTACCACAACATTTTTTTCATTTTACAACTTGTTTTGTTAGAATACCATCATATATATTTTATTAAAACATTTGTTTTACATTTAATAAGGCTTGAACCACAACTGCACAGTGTAAATTCTGTTATTAGCACATAAATTTGCATAATATTAATAAAATCATACATTTACTACTGTTGTCTCTTTGTCTTATCTGCAGGTTAACAGGATTTAACATCCCTCCACCTGTTACCAGTTCTGGCTCTATTTTTTCACTGAGGCTTACCAGTGACTTTGCAGTAAGCGCTCATGGATTTAAGGTAGCTTATGAAGGTAAGAAAAGAATTGTTTTCTACTTTTTGTCCTCCATTGTCATTGAAAATGGCCATTAAAATAAAAAATAAAAGACATGTGGGGGACTACTATCAACACAGCTCTTTGTCAACTGGGTTCTCATTTAGAGGAAAAATCAATCAGCCAGAAGAAATAGAAAACATCTCTTCTTTAGAGATGGCCGTGTGATCGCATTTACTCATCATATCCTGCAGGACCTCTACTGTTGAGACATTAGGTACTTCAATTAAGCAAATTAATCTCATATTTTCCAAATCAACATCCCTCCCCTCAAAGTCCTGAACCTTTTTGCTACTCCAGAGGTGCATCTAAAATTGCATGGCAGATGGCGATGGGAATTAGTTGAACTAATGGATGTACTGAGTTATCTGTGTTGAAGCAGAACTGAGTGCAGCAGGGAGCTGTCTAAATATGAACTATCCTTCTGTGACCATTTCACTCACCCCTACTCTTTTTACCTTCTGCTTGTTCATGCAAACTCATCACTCATCCATCTGTAGTTCTTACTCCATTCCTTCATTATGATATTTTGTGTTTTTGTCTTTAGCATTCCTTTCTTATTTTGCTTATTTTATTTCTTACCTCTTCCCACACATCTCTTCTGCCTGCAAACTACTTTGGATTGTCTGCTCCTCTCTTATGTCCACTATTCTCCGGTCATTTCTTTACTTTCTACTCAATTCCCTTCCTGCATAAGCAGGCTGACCCCATTATCCAGCCTCACTCTTCATCCCTTCCATAGTGTCCTTTTCCATCCCCCTTTACCCCCTCCTAATCTTCCCACCTGCCCCAGACCTGGCCAGTCCACGACCTCTCTCCCCTCTCCATCTGCCCATTTATTTCCTGTCTGTCTCCTCGTTTTTTTCTCATTTACCTGTCTTACCCACTCTCTCTCTCTCTCTCTCCCCCTCTCCCTCCAGTGGGTGGCTTAGTTGAGTTAGATTTTTTTTAACTCTACTGTTTACTTGTGTAGTCTTTAACAGACTGTTATAGCAATTTGGATGTTAATCACATTTTGTTACATGTGAGGCACAGACATGTCCCACGACTTAATATTAGAGACAAATAACGTCAGTGGAGAAAATTTTAGGACAATGAAGCATATTTTAACATCTATTAATGTGTCCGTTTTAAATTGTGGGAGTCTTACTGACTGAGTATTCTAGTTAAAGCTGCTGCATGCAAGGAAACGATACTTTGGTACCAAGTTAGTGCCAAAATTTGGAAAACATGTTGATCCTCATTTTATTTAATAAAGAACTCACAAAAAACAGTATCTAAATTGTGCTGCTGAGCTTTTCAGACCAAAGATAGGAAGCACTTATGATTATGCAAAGCACCCACAAGAGTGACACCTAGGTCTAATTAAAGAATTTAAGGTGAGTGGGTGGATCCAATCTTTATTCCCTGTGGTTTTTTGATGTTCCTTGGTATTCTTCTAAGTTGCTTGGTGACTTTGTTTGCGTGGGCAGCTTTGACAAACTTGTCAAGAATGATTGTGATTGGTAATTTACTGTGCATGCAGAGTCTGCTGACACACACACACACACCCACACCCACACCCACACACACACCCCTGAAATTAGATACATATGAGTTTTCCTTTAAGAAGTTGTTGCCTGATCTGTTGAGTTCATTTGCCCCTGACATCGCTTGTTGTGGGATTTGACTATTGCACATTCATGTCATGATGATGATGTTTAAACAATAACATCCAGCTGGTGGACAACCAGGCTGCAGACACCTTCATGTCTATGATCATTTAATACATAACCAAGTTATGGGAGGTGCACTCTCGGTATGCAGACTGTTGGACCTGAACACGGAACACACAAATGAGAGTTTGAGGGAGGCTTTTGAAGAGAGAATTAAAGAGGAATGGAAGTCAGACATTTCAAGAATTGCAGGCATCACAACAGACAATGCCTCCAGCAACAAGAAAGCCTTTAAAGACTTACCTTGGACTTCATCGTTTGTCTACAGTCTGCACCTTGCAGTCAACTGTGCCAACAGTATCAGTAGGTATCTGCAGCACAATGAAGACTCTTAAAACCATATCCTCCTTTACCAAAACACCAGAAGATGTTATGTCAACTCGCCAAAAAGCAGACGGACCTCTCACTTCAGCAGCAGCAAACTGGCTGTACGCTGCTGACAGTGGAGAGAAAAAATGACATCTGACGCTGAAAGACACTGACATTACAACCTCAGAAACTATGAACGAGGTCCTTAGACCACTGAGTCCTTTTTCTGAAATACGCAGTGGTGAGAAACACAGCCCTCTCACATCTCTGTGATGAAAAGGAAAACTCCCCTCTTGCTAGGAAGATGAAGGGTTCGATCAAAGAATATCTCAAGGAATGTAATGATCACAGGGAGTTACAGCTTCTTTTAAACACTGCTGACTACCTGTACCACAGGTTTGAAGACAGCTTTGTTTCACTTGAGGATAATGTCAAACAAAGTCTTCTGGACCAAGTAACTCAGCCATATCTTTTATATCTAATGGACCATATTTCAGCTGTGTACTGCAGTTGAAATACTTTTTAAAAAATTGATTGTATTTTAAGCAAGGGTTTGTGTATTTTAATTTTTGTTTATTTTATTTTATTTGATATCTGCCATCAATCAGTGTTGTAGATTGAATGCAATAATTGCATCAAAGGTGAATGCAGCACCCTGTTTTGATGTGAATTGGTAGTGTAGCAGTAGATAAGGAAGGTACAATTCCAAATGCAAACACTATTAAAAAAAGTTAATTTTCATCATAATGACCATCATCAATGTCAACGTCAGATTCATCTATAATGAAAGCAGAATGCTTTGACTATCAGAACAGTCAGACCCTTATGACTGACACATTTTATACAAATATTCAGTGTACTTATTCATTTGCAAACTATAGTAAATCCTTCTCACTGTTGTAGACCTTCCAAATTCTCTCTGTTATGCTGATATGGTTGGCTACATCTTACACATGAATACATATGTGTTGCTTATTGTTCTGACTGAAAAAAATTTGCCACAATTGTAGACTCAGAGATGATTTAGTCATGACTGCAATTAAGTGAATTTGAATCTGTATGCATACAAAGGACGGAGTGAAGGACACAGCTAAAAGGAACCTCATTTTTCAATGGCTTGTCAATCTTTTGTCAAGTATCTCAGATTTCAAGCCAGCTCCAACTTTCTGTGAATTGTGGTAATGATTAATGCACACATTCAAAAACTATCACTACTCTGTCAGTGTGATCATACAAACAAAATATTTGGCCTGAAATGCTCAAGCTGAATTTATCAAGGAATAAAGATATGTAAGTTGTTTATTAACACAGGCGAATAATGGTCATCAGTGCTTGTAGCGCTTAACAAGGGATCAAGATAGGCTGCAGTCATGCAGTGGTGATGTATCGAGCTGGGAATAATGCTATCTTCGTGCCCTTCATTGAAGGTTGTGTATTTGCAAATAAAACACCGACGTGCTTATCTAAAGCTTGCCTCGATGGCTTTCAACCTGGCCTTGTTTTTGGAATAGTCTTTGGGTGACAGCTGACCCATAAAAACATATTTCATCTTCTCCTCCCAAATCATTGCATTTTCCCTCTGTGGCCATACAGACTGTCCACTGAATTGGAAAAGTGTGTGTGTGTGTGTGTGTGTATGCATGCATGTGCACGTGTTGTTTACCAGTAGTTTTGCCCTGTGATCCAGCATGGATTCAGTCAATACTCTTTCCCTGCCTGCATTAAAATCCAGCTCAACAGTCACAGAAGCAGCCAGCTAAAAGCCAGACCGGCAGTCTTCAGGCTCCTGTGGGGAAAGTGTGCTGCCTGCGTGCTCACAAACACTGCCACTCCGTCAAACTTCCATCTTCTTCAAAGGGCTACAGAGTCATTAGATATACAGGCGAAATAAATAGCTCAGCCCTAGAGAAATCTCGCAACCATCTACCTCATTTACCAGTTCACATAACTCACTCGTTACCGCTGTGATGAGGGATAATGCAAACTCGTCTCACTCTCATTGTCTGTGAATGTAACTGTTGGTAAAAATGGTAGAAGAGTGTTTGTTAAGATGACAAAATCCCAAATTCTGCTGTCTATACGTAATGTTGGTTTACGTGGCCTTAGATCATATTCTGTACACTGTTGTCCTCTACCTTACAGATCCAAAAACACCCTGCAGCATCATATAAATGTTTGTGTTTGGTTTTCATGGCAACAGAAATTATGTGTGCAGTGTATCATTATGTTGAGCACAATATGCTCTTATTTTAACAAGGCTTAATTTTGCAACTTTGGTGGAGCTTTGTGAGCTCAGCATTGTATTAGTATTGTTTGCATTTATTTTCCCATCTTGAAGTGAAGTTGCTACAGGTTTAATGAGGTTTTGCACCAGCACCAGCCCCTGGTGTTTTTGAGCAGCTGTTTTCCCAAGGTTCAGCAATATCAACAATTTATTTATGGTCCTCCAGACAGCACTCTTTAGCTCAGGGCTAACACTGTATCTAAGACACTTGATTTCTTTAGGGGGTTCTTCAAACCCCTGTAAAAGTAATTCCTGATCCAATGTTGAGTGCAAGCTATTATTTGAAATACTTACAACTTTCTATCCAGTCAAACTGTTAAATAAAAATCTGCAGCACATCCTTTGAATTATTTCAAGAACGATGGATGTCTGAGACATTAGCTATGACTTTCCATACACCAAAGGCCAATGAGTCACTGCTGCTATAATTACAGCTGGGATGCATCTATTACTTTTTAATTAGTGACCTCGGGTGAGTTTCTCCAAACACTTACTTGGAAGAGCAGGTCTTTTGTTTCTGTGCATAGTTCCTTCAAGTACAGCTGCAAGAAAGTAATTACTATAGCAATTTTGAATGCAACAAAACCCGGAAGTTGAAGTCAAATACTGCACAGCGTCAGCATTCAGTAAAAATCTGTACAACCTGCTGTACAATGGATATTGTAGTGGGTACGTGGTAGTGGAGTATCTAAATGCTACCCAACTCTTATTCATGAGAAATTATAAAATGGTGAAATTTCCTTTAAAACTGTGATGCCATCCAATAAAATATACCTCTGCTATCACTATTATATCAGGCATCTGTCTGATGTCCCAGCAACAGCTGGCGGCTGAAATTAGGGCTCTGTTCAGGGTGCACAGGCTGCAGGCTGCTTTGAGGTATGATTAGAAACCCTTAACTGTTCTTAAACTTCTGAGTTTTTTATCAAATTTACTTTAAGTCAGATCAGGTTATTCAAGACACTTATGAGTAGCAGCATGCTATGGGTTAAACAATGCGGAAAAATGAAATTGTAAATGTAGCACAGAGAGGTGGTTCAAAGAATGCATGTTGGCATATTATTGCAATTATTCACTGCAGAAGAGACAATGCCAGTAGTTCCCATCAAAGTCATCTAAAAGGGACACACACTGCCACTTTCCCCCCTGCTAATTTTGAATATTTAAAACTTGCTCACTGAAAGTCTTGCCAGACCTAGATGTTAAATTTGTGCTGTGGCAGAGTAAGAAGCCAGTTATCTTGGTAAATAAGTCCTCACTTGTGCACTTTGTGAACTGATGGTTTTGCAGTTGAAGGATCTTATATTTAACTTAATAACTTAATATTTCTTTTTTTTTTCTCTGATTCCCTGTGATACTGAAAGCACCAAAAAAGATTTTTGTGACCTTAACAGCCTCCTCATCTCTCAGCTATTGCAAGTTATTTCCTGCCTTTAGTAATATCTTATCAAAGAATGAGATATTCAACCTCTAAAAGAGAGAAAAACTTACAAATTATGGATTCAGATTATTTAAACTTGGAAGTCAGTATTGCGCGGATGCCGCTCCGTTATCAATGCCATCATCATTTCATAAGCAAGATAAGATCATAAATGAACACTGAAAAGCTTCGATTAAAAAAATTGCTGAAGAAGTTCGTTAGTGACCAACTATGAGCATCCCACACGAGAAAAACCATTTTGTAAGGTGGTGTCAAAAATGATTTGGGTGCAGCGTGAAAGGTCCATAATAATCTGAAAAACCTTGGCATAGTTTCTACACAAAATTTGTTTAGTCTGTTACATTGGACTTAAAGGAAAAGTGCACTTTTTTTTGTGAATGTAGCTGATTCATCCAAAATCTTGATGTAAGACAAGAACCTAGATGTCTTTGCCCTCTCTGTGCATTGAGTAGGTTGAACAAAATCCAAAAATGTCTCCACAAGCTGTTAAATAATCACATAGATGTTGTTATATTGTGGTGTAATTGACATTTTGACTCACTATGCATTGTGGAAAGAGACAAACGTTTTTGCTTTAAATCACATCATATTATTACTTACTACAGACCAGGACAGATGCTGTCTCTCCCGGCAGGAGCTGCACGAAGGAGCATTAGTTTAAATGGACTCGTGGCTACTTTTCCACGAATAAATTCAACATTTTTTCAAACTTATATCAACAACACCACATGCAACCACATGTGTTGGTACACTCCACTGTTTTTGGTCCTGTAATGTGCCTGTGGCTCCTGACCATGCTCATTGGATAATCACCTTTTTAACCGGAGAAATCACAGTTTCATAGCTCAATGCAGGATCAAGAGAATCAAGTCCACTCAGGTGAGTGGGCGGAGTCTCTGCTCTGAGCCCAGGCTAGGACATGGTTGCAGTTGAAAAAGTACGTTAAAGACGTTCAGAAATGGCCATTTGTACCGTCTCCTTCCCCGACTTTACCCGAGTGAAAGCACGAGTTTACACGAGTAAGGAAAACAAATTTGATTGG
>JAPZDX010000024.1:20354742-20366822 GCA_029783625.1 Naso annulatus
ATTTCTTATTTCTTTATGCAATGGCCACCAAGGGAAAAAGTCACTCTCCTTTCCTCTTTTTTTCATCACTGTCTGTTTCTCTTTCTTTCACTGCCGCTTTTATTTCTTTCATTTTGCTTTTGCCTGTGTGTCCCTCAGGTTACTCTGCAGTACATGCCAAAGAAATTACATAGAGAAAGAAGCCTTAACCATAACTTCACATACTCTTACACAAACAATAACACAGTCATGAAGGGAAGCCATCACATTCACACAGACAAAATAACAAGTTAACACATGGTTTTTTATCAGCTCAGCCAATTTGGGAACACAGGGCTCAACTGCACCGAGCTCTTTTTCAGCCTCTCCCAAGACTCCTTCTAATGGCTAGAATGGCATTGTTTGCTATTGACTGTGGTGCGTCAGGGCGCGGTGCAGGGATTGCAAGGAAATAGAAAAAAGCCTGAGCTGGTCAGCCGGACAAATGAGAAGACCCATGGCAGCTTTAAATCTGTACGATTATAGTGTCCCTGATGCTGTGGCCACACGCTGAATAAAGCGTCTGAGCTAAAACACCGACACAGACACTAAGACAGATTTAGTCGAAACATGTAGAGACTCGAGGCACACAGGCAGAATTTAAAAGAGGCAACTACACATACGATGGTATGTCTGCACACAGCAAAAACACACTTCTGTGTTGTCTTCCCATTGCCCTCACATGTCGGCTACATAAAGGTGGGTATACACTGGGCCAGTGGTCTGTGGTTGGGACTTGTAAGGACAGTCAGAGTCGGTGGCTCTGATCAGTGTGGTGTGAGCAGAAGGGCCGGCACTGCTCTGTGCTTGTTGGAGTCTTTCTGACCAAATCAAGACGAAGAATCTGTGGCAGCTGGTCGATAAAAGAAATCACTCTGATTGGCTTTCAGTCAATGAATTGGGGCACGAGATGAGAAACTGAAGTGATGAGCGTAATGATGAGTTCCTGGAACTGGACAGGAAAGAGCCGGGCAAAGTTATTAAAATCAGATATTTCATTTAACTAGTTTAACCAGCCCCTAAACCTGCATTGTTATTTGAATATCTGCAGTCCTGGGTCTTTTGGCCAGGGTGATACATTTTCAAAAGAGAAAATTACTAACTCATATAACACATAGATAAAAAAGTACACAGAAAAAAATTCAAGCAATATTTCAAAGTATCCAGATTGCCAAATGTTTTCCATCGTAAAATTACATCACCTTTGTTGAAAAATTGACATTGTACCAAGGCGGAGAAAAAGAAGAAATAAATAAATGACTAGATCAAAATACTTCAAATGGAAAAAGACACACCTGTTGCATTTATCAACTTAACAGTTTTACAAGTACAGGTATCTTAAAAATACAAAGGTATCCTTTGGAGAAAAATATTTAATCTAATATTCTGTATTTATCGATCCTCTTATCCAGCTAATTCGACTTATTTTCTAGGCTGATCCTCATTTTAGGAACACTGTTTTTTTCAGGCCAGACATAACTGAATAATAAACTTCACAATTCCTACTGATTTTCTCCAAGGGTTTCAGTATACAATATTTCATTTTCCAATACACTCAGTATGCTTTTTAATTTTTGTTAGGTGTTTATGGTGACACAAGGATGCTGGTAACTAGAATTAAAGTTTTAACAGATGACATGTGTTTTCTTTTATTTGTGACACTTTACACTCAGGCTGACTGGAATGAATATTCCGGCACCCATCATCAGCAACAAAAACTGGCTACGCCTGCATTTTGTGACAGAGAGCAACCACCGCCACAAAGGCTTCAGGGCTCAGTATCAAGGTAAGACATGATTACTTCATTTGCACATGGTAATAGAGGGCCCCCGTCTTGAACAAAACAGGATCATCATAGGAAAAACTAACTGTAATTACAAAACATGTTTTTGATCTTTAGTAACTGAATATTAAACAGGTTGATTAATACCCCCTCTGTAGAGGGCATGAAGCCTTTTCCTGCTTTAAACCATTCACTTCAAACAGCCTTGTTAATCAAAAATCTGAGAGATACATACTGTACGTACTTCTCCTCTTATAAAAACTCCGCTCTGGCAGCTTGATTATCCATTAAACTTATATTATTCTTTGACATGACTTTAAAGTCAGAGTATGCACTGCATATGCTATACCACAGAAGCTCAAAGCATGGCCCTAAGCCAGGTATGATCCTGCAACTTCACTGTAAACAGCTATAAAAGAACAGTAACATGCTTGTGTGAAAACTGACTGCATATAAACATAAAAGTGATTGCACTGCTTTTCTCACTATTGTTGTTCATTATTGTGCAGTGGCAAAACATCTTTTACAGGCATGTTATTTCTGATGTGAGGGCCAGATATTTAATAAGCAAAGACAGACACGGAGGGGTTTAGTTACAGAAATGTCTTTATCTAATCACTATATAGATTTGCATCCTTATTGTGTTTACAGCTGATTAAATTAAGCATTTGACCCACCACCTAGTTCAAAGGAGAGACATCATTCCAATGTTTTCAAGTTCAGATAGCGTTGTTTTTGCTTGATTCATCATTCATTGCTTTTGGCTGTTCTGTTGATATTCAAAATTCTGACTGCCGTTTGCATCACCTGGCTTTTTGTGTGCAATCTGGCCCCCGCTGTGCTTAATTAATCTTAAGATTTAGCATTGCAGTCCATCGGCTGCTCTTTGATTCTGTGTGGCACCTCCTCCTACAGGCTATAACCATTAAATCAGCTCTGACCAATCAATTTTCATCCACCGTTTAATATGTCTGAGTAATGTGAACAAACAAAGGAGAGTCAGTAACTAATGTAGGTTTTATAGAACTGTCAGAGCAACCCTTTGGAATGCATCAGGGCAGCTGGACTCTTTTTTTTTTTTTTTTTTTTTTGACAAAGGATGCATAGCATTAGCAATTATATTTTGATGTTCGTCATAAGACCAAATATTATCCAGAGAAAGAAACACTTGTACTGTATCTTCTCACATCTAATACTGTAACTTCTTTTATCTAATGAACTCTTTCTATTGCTCTCAACCAGTGAAAAGCTCTGGAGAGCTTAAATCCAGAGGGGTAAAATTATTACCAGGAAAGGACAACACTAACAAACTGTCTTTGAGTAAGTCTTTTATTTTTCTTATGCAACTGTTTTCATTGTTTTTTTGTTTATGTAGAGCTTGCGTTCTGGGTCTCTTGTTTCTTTGTTGTCTGTTTTTTTTTTTCTTTTGCTGCACCATTTGGTTAAGGAATTAAGCTACAGTACTAGATTTTGCAGAAGTGCAGTCTCTTTTTCTTTCTGATTATCTATTTCCCCGGCCATCCCACACTTTCTGTCCTGACAGAAAATAGCTCAGCTAGATGAGGCTTAGTTGTTTATATCGCAGCAAAAGGCTAAATTTGATCAGTTTCAGTCCGTTAGCATCCTCTCTGCCACATTCTGTATGTTTTAAGCACCACATCAGGTTGACTTATGTTTATGTGCCTTGTGATCTACACACACAGAGCAATAGTCAAGGTTGAATGACCACTCACTTCTCAGATGATTTGTGTACACTTCAGACCGAAGTGAATGCATTCTAATTGGTTGCAGAGCTCTGCCATTAACATAAATCTAGAGCACAATTCTCACAGTGTGCTAAACACTCCAATGATAACAGGTTGTAATCTTTATTACCTTATGTGTCATATATTCTGCATTGCATGGAGACATGAATAATGCATAGGACTGTAATCTTTTCTACAAGACAAAACTGTATATCATTTAAAGTCTATGAAGAAGTGCTTCATATGCCTTGTGGATTCATTGCATCTAATTGAACCCATAACTGCATTATAACCCGCAACAATCAACTTCAAAGCTAATGAACTTCCTGAAAAAGAGACAACATGCTGGTAGAGCTTCTCGTGTTGCAAGGGAAGGGTCGTTGTGTGTGTGTGGGGTGATGTGTTATTGCAAATATTACAACAGATCTTAACATTAATTAGGATACTACATATTTCATGAATTTCATTCGCAGTGGATGTGGTCTTTGATTTACAGATCATATTGTGAGGGAGATAGGAGCTTGTAAAAAGTCAGAGCACAGAAGAAAACTGAACTATTTTCACTACTCCAAGCTACCTCTCTACACGCCAACAATTTAAAAGGCTCGACTCAATATGCAGCTGTATCTACAAGGCATTATCCAGTGTATTTAAACTATTATGGAGAGTCTCACTGAGTGATTATTGTAGCTCCTGCAACTGATACTTGAAGGTTATTTAATCCTTTAAGTCCCAATTGGGCCCAGATATATTTCCCTCTATTTTGTCTAGCTCAGGTGAGAGAGTTTCATTTACCCTTGGCGCTCACGCTGATATCACAGAGCATGAGTGTGTATTCAGAGTAGCGCTGCCACATAACTGGCAGATGAAGGTCTCTGACATTGAGCGATGAGGTCAATTTGTCTAAGTCTGTGATTCCTGGACCAAAATTGTGTTACCAAACATAACTACTAACATTCAAACAGACAGCAGTATCTACTATTCAAGGGCTTTTCACTGCAGTGGGTATTTTCTGTAAGTACGGAGCTTTGACAGTCAAAGTATCTCTCTCACAGCGTTCTTGGTACTTCTCTTTCTCACTCAGTGAATGAAGGAGGAATCAAACAGGTGTCTAATTACTGCCCTGACCCAGGGGAGCCTGAGAATGGCAAACGCATGGGCTCTGACTTCAGGTGAGTTGTCGCTTCAGCAGCTGAGTGATCGAGCTCAGATTTGTGTAGAGGAGCGTTAAGAAAAGGGTCGACTTGCTCGCTGTCCAGTTTCACCTCTACTATTTCACACTGATTGGAGGCATATTCCAAGAATTACTGTGACTTTCTGTCAAGCTAAAACAAAAAGGATGTGCACATCATCCCAGTGATGGTCATTAACACCAGTTTGTAAAACTATATCTGAATTCTATCATTACATGTTAAATGTTGATGTCTACCAGATTGATAGAGGATCTTTTTGCTTAGATTCTGCAGCAAAGTTATCTTTTTCATGCACTGGGGCCCTTAAGCTCTCAGGTCATAAAAAAATAAACATATCCACCTTCAGACAATTTTGTTTGACATGTATCAGACTTCCATAAGTATGCTCTCAGCTCCCTGCACAACTGAGTGTATGTTTCTTTTCTTCTTCTTCTTCTTCTTCCATGCAAGTATACACCCTTGTTACATCTATGATTACTCTCCCCTTGAATCAAAAGCACTAATTTTCAAAATATTCCTTGTCTACCTTTATATGTAAACATATTTGAAGTTTTCATCAGTTCATGTCCTAAAAAAGTACTCACTGGATTCAAAGGCATCGTTGTCTTATGTTTAGCCAGCAAATTTGTACTGTACGGAGACTGAGGGCAATAAAAATAACATGAATGCATTAAAGGCTCTTACACACCAAACTGACAACAAAACACTGCAACAAAGATTTACTCTTTTTTTTTTTTTTAACCTCTGTCGGGCCAAAAAGTGGCAATGTTCACACCGCAAAGGCAGCAGCTGCCGGCCAGCAGGCTGGAACGTGCTGCGCCTGCGCTCAGGCTGATCCCTCTCCACAGATATACAAACCGTTGTTACGGTTAAGCAGCATTTTTTTGAACCCGCTCTCAATGATATAGCTGCTTTTAACTGATAATATGTCTGATAAAAAGTATATAAATGGCACCAGTGAAGAGGCAAAGGAGAAAAATAATGAAGAACCACGATAAAAGTGTGAAATTGTGGAAACTACAGAGACAGGCTCAGGGGGCTTTCCCTCTCTGTTTCTGTGTCGTTTTTCGTGCGGTGGTCTGCATAGTGTGATTTCTTTCATGGATGAGTTGCCCCCAATTCTGCATGTTGGATAGACCAAAAAACCTCTCACAAGCACGAAGCAGTTCCAAACAGCAGTTCTGCTGTTCACACAACACTGACCAGAGCCTCTGACTCTCTCTGACAGCACTGACAAGTCCCAACCCCCGACCACTGGCCTGGTGTGTAGGAGCCTTAACTCATTTAGCTACTGAATTTGATACATTAATGTACGGTGCAATATGAACCTGTATTGAATGACATGAAATAAATAATGAATTTGATACTTCATCAAGAATCAGTTTTGAATAATTAATTGCTTTTTCAGGCGTTAATGGTGTTTGTTAACTTCTCAGCATTGGAGCAACTGCTCAATTTACCTGTGATGAAGACCATGTGCTACAGGGTTCCAAAACGATTACCTGCCAGCGCGTAGCTGAAGTCTTCGCTGCTTGGAGCGACCACAGACCCGTCTGCAAGGGTGAGTGAGGCTTCTGAGGAGCTAATAAAACAGTTTGATTAAGGCAGTGCCTCTGGATAGAGGCCCTATGCAGATAGAGGAAAGTTCATTTTTGTTAATTATGTATGAAAGCCTCTGCTGCAGCACTCTGCTTTCCATTTGAAATGCTCTGGCTGTTTTTCTGTGTTTCATAACACAAGGAGCACCTTCTAGAATTTGATTAATGGAAATGCAGCTAATAGACCTCCTCTCAGCTTGTGCAAACAATATATTACCTTTCTGTCATATTAGAATGCAGGAGTTATTACTCTGCCTTCTGAGCATATTTACCCCGAATTTAACATTCCAAGAATTGACTTTTAGTTTTTGTAGTTATGATTTATTCTGTGTGTTATTTATTAATATTTATTAAATCAGTGAGGGTATTTTGAGTCTTTAACTTAATGTGTGTGTTGTCTGTGTCTTCTTGTTTATCTTTATACTGTTGCAGTGAAAACTTGTGGGTCGAATCTACAGGGACCTTCAGGGACTTTCACATCCCCTAACTTTCCTATCCAGTATGAAAGTAACTCCCAGTGCGTGTGGATCATCACAGCCAGTGATCCAAACAAGGTAGTACAATAATCTCCTTTGATTTTTAAGTATTCTTGGACCAAGTCTAATAAAAACTAGCTGCCACTGTCGTCATGTGAGGACTCGACAATAGCAGGTTTTTGGATCCCATATAATATTCGCATCATCTTAGTTTCAATCGACTAGTTACTCCTGGAAATACTGTAAACAAAGCATACAGTTTAAATTTTGTGCTGTACCTATTCACATCTGCTTTACGGCGTAAAGCTTCCAAAATGACTCTGGATACCGTAAATAAAGCCTAGAGGCATAACAAGGCCATGGTTACAGTTAAAGGTGGTATAAATAATGATCTAAGAGAGCAATAAAGTGTTTGCCATCATTAACTGCAATCCTTTTAGGTGATAAATACTTGACTACCCCTTGGAAAAATTACTTACAAGTAGTCTTCTTTCTGTACACATGGTCTATAAAGAGATGAAATAATGGCTTTTATTGTCATTAGTAATTCATTTAAGAAATCCCAGAAAAGACTTTAAGGGAGAGTTTATGGTGTAATGCCCCACTTAGTTTCTCATAAACAAGTGCAGCAGCCCCTCATTAGTTTTACAATGAACACAAATGGGTGAGAAAACACTCACCTTTTTACTGTCCCTCCCTGCGGTGTAGAGCATTTTCACAGACATTCCCGTCCTAGATACTTATTAATGTATTCATCTATTTTCCAAGGGCATCCCAAAGTGGTGAAAGGTTACATAGAATATGCATTTATTTTGACTTAAGTCCGTTGTTACTGTCTCTCATTAGTGAACATAGCTGCGATGGTTGCATTTCAATTCTCACTAGACTACCAGTTTGACCGCGGCTGTTGGCAATTGAGCGATTCGCTTCATTCATCTGGGGTAACAGAAATAGAGAGAAATAATAATTGAATGAGACAAGCTTTTTCCCAAAGTGAAGAGGTCAAAGCTGTTTTCCTAATGGTCATTACTGCTCTCCTACATCAAATCTGGCTCCCTATTGGTATTCCAGTGAGTCATATACACAGGGGCGTCAGCTAAGTGTTGTCTTCTAATACACAATAACTAACCGACTGACACTCATTCAGTGCTGACTAGGACTGGCAAGTGTCATAGCTTTGTGCCGCCGTGCCCTCTCCTAGGCAAACAAGCCATTGACTTGGCACTGAAACTTGGTCCATTATTGTTATTATGGTAATTATGCTTATGTGTGCGTTGTAATGAGGCTGTTATGCATGGATATTGCTCAGGCATTGTCCTCCCCTTGGCTAGAGAGAGAGAGAGAGGGATGTGAGGGTTGAGCAAGCAGCCGTCATATGTTTGTCATCAGCAGATGTGAACCCGCTGTCATTATAACATGTTTTCTTTCATCACTAATCCAAGTAAGCAAAGTGTAGGCTGAGATAATGTGGCTTTGTTGTTTATCTCTGCAGTAAACTCAACTTTACATGATTATTGGTATAAGAGGCTCATGCCAGTTTGATCTGTGAATGTGTCATCTTTGTTGTTATGTTCATGTGAACAAAAAAAAAAAGCTATACCAGTGACAGCTGACAAAGACGTCTCAAGGACAAAGACAGGCGATTACAAATCCCAGACTTTTAAGCGCACACTTCCAAAATGGCAATTTGCCTTGCCATGATTGGTTCTTAATATTCGATTTGTGCAGAACCTGGTGGCCCCGTAGCTTACTGCGCAAATTGCATATGACCCCAGAAATCGCAAGAAAATTATGTGAGACCCCAGCGTCCACCTCATGTGAAAGCGGCCACTGTTTACAGCATCGATGAGAGGATGAAATGTAACTATCCTCATGAAAATAGAAAAAAATGTTAATGTGAATTGCGGGAACAGTGATAAAGCAAGCTTGTGTTCCGTCCTCTCAAAGTTGGATGTCAGCACATAACAGTATTGTTAAGTTGATGTGCCAACATGCAGTACATCTCTTTCTAGTCTGTCTATTTTGCTGGGCAATGCATCTCTCGGTCTGTCTCTGTCTTGATTTTTTGCCAGCTACTTCCAGGGATATGTTCTGTGATGTGTGCCTGACAAAATGCTGTAATTTTTCTGTTTATTAAACGCCAACAGTGTTTGTAAACTGCAGTTTGGAAAACATGCCAGTGTTGCATGTGAACACAAATTTATATGCGTGTTCACAAATAAAGCTCAAACTCCAGTTAAGTAGCAGCATTACAGTGTTGATGGGCTCCTCATTTTTTTCATCAAGCAGTGATTATCTAGTCTCTTAGTCAAGATTTAGTTTTTAGGGTTTTTTTATTTTAGTATTTAGTTCTTTTTCTGAGACCGACAGCAGAGTGTTTTCACGGAGGGAAGATTGTAGTGGGAGCGCAGGAGTCAGGTGTGACTATGAGGCAATGGCAAAAGGTGTACATGACTCATGGGGTCAGGCAGGTGGGCCCCTTAGCAGATTATTGCTCAGGGCTACAGGGAGGTCAGGACCAGCGCTGCTCTAAAGTAATGTCAAAAGACACTACTGTCAGTATCTTTATCACTTTAGAAAGTGTTAGTTGGCTCCTCTGTCTGTATGGCGTGAGTATACACTATTTGTCTGAGACTTATTCTTTAAAAGGTGAATATCTGATTTAAGTTGAGAGTTGAGTTTGATGTTTGCCTTCTGTTTCCCTTGATGCCATTGTTGATTTGAGTTCTAGGGATAGTTTCTGCACAAATCACAATGGTTCCAGCATACAGTAGAAGATATATTATGCAGCTGTTTAAATTATGTCATGTGAGAAAGTCTTAGATTTTTACAATATTGTTTGATCAAACATGCTGCTGTCTGCTCGCAAAACTTACTCAGGCTTTTATCAGCATAGGCCTGCCTCTGTCACTTT
This sequence comes from Naso annulatus, assembly GCA_029783625.1. Taxonomy (NCBI): domain Eukaryota; kingdom Metazoa; phylum Chordata; class Actinopteri; order Acanthuriformes; family Acanthuridae; genus Naso; species Naso annulatus. The sequence continues at coordinate 20,364,470 of JAPZDX010000024.1, forward strand.
TCTGTCTCCAAACACACTGTCTCTAAAGGCAAGTTGTAGAAATGAGCAGCAATATTATGAATTTCACAAGCTGTAAATGAGATGTTGGTTTATGCGATAATAAAGCTTGAGAATCGTTTGGATTTACTGCTCAGCTGATTGAGAGGGTTTTGCTTTTATAAACAAATACTACGAGTAAGATCAACACTCAAGTTATTGGTTTGAACCATTTGGGTGCAGGCTGGTGTAAACAGAATTGCCTCCAGGGGCAGATGGTGGGGCTTTCAGAGTCCATAATTGGTATGCATAAAGATCTATCAAACCATGATACTGACAAATTGTTCAATATGTCAACATATACTATCTGTACTCTGTTTAAAAGACTTGACTGTATTAAATTTGATTAAACTTTAATGTCATTGCAGAAAGTACAAGTACTGAGACAATGAAAAGCACTGTAGCATTTAACCAGATGTGCAAGAAGGTGCATAGTGATACACAGAAGTGACCGTAGCTCAGGAGGCAGAGCGAGTCGTCTACTTATCCGTAGGTTTGGGGGTTGATTTTGACTACTCTGTCTGCATGTAAAGGTGTCCTTGGGCAAGTTACTGCATCCTCAATTAGCCTCTGATGACTTTACCATCGTTGTGTGAATGTGTGTGTGTGTGTATGACTTTGTAGAAAAATCACCTGTCGTTAGTGTGTGAATGGATGACTGCTAACATATTGTTAATGTCATTGAGCGGTTAGAAAACAAGAAAAGTGCTGTAAGAATGCAGTCCATTCACCACCTCACATGTGCAGGGATTTGTAAATAACAGTGATGACAATATGTGAGTACTCTAATAAATCCAATATGGACAGTACAATATAAACACAGTTATGCACTGCCTTGCTACATGCTCACACTAACTGTATCAAAACACAGATTATAAACTTGTTACGTTTTGTTTCAGGTTATTCAGATCAACTTTGAAGAGTTTGACCTTGAAATTGGATACGATTCGTTAACAATTGGAGATGGCGGGGAAGTAGGTGATTCTAAAACGATAATACAAGTGTAAGTATCATTGATTGAACTACATTTTTTAGACAATGCAATGAAGCTGAGCTGTGCAGAGAGCCTCGAAATGAATCCAATAACTGCACCTTTTTAATGAAGACTTCCGTTGCTAAAGTCAGTGTGTTAATGCTCTATAATTATAGAATGACACAAGTCTCAATATTAATTAATACACACAATAAAAGTTACTGAATGGATTTTGTTATTTATATAGATAAATGTTTTTTTTAATTTTTCCGTGCACAAGTTTTTATTTTGTATAAAAATAGAAAAAACAAGTTTGCAATACATTATAATGCTTATAGAAAACCTCGGGACCATTAGCTAGCTAGCTAATGACTTGTTGCTAACACTAGTGTTAAATGCCCATAAGCTTAGCAAGCAGTTATGACTCCAACATTAACAATTTGCAATTATGATGAGTTATCACCTAATGCTCTGATTTCCAAAAAAAGTTTTGATGCTGTGCAAAAATGATTCAATAGAATGTAATATTTTGCCAGTCCTTTCTTGACATAACTCCAATGAAACAGTACAAAGACGATATTTTTAATGTTTCATCTCATCAACTTAAGTGATTTTTTTTAAAATAAATGTATGCTTATTCTAAATTTCATGTCAGCACACGTTTCAACAGGGGCAACAAAAGACAGGGATTTTATATTTTACGGTGTCCCAACTTCTTTGGAATTAGATTTATAGTTTATGGAAAGCAGCCAAGAGGGACATCTGATAACAGGGCTACAGATAATTTCTTGTTGGAAAAAAAAAGGTCAATCGAGTTTGGTCAGGAGAGTCTCAACAAACCAACACTCAAAAAGCAGTGAAGTTCACACATGACAAGCAACTGTAAATGCAGCTGTGCATATAAATTTATCAATGTCCAACCATGTTTTGATGAAAATTGTAAATACCTCTAACTCCAAATATTTGTGGGTTTATTTTACATTTATTTAAGACAAGAAATGGACATATGTGAACGTCCCTTTTTAAAATGTGGATTTTTAAAAGAGAAACTAGGGTCCACACACACAAGTACAGGACAAAATATGAACTTGCTGCAGAAAAATAGAAAAAGGTCACCACACTGTTAGGCTCTCAATGGGTAGTTTTTAATTTTTTACAAGTTATGCATGTGTACACGTACGTTCATACACATTGAAAAATATTTTAGAGTCATTTATATATGTCACAAAATACATTTGTGAATCCTTTTGTGTACATTCAAAGTATCAAAATCATCTGCAAACTGCATAATTGCATTTTACATGACTTGAGAAATTTCTGGATTGACACTGTGTGATGAGATGT
>JAPZDX010000024.1:20382319-20398739 GCA_029783625.1 Naso annulatus
CATATATCTGCACCACACTAAACGCAGGTGGTGCTTAACCTCGGTGTGCTGTACCCTGCCTGAATAAAAACATGAAGCTCTTGCTTTATATGAGAAAACTGATGATTAATCTTCTATCATGGCACTGATTTACTTTGTTTATTTTTGTCTTGTGGCTACTGACTGCAAGAAAAATAATCTTCTTGTAGTCACTGATTGTAGCTATGTAACTTTTCGACTAAGTAATTGCCAACATCCCGTACCTTCTATATTAAAACGTGTCCCTTTATGGGGACAGCTTTTGATTAATTGATCATCTGCCTTCACTCTCTGTAATGTAATTGCTGCTCAACGCAGCACAATCAATCACTTCATTTTGTTGTCCATTTTATGGCCATTTGAGACTTTCTTTGTAAAATGAGCCAAAAATTGTGGAGGACATTATAGAGTCATATTCAAACAGATTCAACAGATGGCATTAAAATGGCAGCACTTATTGAACGGAAAAGCAGCCAACTGGCCATCATGGATGAAATAAAGAGTCTGAGTCTGAGCTACAGTGTGAAAATGCAAGCAGGATGTACAAACCTAAACTTTGTTTTCTAACCTAATAATAGTGTGTTGATAAAATTTTAGAATTGTTTCAACCATCCTGAGCACATTTTATGCCCTAGATTTTCCCTATGATGTTACACTTTCCATCATTGATTATGCTCTCTTTTTCATGAATACTGACTGAGGTTTATGAAGTGGTGCCATGCTCCTTCAATTACATCCTTTCAAAATGAAAACACTTTTTTACTGAAAATTACCCACTTTGCATTTTAAAATGCTCTCTTTTAAATGTAACATTTTATTAACAGTTTTATTCATTATTTATGCAACCAGTTTTTTAATCAGGATAATAAAATTTGAATTTAAATGGAAACGGGTCACATTCATTTAAGGTCATTGCATTGAATTTCAGTCTGTGCCTGTCAACATTAAACAGCAAATCATTTTTTTTTACAGCATGGTCCAGCAATGGCATGAAATTGTAGAGTTTATGAATCTCCTATTCCAACCAAATATTTTATTTTTTTTTCACTGATTCTTCGTTTTTTTCCTAAAACTCTAAGCTTTCTTATTTTCTCCTCCAAGGTGTCCAATTCACTTTCCATTCCTTCCACCTGGAGGATCACCATGACTACCTTCTGATAACAGAAAATGGCAGCTTTGCCCAGCCACTGGCTCGACTCACAGGCTCAGAGAGGCCGGCACCAGTAAACGCTGGCCTGTATGGGAACTTCAAGGCCCAGCTACGGTTCATTTCGGACTTCTCAATATCGCTGCAGGGATTCAACATCTCCTTCTCAGGTATGAAGGCATAAGAGGGCTCTGTCTTGTGGGGGAGGGGAGGTTTCGGGAGATGTGGGTAGGAAAGGTTTCACCGGAGGGGGATGAAGCGTGTTGAGAAGGAAGAAGGGAGAAGTAAGTATGCTGAAAATGTAGTGGGTGGAGTGGTTAAGACCATGGCAGATAGAAAGACAGGTTGTTCAGTGATGACATCAAATGTGTAAAGCCTCTTGAAAATGTGTGTAAAGTAACATGTGAGGAGTGATTTGTGGGTCAGATGGGGGGCAGGCTTGAGGTAGACCATGCCTCAGGCCACGCCAATCAGAGGAGGATAATTAAGAGACGACGAGGTCACACAGGTAGAGGTGTCTGAACGTGATGGGAATGATCTTCAAAGCATGCCCTGTGGGTCAGTATCCTCAGGACTGAGGAGATGGTGGGTAAAAAAGGGAAGATAGGAAGCTTAGGGAGTGAGAGAGAGAAGGAGATGAGACAGATGGTGATGCTGAGTGAGCAGAGTTGATGGAGAGGGCGGGAGGAGAGTGAGGCAGAGGAAAAGAGAGTGAGATATAGTAATGTAGAAGAAGGGAGAGAGGGGGTCTGCTTCATGAGCTTTCTGGCTAAATGTTTGCCTGCTGTTCGCTGAAGTGAAGCATAACTTATGCAGCCATGAATATTCATTTAGTTTGTGAGTGTGTACCCGTGTGTCCTAGCTTGCTTTGTAATTAGCATCTATAAATTTCTTGATTAGAATTCATTTTTTAACCTTAAGGACCTTTTTAATGAAAACTTGCCAGTGCTGTCAGTCTTTGTCCTACAGTAGGATGCTTCTGTAATGTTATGCTTTGTTTGAGTCATCAGGCCTACAGAGGTGTTCACACTGCCAGTACAAGCTATCAGAGGATTGCTTCTGCGTGATAAACCTTATTCTTCTTCTGCAGCCTGGGTTGCATCTACATCTCGAATGATAAGGCCACTAACAGCCTGTGTGTACTAGTCTTGCGTGCTGGGCGGCTCAGTTCTTACAGCCCTCTCCTCATCCTGACATGTAGGGTTCACAGTCCTACCATGTATCCCAACCTGTTGCTAATGCTCGGCATGCAACGATATGGCTTTCTTTGGCTGAACGTGCTCTCAGAGTTTCTTCGACAAGAAGAGATTATCTGCTGCGACTGAATGTTTTTGGCGATCTCGTTCCCAGAATATGATCTCGAGCCCTGCCAGGACCCTGGGACGCCTCGGTTCGGCTGGCACACGGGCTCCAGGTTTGGCATTGGTGATTCACTGGCGTTCTTCTGCAACACGGGCTATCGTCTACAGGGGGCAAGGGAGATTGTATGCTTGGGAGGTGGCCGTCGCATGTGGAGTGCCCCTCTGCCAAGGTGTGTGGGTACGTGGTCAGCTGCTTTTATTCCGTTTTCTTTCCTGTTTGTCTATGTGCATTGCAGAATTTATGCTGTTAAGTCAGGTTTAAAACGTATTTGGCACAGATATATAGTTGAGATCATACATTCAAGAAATCATTGCTATTAATTCTACTCAAGTAGATGAGAATTTAAAGCTCAGACCTGTGATTAGTACGGATCTGAGCTGCTAGCTTAAAACTATTCTAAGAGATCTCTCTTCAGCTAAAGGTTGCTCCAAGGGCAGGTCAAGGCAGCGGAAATCAAGGATGGTATCACCTCAATGATTTTAATTTTTTCCCCAGGGTAGCTGCATTACATGACTTGCAAATTTTAGAAGCTGACTCTAGGGATACAGTTTGACTGCAGAGGGATTGTGTCGTTAAAACTGGTGCAATCTTAATCTGTGATAGAATGCGTAACATGTTTTTTGCACAACCTGCTTCTGGCACAACAGGTGAATCCTTTGACTGCTCATGATGGTAACGCTTTAGAAACAATAGCAAAAATGTTTATGTAGGAATTGTAGTAACATTTTAATTGGTAATTAGTATGCAGGTTTTGTGCAAAGGAAAACCAATAAATTAAAAGCTTGGTTAACATGCAGGGAACTGCATAGCATATCTCAATGTCTCTCTCATTTAGAGTCTATAATTTGATTTCCACTCGTTAATTCAGAACAGTTCATTTTGGAAAGTAATTCTTTACTGTTTGCCTTGGCATAGTGCAAGAAAAAGCCAGTAGGGTAAATCTTAGAAATGAAGCCTGTAATGTTTTACACTGAGCGCTTAATAGTCTACTCAGTTTTACGTGTCAGTGCCAGTTGAACATCGTTGTTATAATCCTTTATTATTAAAATGTAATAAAAAAAAGATTTACATGCGATTGAGTCAGTAATTAAAACTATTCAAATAAATCATTTGAGTCGTACCTTTGTCTATACTGCAACATGTGAAGGAACCAGTTTTATTAAGTTTATTAATTATATATACATTAATATTATTTTAATGTATTTAATTCAAATCTAGTAAAATTTTTGCAGTGCCTGCCGATATGTAACTGATTGTGTCTATTGTCTGTGCTGTGTGTGCAGCTGAGTGCGGATCGACAGTCTCCAAAAACGAGGGAGTTCTTTTGTCACCCAACTATCCAATGAACTACGACAACAGCCATGAATGTGTGTACAGCATTCAGGTCCAAACTGGCAAGGGCATCAACATAACCGCTGCCACCTTTCACCTTGCTCAGGGTGACATTCTCAAGGTGAAGACACAATGCAGTCTCTTTATGAACAGAGAGTAGATTAGCAACAACCAAACACAGCGCTTTAATTACGAGCTAAGTCAAATCAAATTGTCATTTTTTAATTATTGTTCAGGCAAAGCTCTGGTGCTTTTTATTTTGTACAACATGAATTAGAAAAGTGATTATGTAGAAAGTACCAGTCAGAATGCAGAACTGTTTTGCTTCTGAAGCGCGAGCAGAGGTCAAACGGGAGCAGCAGTCGTGTCATCGCTTTGAGCAGGAAGGAATTCATTTCTTTGCTCAAGGGCATTTTAGCAGTTTGGGTAAGCACAACAGATGTGATGCAAATGACTATGTAGTCCCCATTTCACAGCTGGAATGCACTCTTTTTGGGATGCAGATGTCTTCTCTAATCTTCCAACAGAGCATTGTAGCCTGCTATCTGTGTTTCTAGTAATTAAGCTGTGTAGACTGTAATCTCTTGAACTTAGTCATTTTGTGAACATCTTAAATGTGTAAAGCCATGCTTAGAGTGCTAAATTGACTTGAAGAAAGGGTAAAACAAGGCATACTAGAGAGCAGTAGTATTTCAAAGAAAGCTTTGAGAAAGATGGGGTATAATGCTGGAAATTCATATATCCATTCATTTTTTCAGTTTAAAAGTGTGTACTTACTACAAGTTATTCCCATTAGACACTTGGACCCAAAATATCTGTAATTTAAGAAATGAATAATTAAAAAAACAAATAAATGAATTACATTTTGGTGATGAAGCTCTTGTTTTACTCTTTGCTTGAGGAATGCACTGCTTTTATTACTTGAATATTCAGTAGCACTCTATATTTAGTAAACAATGGCTTTTAAATGTTTATCATGAATCCCACCACCTTTTTAATTCAGCTATGCAGTTGCTCAGTAGCAAATCAATGGGAGGAAGTACTGTCCCACCTCTGCAATTTTCACATCCCATTTAGAACATTGGTTTTGCAATAGAGGCATCATATAAAATAAAGGATATACAGCACTAATAACCTGTATATAACTGTGGCTCTTTTTTAGTATTAATGTTTAAGTCTTAAAATCATCATTCCACTTTATTGTGGGCATTTAATTCTCCATAAGCACTAAAACACTCTATTGTGTTGTTTTCTATCTCTGATCAGGTGTATGATGGTAAGGACGGTGCAGCCCCCCTCCTTGGCACGTACACAGGCACACTGATGCTAGGTTTGTCCCTTACCAGCACCTCCAACTATCTGTGGCTTGAGTTTTACTCTGACCAGGAGGCAACGGCAGCAGGGTTCCGGCTCATATACCACAGTAAGTCACATTCCATTCCCCTGGAGGAGGAGGGCCCTAAAGCTTTTCCAAATGAGTGAATTTAGCCTCACTTCAGGAGCCAGGCGTTTCACGAAGCAGAATTTAAAAGAAGATTTTAATTGACCCTCACCCTGCTTCACTGTGTCTTTCACTGTCGGGGTATCCATTAAACACAGCATGGTGTTTCTGTGCCGTTTGTGCTGGAAAATTAGCTTTTTCTCTCCTCCCTTTCTCTCCCTCTTTCCCTCTCTAAGTGAATCTCTTTGCCATCCTTTCGACCCGCTTTCCACTCCTGCAATTAGCGTCCATGCCTGTCTAAGTGTACCTTGTTAAAACAGGTGAATAACTGTTGGAATTGTTTGAAATCAGTGTGTTTGTGTGTGCATTGAAATGAGTGTGTGCCTCCACATACAGGAAGTATGAATGTGTATGTTTGTGTATATTGAGAGTTTAGGTCACTTCTGTAAGTGGGCCAGTAATAGATGGTCTTTGTTTCTGCCTCTAATTGGCTTGCTGACTGTGTATTGTTGCTAACCGTTTCTAATTTATTACTGTGACACCGGACTGTTTTGGTGACACTGCATTTTGCAATCCAATTTAAAGTGTTTTTGTGTTTCATCTGCAATTGAGCGCTCGGAATTCTTTTTGTCTACCAGTGGGTTTTGTTAGGTAGAAAGCAACATAGTTAGTGAGAATGGCAAGAGACCAAGTACAGTTTTGACTGTTCTGACTAAAATAAAAGCAAACGTTTTTTAGCTAACTTGCAGTTTCAAGGCCTACACTGGCAATTTTTTGCCTTTGTTAATTGCATGGAATGTGCGAGGTAAAAATAGGTGTATGCGTGGCGATTGATAAGTTCATGGCCTAAGTTAAACCTAATACACTGATTTTTCAACATAATTCTCCCCCCTACATTTTTGCACACTTCTGAAGTAGAACATACAATCCCCTTCTTTGAGGAAGTCGACACCCTGGACCTCCAGAAAGTGGTCTGCAGCAGTGATGACAGTTTCATTACTCTCAAAATGGCAACCGCTGAACTCCTTCATCTTGGTGAAGAGGTAGTTGTCTGAGGTTGCCAAATCAGGTGTTAGAAGAGTTCAAATCTGCATTTCTTGATGGCAGCTGTCCCTGCTGTGGACGTATGCGTTGGAGCATTGTGCTGATGGAGGACCACTCCCTCTAGTCAGCTTCTCACATGCTTAATCTTGATTTTCTCCCATAGTTGTCTCAAGAGATCAGCATAATAGGCCCATGTAACAGTCAAACGCTTATCCAGGTAGTTTACCAGCAGCACGCCCTTCCCAGAAAACATAAGTCAACATCTTACCTGTGGAACTCATCACTTTGACTTTCTTGGAAACTGAGAGTCTTGGTGTTTCCACTATTTCGATTGTTCTTTCGTCTGCGGTTGCAGAAGGCGGACTCAAATCTTCTGCATGATTATGAATAGCCAGAGAAATTTCTCAGCATTTACCTCAAAAATGGCAAATTGTCCCTTGACTTGTGCAGAATCTACTTCTTATAAAAGCCAAGGAGCTTCGGGAACCAGCAAGCTGACATGTTGGTTGTTTGTAGTTAATTGTGGATAATTTACGGACAGGGCACTGGGAGATTCTGAGCTTTTTGGCAATGTGCCATTGTGTTATTCGTTGAACTGTCAAGATCACGTCATGGGAATTGTCAGTAGTCTACCCAGCCCTCTAGGACAAGGTGCATCCTCCAGGCTCTCTCAGCTATGTTGGTATTTAGTCGCCAGCTTCTTCACTATGCTGTAGAGGTAGCACCCCCCCCTCCTTTGTTGCCTGCATGCCCTTGTGGACTTCGCTGGGTGAGCCATTGAGATAAAGGTAGTGGATGATTGCACAAAGACCAAATGTTTTTCATTTTCTCAGAAAGTGCTGACTAGTGATTTTCAAGAACCCTGGAACAGAAACGCCACAAAAGTTATTAACTTTAAACTTAAAGTGATTCAGCATGAGCTGCATAACTCATGTTCCTCTACCTTAGGCCACAGACATATCAATCATGTATAGGCCCTTTTATGATAGAATTAATTTCAGTGTTACTCATGGCTTTGTTTCATTATTTTCACAGACCTGCAGAAAATAACAATAAAATGTACATTAATCAGGAATGTGCACTCATTTACAACAGCTAAAAAAAAATGTCATTAATATCTAAATTAGTTCAGAAGATGGAATGATGGTTTAATCAAAGGTTGCTTTTTGAATTACAGAATTACCTATAATTAAGCATCATATGTTGTTTTATTTCTGACTTTTCCAGGGATGTGCACATAAGGTAAATAGAAGAATACAAGCTAGCACCCTTTATCCATTTTAAAGTGCAGCCTTTACTTGTTTTTTCCAACTAGAATGAATAGCCTTTTTGAACCCAGAGAGAATTGACTGATGTTTGAACAGCACAAGGGCAAAGAGAGGGTGGGATGTAGACACCTTACATCTTGTCTAAACATGAAATCTGATCATGTTTTCATGACTCCTCTTCCAAAAGTGCTGGGGTAATTTTCTAAATGTGAGCAGTAACTGCTGGAGATTTATACTGGGCATGACACTTGTAATACTACCATAACATCTGGCACGGGCAAAGACCTCGCTGTGAGAAGAGACCATAAATCAGCACTGCTGGGTTTATGTGCAGCCACTGTTGCTGCACAGCAGAACACTAAACGTTTAATACCTGAAAGAGAGAAACCCAGAAAAAGACAATGGTCAAGTTCAACCATGGTGAGCTAAAGAGTTATTGCCACATTTTGCTGTTTGGAGCTTGTTTATTTTATGCCTTTTGTATTACCCTAAAGTGTTATGAGTGGATGGGCTGTTTCTCAGTCGGAGTAAATGTCCACACTCAATTTAACATTTAATTGTGAACATCTAATTGTCCTCTCTGTCCAAAAGGAATCTTTTACTGCCAAGTAATATATTAGGACTGTTAACCCAGCCCTCATCTGTGCTCAACTGGAAATTAACTCTCAGAGCTCAATCAATACCTCTTTACAATACAGATAAATGAGAATATGGTGCTGGTTTACAGAAAGGCTGCTCTCCAGTGGCCTTGGTTTAAATGACAAGCAGTGATGTGTTCGTACATGTTTACATGATGTCAATCTTTAACTCCGATTCTTCACATGTGCTTCTCCTGTGCCTCTCTATCTCACTCTTCCAGGCTTTGAACTGTCACACTGCGATGATCCAGGTGTGCCGCAGTTTGGATTCAAAGTAAGTGACCAGGGTCACTTTGCTGGTAGTGCCATCACGTTCGGCTGCGACCAAGGTTACACTCTGCACGGCAGTGGCATACTCAAGTGCATGACTGGGGAGAGAAGGGCATGGGACAACAACCTGCCATCATGTATAGGTAATCCTGAGACAATCTGTCCCCTAAACACTGTTCACCTTTCTCCTTCTTTGGCAGCTGACATTATTACTCAAGTCAACATGGATCAGCTAGGTGTTCCTCAGAATAATCTCAAATTGATTTCTTTCTAATTGTACCGCGTTGAAAGAAAATGCTCTGCTTGTGATTTTGTAAAAGAATACAAACCACTCTGTAATGTAGTAAGGCAGTCTTTACCAGGGCTGTGCAGTGCAACATATGTATTGCATATGCTGTGAAATAATCTGTCCGTGCGATGAATGAATTCATGTGGGTAGCACCGGTGCAACAGCCTGTGTGTGAGAGGGAAAACTTTTTTTTTCAGTGCACCACACTATACTACTTGGTAGCTGTAGTTTTTCCTATGGTTTCCCATATGCCATTACACTCGACTCAAAATCCCACAATTCTTATTCACTCAGTCCTTTTAACCTCAGCGAGTCGAGGGAGTCAGCAACCGGTGTTTCATTTGCCTTTCATTTGGAGGAGCGGCCACCCCTCCCAAAAAAGGCACAAAATATTTTATTTCTGGAATTAAATGCGCATTTATTTTATTTCAGCAAAGTGTGACTGTCTATTATTCATGTCGCTGTCCTGAGCAGTGACAGCTCTGCTCTCTTGTTCCTACCCACGGTGTGGCTTATTCACGCTACACACAAACAGCTTTGCGCACACACGTGGCTCATCAGCACTACCATTACTACGTTTTTGTTTTTTTTTTTTAAATGAAAATGTTAGTTGCCTGGATGTAAACATTAAGAAGTGCAGACAGGTTCATTGACAGTAACAAGAGTTGAGGACAAAGTTGGTACGCTCCGCTGTTAAGTTAAGGCTTGTAAAATACGACTCATTTAAGTGTTTGGTGATTCAGGTCCAAATTTTCTGTAATCTCGTAGTCAATCATCAAACATATCTTTAAGCTAAAGTTGCCCCCCGTCACCGCATCAAGTACACCGCCAGACGCCCACCTCCGTACTAATCACCAACCCCCCACACCCAACCAGTAAACCTAGGAGAAACACTAAACCAATCTTATTTTCAGGTTTTAAATAGGACAGAAGGAGAAATCAGTCACGAACCGAACTAAGATTTGCACTGTTCATTTGTATAACGTATTGATGGCATTAAGTACAATATAGAAAAAACACTGTCAGAAAACAATTTTTAATAAGATCTGGATTTTGTGTGCTCTGTATGCAACATCCATTGTTACCGCTACATACCTGTTTGTGTGATGAACTGCACTTGAGATGTTAGAGATGTCTAATAGTGCTACAAGTTTTTTGGCCTGTGCTATAAAACTATCAACCTCTTTAGCACCAGTGCTATGTACAAAAAAAATTAACGCACAGCCCTGTTAATTGTTACCGAGTTTTGTTATTTAGATGTTGGTGATCAACGAGCAATTGATCAGCATTGTTATAGAAGAAAATGAATAATTATCATAGTTTTAATGTCAGATTGAGTCAGGAACACAATGTACAGTCCAGTCTGTACTTTAACATTCCGAACAAGCTGAGACAGAAAGAGAGAGAAATGACAAAGCTATACCTGCATGCTGCTATAGTCTGAAGGTATTGTTAGGCACAACCTGTTTTTTTTTTTTTTGTTTTTTTCTATGTCTAGCAGTGATGGATTAGGGAAAAAATGCTTTACAAATTTCCAGACCTGTGCAGAATTACACTTTAAATGCCACCATGTCCTTCCGACTTTTTCAGTGAAATATGTATTTGCTCTTTTTTCTGTAAAGGACTTTGGTCTTTGGCTTTATGGTATTTTCAATACACCCATCTAAAAAGCTAAATCAATCTATTGATTAACTGTTTACCAGAGCTGGACCACTGAATGGTCAATATCAATAGCCCGCATTGTGTCTGTGAGCTGAATGTGAAATGGAATTTCCAGCCATTTCTCCAGGGCCTCATCCTGTCTCCCGTCAAGGACTTTTACATTTGCCTGGTGTTATGATACTGATTATAGCCCACCACTGTGGCAATCTAATGCAATTTTCCTATTAATTAGGTGCCGGTTGTTCTGTAATATAGATAGCGAGACGATAACCAGGGGAGAGACAACATAGATTGGATGATAAGATATTCCTTCAGTCATTAACATTTGTAGCAGTGTCCTCCCTGCAGTGCACGGCCCAGCCTATATTTTCTCTGGACACAGTCTTTTTAAAGTTAATTAATGGCATCATTAGAAGGCCTACTTAGAGACAAAACAAGTTTGCATCTGTGAGTATCTCTGCCCAGTCCTTGTTACAGTCCCATTACCTGTTGGGAAAAAGCAAATTGTCATTTTCAGCAGAGTTGAAACTCTTGCTCATTAGTCCTTATTGTAGACTCTGAGCTCCTGTGAGCTCCAACTGAAGTATGAGTGTTTGCTTGTGTGTGCATTTTTCTCACTTTCCTCTTGTGTGGGTTTGCATTTTAAGAGGTTTTCATCTATTTTGTGTTTATTTCTGTACACACAACAGCGGAGTGTGGTGGCAGTTTCAAGGGCGAGTCTACAGGGCGTATCCTCTCTCCTGGTTATCCATTCCCCTACGACAACAACCTGAGATGCACCTGGACAATTGAGGTCAACTCAGGCAACATTGTCAGGTAACCAAAGTAATGTAATACATGCATATTAATGCATATTACTGTATATCCTGTATATTGTCTTAGATATTTTTATTTGTTTATAAAAATCATCATAATTTATAATATTTTAATCAAATGTGCAATAGTTTATCAAGATCTGATAATTCTATTGTGTATCATTCCTCATGAAATATGGTGGTGAGGGAAAAAAATCAGTCTTATAAAGACTAAATGAAATTGAAATGATGTTTTTAAGATACTGCAGGTTATACACGTATAGATAGACAGATTTATTTGACGAATGATTAAAAAACATACATGATTGTCTCCATAAGCCAGTCGATATACATTATTCAAAAATCGTCTTTATAATTTCGCGAACATGGGAACTAAAATTCTTGGATGTTAATGTACATACAACTTAAATAAATTGAGACCATCTTAACTTGACTTTAAAAGACTTTAAACAATGGAAAAATGTTTTTATGAAACATTGTTAAGTTCAGTTAAGATTTTAAACATAAAAAATCCTCTTCTCTTAAGCTAGGTGTCATCAAGAGGAACAGCCTGCAGCAGCTCCATGAACAATGACTGGGAGGGAGACTTTGTAGACACTGTGACAGCACCCAAGAGAATTTTACTGGGACGTGGAAGAATTTTTTTTTGTTGTTGAGAGCTTCTAGTATTACTGTGAAATAAAAACCATTTGGGCTTTGAGATCGAAGTAAACATGGTGTGATTTCATAAAATCAGCCTCACATTCTTTGTCAGAAGAGCTGCTCGAGGCCATCTCTTGATAAGGTTGCAGATAATTCTGCACTCTTGTGTTTCTAACTTTTGGCAGAAATTGATTGATGACACCAAATCTCTACTGAGATGCCCAAAAGCACTGCGACTCTGTCTCTACAGTAGATAGATCTCTGCTTTCAACTTAATTTAATCCTGCCATATTCAGTACCCACTGTGGTTGCCTCCTTGGGAACATTTGTAATTGCTGTATTTGAGATGCAGCATTGTGCAAGTGAACGGAGCTGTCATTAATTCATCTAAACAGGGGTGAATTGACTAAATGCAAAGGCTTGACTTAAATGGACAGAATTGAACTAAAGCCAAAGTAACAATCTCTTGTGTTCACCTCTCCCAGTCTTCAGTTTCTTGCGTTCGACACAGAGGCATCCCACGACATCCTGAAGGTGTGGGACGGGCCTCCTGAGAACGAGATGTCTCTGAAGGAGGTTAGCGGCTCGCTGCTTCCTGAGGGGATTCACTCCACTCTCAACATTGTCACCATTCAGTTTGAGACAGACTTTTATATCACCAAATCTGGTTTTGCCATTGACTTCTCCAGTGAGTATTTTGCAGTTTTCTGAACAACATGTTGATCTGAGTATTTCATGTAATCTTTAATCATGTCCTGTGAGCAGTTTAAGTCACTGACAGTCTCCTATGCAACATTTGCCGCGTTAATATTAAATGCAGTCTGCATGCTCCTTTGATGAGTAGTATCAAAACCAAGCACAAGCACAGCAAGTGCCTCATACATGGCATCTATGATGAGTTTGCTTTTACTTTCCTTAGTACACAAACATGGCAGCCAAATGTAAAAATCAATTACATTGGATTCACTGCACACGTTTGAAGCTAAAATCAATGCTGGAGATGCACACTGTACTTAAATACCCGGTTTGCCTCAGGCTAGTGGTTTACAGAACCAACTCATGCAGACCTTCATCAGTGAGTGACAGTGTCGTGAGGATTGTACCCAGGACATTTTTGAATGCAACAGTGCATTTTCAGGTTTAAATCTGTAATTAAAAGAAATCTTTTTTGATGTTAAATAATTTTTAAACTGCGATTCTGGGGATAAAGTTGCACTTGTATTTAACCTCTATGTAGAATTAAGGTAAGTGTTTGAGTGCTCTTTTTCCTAAACATTGAATCTGATTGAGTGTGCATGTGTTTAGTGTTGTGTGTCCCATCTTTTTGTTACATCATGATCTCAATTGTATTTTAATTCCATATACACGCTGTATGTTTTGTCAACATTTTTGCTGGATGTTTTTTTTTGTAGAGGTATTTTGGAAAAGGAAAATAATAAGACACAACAACACCAAACTGCAATATACTTAACTATGTTAAGTCTCTCAATAAAGTCTGTCATGATGGGAACATTTGAAGAATCCATCAGATTTTATAAGATCATTCTGGTAGCTCTTGGCTGCTCTACAGCTGTGGTTTAGGAAAACAGATTAGTGAAACACGGCAGGATTTTGACTGATATCAGTCTGTAATCTGCTCTGTGCTGTAACTCTGTTTGTGCTACAGTCTCTGCTTGACAGCTGTCCACCGTATGATATGAAATTCCTTATGTGTGTGAATGTGTGTTTTCTCGTGTGCTCATCGATTCCCTGTACTTTGCATGCACATGTGCTTAAATGAATGCATGTTGTGTGTGTGTGTGTGTGTTTGTCCTTCAGGTTCACTTGCGACAGCTTGCAGAGATCCAGGTATTCCCATGAATGGCAGTCGCAATGGGGAAGGGCGGGAGCCCGGCGACTCAGTGACCTTCTCATGTGATCCGGGATATGAATTGCAGGGGGAGAGCAGAATCACCTGCATCCAAGTGGAAAATAGATACTACTGGCAACCCAGCCCTCCAAGCTGCATTGGTGAGAGAGAGGGAGATAGTGTTGGTTAGAAAGAGAAGGGGGTGGTGTGTGAAGGAGACAGAGGGGGGTACATGGATAGAGGGGGAGACGTGTAGGGGATAAGTGAGAGAGAGATAGTGAGAGAGCAGGGAGCGAGGGAGTTTTTTCTATTAACTGCCCGTAGCAGACACTACGATTCTCTCTCAGTGAATTCTTAAAAATATGTGTAGGATAAACAAGAAGACTCTTCAGATGTGTTTGAGTTCTTGCCAACTCTGATGTGGACAAATCCACTGTTGCAGCCAGTCAGACCGAGTGCTCGAAGGTCTCCCTACACATTGTCTTGTTAGAGCTTAACAGCTAATTACTTTACAGTGCAGTTAGCAACAATTATACTAACTAGGTCCAAATAGACCTTGATGTTTTTCTGGTCAGGAAAGAGGAGGCATTTTTAGATTGTGCAAGTGAAATACAAGACGTAATGTAGTGACACCAGAAAAGGGTGAGTATGACTGAAAAAAAACTTGATGTAAATGTCAACTGTCCTTATACAAATGAAGTGTTAGTACTCTAGACAAGAGCAACATGCCCATCAGCTTGTTACCAACGTTAACACAGCAACAAATGACAATTAAAGCATTTTGTGAGGCTTGCTGAGGCAGTAAAAAATGTAATTAAAAACCACATAAACAAGGAACCATCCAGGTAAATCCTAAAGCAGAAATGTGAGTATTTATTACCTCATTATTTAATTGTCTTCATGTCTCATTAGCTTTATTTTTCTACCCCCAATAAGATCAAATAGTTAGTCACATCTGTACAAACATATACACAAACATCTATTTTGTTGCTTGAAAATTTATCATTTGCAATTTTATTCTGCATATTTATCATATTTTAAAACCAGATACTGTATGTACACCTATACAGGAAGACAGACACTATAATTTTGTTAGCACCTGACCTGCTGAACACTGAATAAGACACCTCACCAAAAATTAATTGGAAAATGTACCAACAGTATCCAGCGCCTTGGTAAGACATGTCAGAAAATACCTCTTTTAATCACAATGTAGGAAAGAATGGCAAAGTGTCTCTAATGTTCTGTTTTTTCGGGGACTGATCTCACTGCAGCACCTGATGGTTGAAACTGATGGAGGTTTGCAGAGGTCACTGAATTTGAATTAATTATATTTAATGACCTACTGCTCCTTCTTTACCTGTCTCAAACTGAATGCGACTCGGCCACAGACTTGTTCAGCGGGTCAGGCAAATTAAAAAACCTTCTTTGGTCGCTGTGTGCATTTTTCTTATTCATCTCTTCCTTGCTTTATTTTTGTCTGTCCAGCTCCTTGTGGTGGGAATGTAACTGGATCTTCGGGATTCATCCTCTCTCCCAACTACCCACACCCTTACCCTCACAGCAAAGACTGTGACTGGCTAATTACTGTCCACTCTGACTATGTCATCTCTCTGGCTTTCATCAGGTAATAATGAGCTGCTAACGGTGCTCCTTCACTGTTAGTCCAAACATAAAACAGAAACACTGGATGTCTAAAAAGTCAGACATGTGAAAAACAAACCAACTTATTCACGGCTGTATAATTTACATTTCAAAGCTTTGAAAACATTCTTCATGTGTGTAGATCATGTAAGTTCACTTTATGGTTTCGACAGGATGTAAACAATAAAACTGGTGAAAGTGAAAAAGACAGTGTTGTCCTGTTAAGTGCATGGTCCAGTTGTTTTCTAGAAGAAGCTTTTCCTAATCTGCGGTACGTTTGTAACCTACCTGGAACAGAACAAAGTCAGTTCTTGCTCAGGTTGTGCCATCAAATTTTCTGTTTTTTGTAGTGGAACCAGCTATAACATAGTATTGAGCAAAGTTGGCCATGTGTGTTGAACAGAGAAGCTGAGTTGAGTCCAGGTGTGTTGGGAGATACGGGCGAAGCACCAGTTCCTCTGCGAACACCTAGAAGGCAGGTGTTCCTGCCACTTTGCTGAAATGTGGTGGAAAAAGATTTGTGGATGAAAACTTTATGTTGCAGGCAGAAAATGTGGTATCAGTGCAACTCTTACGCTTGGCTGAATGATGCTCCGACAGTAAGCTTTACATAATTAATTGCTATCTAAGCATTTAGCAGCCTTACTGGCAGAGCAGATGCACAGAAGTGCCTGAGGGGACTTTTCATGGGTTGCAGTGCTCCAAACTGTTGGGTATTATTTTTGAAATGGTTATGTGAAGCGCCCCGAGAAGTAGGCACAATGGCTTTGTCTGGCCTCCAACCCCCTTCCCCTCTTTTCTAGATAAAGAAGAAAAAATTCAACACATCTCTTTTTTCAACTTTGTCCTTCAAAACAAACATCCAATAGACTTAGCACAATGCCGCCTTCTATCTTGGGACTGCCAAATGAAAGGATGGAGTTATGATTTTAAATTGGAATTGCCTTGATCCAACTCAAAAAAGCAATTATCTCCGAGCTATTTACATTTTTGTCAGAT
>JAPZDX010000024.1:20441668-20452791 GCA_029783625.1 Naso annulatus
ATGAACTGCATCACCAGATCTCAGAAAAATTTTAAAAAGTCAGAATTTTTAACCAACTGATGACAAAACTTCACAGCTTGATGTAATCCACACAGTACATTAACTCTGTTATAGCTGTTGTTTCTGCTCTCTTGTTGCTTCCTGCTCTGTGTGCTTAGGTTACCATCTCCTCCCACTCAGATATCCTCTCTTACTTACAGTTGATGCCGAGTGGAGTGGACACTCCTGCCATTCAGCTCTGAAGAGTTGCATATATTGTACCGCATCTTCTCTTGCCATTGTTGTTGCCATGTTTACATTCATCCATGCACTTACTTGTCTGCTTTGAGTGGGCTTTTTGTTCGATTTGTTTGCACATTTTTGCGTATTTTGTGATTGATGTGAGTGTGTGTGTGTCTCCTTCCCACTACCTCTCAACCTTTTTGCCTGCTTATTGTTTATGCATCAGGGAGATCATTTATGGATGAATATGCTTTTCAAAGTTATTACAAAGGTCCCCCTCCTTTCATTTTATATGTATTGCTGCTGCAGCAGCTCAGCGTCCAATTTTAATTTAGTTTTATGCATTTAAATAGGCATTCAAACAACCCAGTATCGACAGATGACTCTTGTGAGTTGAAAAATAAGTAGTTCCAATGTTACTTTTCACTGAGCAACAGCCTTATGGGCGCATCAGTAATGATGTGAAATATGAGAGGTGGTGTTGTTTGCCTGCAGATCAGAGTTTTCTGTGTTTATTTAGTCGCCTCAAGGATAAATGAAACCATAACTAAACTATAACTAAATTTGTCATTTTTTTCTGTAAGAGTGAATATGGCTGAAATTTAACTCAAATATCCTACTTTCATATTGCCAAAAGCTGCAGTCACCATTGCTTTCGAGCCATTAAAACACAATACCAGGCCTCTCAGTACCTGGCAAGTGGCAC
Organism: Naso annulatus; assembly: GCA_029783625.1. Taxonomy (NCBI): domain Eukaryota; kingdom Metazoa; phylum Chordata; class Actinopteri; order Acanthuriformes; family Acanthuridae; genus Naso; species Naso annulatus. The sequence goes on from JAPZDX010000024.1 coordinate 20,442,597, forward strand.
TGTAATCACTTTGTTCCAATGAAGCTCAATGCTCCTGTCAAGTAATACTGCAGGGATTGCTTTGCAATTTCACAGTGATTGCTTCAGATCTCAGTCAGAAGGACTATGCGAGTCCAGCCAGCAGTAGAAGAGCTTTGTGACTTGCCCCAGTTTGTAAATGTTATGATGAGGAGAAAGGAAAAAATGAATTACTCAATTACTATGAAAGTACTGTACAAGCTTATTAAAATGGAGCACTGTGTAATTAAATGTTTAAACGTTTAGTTTCAGTTAAATTATTCCTCTTTTCCGTAGGTATTGGGTGATTAAATGTAAATGTAAATGTTCCCAAATGCATTGAGCAGGTGTTGATTGTGAAGAAGAATGATCGCTGTCCACACTTGTGTGTTGTGACTCTGTCCTAAGCAATAGGTTTGGATTCTTGCCCAGAGCCGCTGCCTCCCAGTAACGGACAAAAAGTGGGCGACCGCTACACTGTGGGCGATATGGTGTCCTTCCAGTGCGATCAAGGCTTCTCCTTACAGGTAGGCAAAAGTGTGAAGTGCTGGTAAAGCAGATATCCAGCTCTCATATGGCAATGATATGTTAATCTTATCTATCTGCCCATAGTCATGATTCCAGGAAAAACCTCATAGGATGCGTCTGTCACGGCGGCATTACTAAGAACTTTATCTATGACCTTTGTGTTGTGTGAGCGGGAGTTTGAGTGTAGGAAAGAAGTTAGGTAATGCGTGGGGTGTGGGGTTACTGTCCGTGTTTTTATGTTTTTTTGATGCATATTTTAAGTGTGTGTGTACTTTGCTTGCTCCAGTGTGTGTTTGTGTGTGTCCGTTACAAAGCAGCTTTAACTTCCTCAGATCCTCCTCTAGGAGATACTGTGGCTGTGGTGTTTAGGGTCGTTGAAGCCTCCAAGGCCACAGGCGATGGATTGTGTTAACAGTAGCCTCACTAATCCTGCACCGATTTTTCTTCCCTGCTCGGGCGTTCAGTTCTTTTCACATTTTCTCCAAACCAAACTGCAACTTCTCACACACGTCTTCGGGCTGAGTGTCTGAACACCAGAAAAAGACTAAGGACCATTGTAGAAACAAAAGCACAAGTACAGTCTTTTGAGCTTAGGTGTATGTGTGTAATACAGCTCTACATACACGTTCACGCATACACACATGCTATTGTAGGTGTCTGTTTTAAGGTATTGCGTTGGTGTCAGTGCTGGTTGGAGAATTCACATGTATACATGCATTTTACAAGAGTTTTGGCTGCAGGAGACTGAACTGCACTCAAGTCAGAATGGATTTTTTTTTTAAAAAGCATTAGTTTAACAGAGGATTAACCTGTAATATCCATCACTTTTAGGTTGTTTTCTTAACTAACAGAAAAACAAATCTGAAAGCAGGATGTTTGTTTATTCTCGTTCTCGTAGGCTTCAACACGTCTCTGTAGTCAGACCTCAGGTGGTACTCTTGCTGCCCAGATACCAGCCAGAGGTCCGTCCTCCTCTCTATAGAGTCAAATATTTACTCATAAGACCTTGAGGAGAGGATTTTGAGAAATCCAAAAGTCAGACAGTTGACTAATTCCAAAGATCCACAGCATAGAGATAAAAATCTGCTGCAAGCACCTGTCTTTACCATCCCTTGGTATTACTTTTTTGTTTTTTCTGGGCAAATCACTCTGGAGGTCTTGAATATATTGTTATTGTCCTTTTTCCCGTACAGGGTAATGCATATATTACCTGCATGCCTGGTCCCGTCAGAAGGTGGAATTACCCGGTACCTCTGTGTTTAGGTAATGTATTATTTTATAGTCTGACATTGCTGGTGTACAGAGTTTCAAGGAGGTGATATTTTAACAAAACCATATTTGTTGCTTCAAACATAGTGATTCTCTTTTTGTTGTCAGTTACCGTTCACCTTTTCTCATCAACTTCCTCGTTTATCTTGTTTTCTCCTTTTTTTTTTAACCTTTCTCTCACACCAGTACTTACCCGTTCACAGCCACACAATAGATCAATGGCCTCACAGAGCACTTGTTATTATGGAAAGCAATAATTTCATATAAGATCAGGAGTGGAGATGATAGGTGGGCGGGAAGGGTTTGAATGTGGGCATTATGAATTTTCTGCTTCCCCCTTCAGTTAAAAATCAATAAGGCTTTCCTCCATCAGTGTGTTGTTTGATTTCTGATACCCCTGGTGAGAGTCTCTAGTCTCCCTCAACACTTCCTCCAATGTTGACTGCTGCAGTGATAGATTCCAAAGATTACAAAGAAGTGCTTTCACCTCACTGTTCTGTTGCCCCCAATTACACAGTTACACTCACACGCTCACGCACATATATTAGTGCGAGCACACCCTTACAAATGCGTTTAAACACCCAGGCAAAAATGCACTGTGCTTTTCATGTAAATGTTTTGTCCCTATGGTATTCCCAGTATGCAGTCGACATGAATCCCAGCTTTGCTGTCGACAGGCCCGTTGTTGAGCGTGTGTTTGCTCGTTAGTTCAACTCCTCGCTCGTTTACAGTAGATACGCTCACCCCAGCACCCCGGGATCTGTATTCAGTTTGCGGCTGATAAACTCACATCAAAGTGGTTGCACGCGCCTGAACAAACAGTGTAAGATCCTCATAAGTGCCGCTCCTCTCCACTTCTCTTTCATTCTGCACGCAAACAGGTCAAGGTTTCCCCCTCCAGCAGCACAATTAAACCCGTCATAGTTTCTGCCTCACTCTGGCCTTTGTTGATAGTCCCCAAAGACAGCAAATACCACTCTAACCATTTGCTACATAAATAGGCCTGTTTGGGTTGGGATGGGAAAAAGAGAAGTGATTGAACTACAGGTTTACGTTGATGCCTCTGGTGGCTGTACTTGCATTACACTTGGGTATTTATGTAAGACAAGGATATGTGTCACAGGAGAGTGTAACCTTCTCTGCAAGGCAAGTGTTCTCTAACACACAGCCAAAGATGAGACGTTGGGTGTTGCAGGGGGAGGGTGAAGTAATCACCACCACCGCTGAGCACAACGGTGGTGCTGTATTGAATATTGAGCCCCTCATTTATTTTAATTTAAAGCACCGCCAAACAAGGAATGTACCAGAGTGTGTTATCTTTACACAAATGCCCTTATGAAGCATTATCTACACAGTCAAGCAGAGATGTACATGCACAGACATGCTCAAACACAGAGGCACACGCACACACCTACCCATCTAATCCTAAGCTCATAAAGCCCACTCACAGCATTTCATTTTCTCTCTCACCCACAAAAACTGCCCCCTTTTTTACAGCCTGCATATAAACACATAATGAGCATGAAAAGCACATGCTGAAGAGCACGAGTGGCACGCATAAACACTGCTACTCTTACTGAAAACCTGCCCTTACACAAAGACATGAGGCTCTTCCCTCTTCCTCCATTTTTACCCCACAAGTCATCATGTTTGTTTGTCTTTCCATTAAGCCGTTCTGAGAAGAAGTGACATGTTCTTTCTCCTCGGTTGGTCTCCCTCAGCTCAATGTGGCGGCTCTATGACAGACTTCAGCGGCGTCATCCTCAGCCCAGGGTTCCCAGGGAATTACCAGAGCAGCCTGGACTGCAGCTGGAGGGTTCAACTCCCCATCGGCTTCGGTCTGTCGTCCCCCCTCTGTCTTTTCTTTCTTCTTCTGCTGTCCTCTTTCCTTTTATTTTTTTTGTCATTCTGTTAGCTCTGATGTCCTCTCTGCTGCTTTCTTCTGCATCACTGTTTACTCTCCTCACCTCACCTTTCCTCTCCACTCCTCAATACGGTGCTATACTATGTTGTGTATATTGTGCTTAGAAAGAGCCTTGTAGTTTAATGCATGCTTTTAACACAGAATTTTAAGTAACTTCCTTCTGCATTACTTGAAAGAAACATACATATTCACTCACTTTGAAATTATTCAAATATTCATACATTTTTCTTTAACATCATTTCTTTCTCTCTGCATTTTAGGGATCCATCTGCAGTTTCTCAACTTCTCCACAGAGCCTGTTCATGACTATCTGGAGGTGCGCAGTGGGAGCCTGGAGACAGGGACAGTGATTGATCGGTTCAGTGGCCCCGTGGTGCCCAACTCTCTGTTCAGCACCACCCATGAGACCACTCTCTTCTTCCACAGCGATTACTCTCAGAACAAGCCTGGCTTCCACATTGTATACCAGGGTGAGAAGCAAAGATCAGTGCTGGTGGTAAATTTAGAATGGTGTGTTATCAAAGCAGCAGCTCAAAAGGATGAAGACGATGAAGAACACCTAAAAGAGCATCATTCAAGCTAGGGACAAAAATGCGAGGCATAAACTTTCACCGAGGTTGTAAGATTACAAAAAGTTAAAGAAAAAAGACAGAAATCGATGCTGACCTCTGCTGAAATATTCAATAGCACATGTCCTTGCATAGTAATAGTGTTGGCCATGTCAGTGGTGTATCCAGTGTTTTAAAACCAATGTGAAAAAAGGAATTAGTAATAGACTAAGAAAATGACAATCCTTTGAGGTGGAAGGTTGTTTTGTAAAATGTTGAAGGTTACATAAAGAGAGAAACATAACTAGACTTAGATTTTACAGTTTATCCGAGTTTAGAAAGATTTTCTGCCAATATAACTGAGTATGGGTTGTTTTTTTCCTAGCATATGAGCTACAGAGGTGTCCGGACCCACGTCCGTTTCGTAATGGCATCGTTATTGGTCAGTACTACAGCGTGTGGATGACCATTTCCTTTGAGTGCCTTCCGGGTTACACTCTGCTCGGAGAGCCATCTCTCACATGTCTGCATGGAGTCAGCAGAAACTGGAATCATCCCATACCTCGCTGCGAAGGTGACCAGCAAGTGTCTCTTAAAAAACCCTGTTTTCTTCAGACAGAAAATACTGAGCCCGTCTTACCATTGCACTACGAGGCTCTAAATATTTCCCTTAAATAACCTAAGTTTACTGTATCAACAAATTATATTTATCAGTGTGGAAATGCCAGCTCTGTCTTCTGTTTTGTCTTTTGTTTTCCACAAATTTTGTATTTAAATATGTGTGCTAACAAATTCTTCTTCAGCATTCGTGAAAAAGTCACGTATGCTGCTTACTGAGAAGCAGAATAATGTAAAGGCTGAGATGCTCAACAAATAGGTTCTTTGAAGTAATTTTCAATAGTAGAATACAGGTTTTCCACTCTGCTTGTAGTCCTGTCCTTTATTCTAGAACATTAAAGCATCTGCCTCACTTAAACTGCCAACATAACACCACTTTACTGAACTATAAACTGATACAGCCCATTATAATGATGTATGGAGCGTTTGCAATTCTTTATTACAAAGCTGATTACGCCTGTCTCTGTTGTAAATTTCAAGGAGACTCCTCAGATGTTGCTCAGGTGTGAGAAATTACAGCTTTCCCCTCATCAGTTAGGTGAAGCTTTAACATACATTTCAACACAGCAGAGTTTGGTATTTGTCTGAAAACGTGGTTAATAGTTGTTTTGTAGACGCCATATTGTCCCAGTCAAGTTCACAATCCGTCTTTTGATCCAGAGTGCAGAGATTTGGCTTTGACTCCAAATTCAAAGTCAAATTTTAACATATTCCCTCTGAAAGCATATGAAAGGGGGGCTTTGGTGTTTACATTTTTCAGTGTGATCAAGTTCATTGCAACCAGTAGCTATTCCCTGCAGTTAGATCTAATAGGTGCTCTCCCATCCCGCCCATAGCACGCCATTATGGTTTGTTTTATCAACAGTTAGTGGCGATATCGCCATAAAAACAAGTTTAATGACTTGGCTAAATGAAAGACTGGCTCTCTGTTTTCCTCCCTCCAGCTCTCTGCGGTGGGAATATAACATCCATGAATGGCACAATTTACTCTCCGGGACACCCAGCTGAGTATCCTCACTTCCAGGACTGCATGTGGACTGTCAGAGTACCTCCTGGGTATGGCATCTACATCAATTTCTCTGTTATCAATACAGAGCCAATCTACGACTACATCACAGTGTGGTAAGTTCTCATTTCTCTCTCAGTATGACATTATTCATCAATCATCAGCTCATGGCACGCATTGAACACATTGTTGGCAATTAATAGGAGGCAGTCTGAGTCAATTAATAATGATGTTTGCTCAAGCTTTACAAACCAGTGACACAGATTTTAAAAATAATACGAAGCACTGAGCCACAAAATATATCCTTGTTAAAGTTTCCAACAAGTGTGTACCATGTACTGTGCATTGCTAATAGAGCAGCTCCCAAAAGGTTTAACAACTGAAGTCTTTTTTTTTTTTTTTAACTCAAGGAAAAACTGGAGAGTGCATAAGATCGTCAGAATATCATCCTGCATTGGGGCGAGCATTTCCCCTTTCTCATTGCAAGAGCAAACTGAAAAACTGCACACAATGGATTTAAGGGTTGACAATATGTTAAGACCATAGCCCAGTTGGACATGTTTCCCTGTGACACCCGTATTAAATGAGCTGACAGCCAAATCCAAATATTTTGACCTTTGTCTGGACATTTGTGGATTCATTTTTCTTCCGCTGACAACTGTACCCGCTCCCCGTTGCTAAAACAGAATAGATTGTGGTACGTGATGAAAAAAAGAAACTAAAGTGAAGTTTGAGTCATGGTGCGTCCCTCTTCCCCTGCTCCCTAAACTTATGATGGATATTTAACTTCAGCTCTCCAGTGAATGGTAGGTTAAAAAAAATGTGTACAAGCATGAAAAAATGACCTTGAATGTTCATTGGTGTGCAGAAACTTTGACTCTTGATAGATAATTGTACAGTGGTAAACCATTTTGTTCTACCTGCTTGTAATCACTCCAGTAGCTGTCTCTCTCTCTCTCTCTCTCACTGTCTCTCTCACTGTCTCTTCCTCTTTCTTTACCTTTCTGTAGCCTCTGTCTAGTAAAGTAAGCCTCAGGCAGTCATAGAGCTGTCATCATGGGTGATAGAGGAGGGAAATGCCTTCCAGCATCTGGGGCTACCATTCATATTATGGAAGAAGGGAGATACTGGCACTACTGTTTCCAAATGAAATAGCGCATAAACAATCTGTTCCCTGATGGTAATATTTTATTTCCCTGCCTGACTGCTGTCTCCCATTTTGCTGATCACTCTGAAATAAAACTGCAATGAGATTTTTTTTGATATATAAGATGTTAAACGTACACACACATACAAAAAAGCATTTAGTGTATATCATTCTGGCCTGGAGCTACGTGAAAGTGCCAGTGATGAAATACTTTTCACTTTTGCAAAAAATTCATATGTAATAGTAAAGTACCATCTTTAAACATAAATCTCTCTTTTAATCCTCAAAAAAAAAAAAAAAAAAGTGGCTTCTTCCCACATGCTACACTTGGAAATTGTTACAGTGCCTTTTGAGTAATCACTTTAGATGCAGATTATGGCAATATTTAGTACGGCCCAACTGGGATTGCTAGAGCCGATACCGTTATTAGGGAACAAGAAAATTCTGATAAATCAGCCAATGTTGTATTTATATAAAATATCAGCTGAATGTAGTTATCAAATACTTGTGACAAAGATGTGTTATGGAGGCAGGATATCTTACATTTTGACAAACTTTATTCCACACAGTCGTGCACTGAGCAGTAAACACTTCACTTGTCAGTTATTAAATAACAGACCGCCCTCTGCTGGACAAACTACGTGACTCAGCCGTTTTCAATCACTTGTCCAAGCATTTTTTCCACCCTTAATGAACACTTTTAATATCAGCACATATCACAGAACATATACTCAGATAAGATATATTTGTGATAAGCTGATATCGACCAATATATCAGTTGGGCCCTAATATTTAAATTTGGGTTTGAAAGTTCTCCCATGCTCTCTTTAGAAAAGAAGCCAATATGGATAAGATCTATTGCTGATAGATTAACAAAGAAACACTTTTAATGGGAATGTTACTCATTAATAGTGTTTTCATAATGTTAAATGTATGTTCTGCACAACCAGTTGGTATTGACGAGCAGCGATGTGAACAGCCCGCTAACCTTGACAACCCAGCTGTATTCTAAGGCTAACTAAGAGCAATCCTCACCAGCTAGGCGTGGATAATCATGTTTTGATTGAGTGTGCACAGAGAAGACGACAATTTCTGTGTATGTGTGTGTGTGTGTGTGTGTGTGAGAGAGAGAGACAGAGAGAAAGAGAGAGGGCCGAGGAGTGGCAGAGGAAATCAATCAGCTCTACAATAAAATAAGATTTTACCCATTTTCAATAGAAGAAAATAGAAAATCTGTAACAGTAAATGTTTATGCTGTTATAGCAAGCAAACAAAGATCAATAAAAATGTTCAAAACAATAATGTTTAACATTATTGATCAGTGCTGTGCATTTTAGCAGGCTAAAAATTAACCAACATTAACATTTAGGACAAACAGAACAAGATGCAGAATTTCAGCTCAACTGCCCATAATGTCTTGAATTTTGTGAAAGGTTTGATCACAGTTATATGGATACATGCTCTGATGTGGTGAAGTTACTGAAAAATTCAATCTAAAAACATTTTGTATGTTCAGTTATATAACTAGGTGCGAATAACTGTTTTTGGCAAATCACTGTTGTATACTGTATACCTGCCAAATCAAAGTACATCATCACATTGATGCCAAAATCATACAGATCCAATGTTGTCATTAATTACTCCTGCACATTAATCCTCTCAGTTACACAGCAGAGCTAAAGATCATGAGATGCTAAGCTACCTCAGTATAACCAGTATAGAAAATCTCAACAAGTTATTAAATGTCAGCCCTTTCATTGGATGCATATTGTTACATGACGAACTCTACGTTTGTCTGGCCATCGACTTTTAGAAACTTACTTCCTTCCCTTCAGCTCCACCTGTGGGATCCCGAAGTCCACCAAGCCCAGCTGGAAGTTATAAGCATGTTGTGAGTTTACCCTCAGGTCTCCTCCCAGTGAGACACACCTGATGTAACTCTGCTGAGAGGAGTCCCAAAGGCATCCTAATTAGTTGTCTGAACTACCTCAAGGGGCTCTTTTAGGAGGAGCAGTAGAGCAGCAGGTCTACCCCGAGCTCCTCCCTAATATCCAGATTCTCAATCTGTGACCCCCAGCCTGCACAGGCAGCTCCTTTCTGCTTTCTGTATCTGTAAATTTAGAACTTCACCTTCAGGCTTAGGACCATTTTCAGCAGGACATTTCAGTACTTTGCTACTTTTCAGTGAAATTCTTTGACCGGGAGATGCAGGCCTGACTGCCAAAGGTGAATGCTGTCCAAGATATGTGTCACACATGATAAGCTGACAGCATTCAGGGCCTTAAGCATGTCATCCACAGCTGACATCATGCCAGTGGTGGATTAGCTGCCATAATCTCTGTATTTTAATTTGTAGGTTCCTGAAGGAGCTGGTAGACTTACTTCACTCTTAGCAATTTACTATTGCTGTACCTTTGCCCCATTTTGATGATGCTATGACATTCAGTGTAAATCAAGTTTGATTTCAGTGTACACATGTCATTGACCTGAGGATAAGTTGCCATGTAGTGTGGCTATATTAATGTGGGAACGTTACTCCCATAGACATTTATCCACCCCTCACAGATAACAGCCAGCTCTCCCGACCCTCCATTAAAGGGTGAAGATCAAAAAGGTCATTACATTTCAATTAAATTTTGATTCCCAGGGCTGCAGTTACTTGTACAGAATGTCCTGTTATTCAGTTAAGGACTTAAGGATTTTTACAATAACTATCCATACATTTTCTAAAAGCTTTTAACCCTCTGGGCTTCTGGGAGCTGAAGCTTAGTAATAACCATACATTCTCATTATGGAGATACACATACAAATTATTAACAGTTTAAACTAAATTTTAAAAAGAAAAAAAGCTTTGCAAGAAAACAAGAGGTGTTTTGCATATTCTGATAGAATTCTCTACTATTGATTCCTTTCCACACGCAAACTTTATTCTCCATTAATATGTAACACGGCTTGAGGGAGCAAAAGTTTCAGTGCTATACTGCCTCATCAGGTACATTTACTCAACTTCTCTGTTTACACTGTACACTGATTAATGTGAAACTTTTCCCCAGATCATCAGGATGACTGCTGGATTCACATGTTTGCTCAGGGATAACTAGACGTACTCTTTGATCCAGTTATTGCTGGTGTATATTCATAAATTATGTACAAAATGC
>JAPZDX010000024.1:20478216-20489099 GCA_029783625.1 Naso annulatus
TTTTTATTATTATTATTATTATTATTATTATTATTATTATTATTATTATTATTATTATTATGAAAATTGGAAGAAAACGACAAGGAAATGTGCTAGAGTGTTCGTCTTTGTTTTGTGCCTGCATAATTATCTGCTGTGTACAGTCTTGTGTCTGTTTTTGGCCTAAAATTATAGTTGTGGAATCCTATAAAGCATGTAATTTTAATGCTTATGATCAAAAAATTGAGTCTTGCAAGATATTTTTTACCTAGTCTTTAAAACAATGTGGTATCTATCATTAAGATGATTTGATCTGCACCCTGCTGTTGTGACAAATGAGCCTCTTGGAGAGTGATGATATGCAATTTGGTATTAAATTTCATATCATCACTCATTCTGTACTGTGAATCACCGACATGAGCTCGACTGCTTCTGTATATCTGCTGAAACCAGCTGATACTTTAATTTGAGTGAAAAACATCCTTTAATTTGAGGAAAAAACATTAGCACCAAACTAGATTTAGTGCTTTTAATTTAACTTGTCCGAAACCTAATCAGCATCAAGTCATCATTTGAAAAGTGACTGATATGTAGAGCCAATATGAATCTGTTCCTGACTATTAAAATTGTCAAAGAGCAATCGCTGTTTGGAGAGTAAACCCCAGTGGAGGAGCTTTTGCAGCAGAATAAGAGTCCTGGTTCAGTTACCACAGGATTTAATCATGATAAATGACGCTGAGACTTACCAAGCTCAAAAAAAGAAAGAAAAAGGATGTGCTGAGGTGAGCTAGAGCAGAGAATATGAATTTTGATTACTTGTAATCTGGTCACCAAAGTGCTACTTTTTATTTTACAACCCCATTCCTGTAATAGATTTCCCTGGAACAACATATGACATTAAAGGTTTTTAAACAGTAAAAAGGGACTAGATAATAACATTTGGTCATGTGAAGACAATATAATGTGCAGCTTTGGTGGCAGTAGAAAAAAATTGTAAGAATCTTCTGTGAATTGTAGGACTAAGATAGTATTGATGTCAGTTGTAGTTAGGTTGTGGTTGTAATATTAGGCAGGGGTAGCTCAGGAGAGAGAGCTGATTGTTAACTTGTCAGAGGGTTGGTGGTTCAATCCTGGGCTCCTCCAGTCTGTCCAAGTCTCTGATGGTGTGTGAGTGTAGTTGTGTGTATGTCTATTGCTGAGAGACGTACGCCAATCAACCGGTCAGCTCATCGACTGCTGCCGAGAGGCTAATTTTGCCTTGATGGGTGCTTAGCCTGGACCTTCTCTATGCAGCTGGTTATTTGTGTGCATTGGTTCACGTAGCACCTCAGTGCCCCACAGCGCATCAGAGTCCAGCAGCTAAACACAGTGTGTGCAACAGCCACAGTGAGCCACACACAAATTTCACACGGAGTTGAGGACAAGCGCCATGTTAGAGCAGCACACTGTGGTAAGAACAATAAAGTAAGGTCATTTAATCCCTTCCATCACATTCATTCATCCACCAGTTTCAGCAGCCTTCGGTCGCTGACGTAAATCTCCATTTTATTTCATTCACTTGGCTATCCACACTGCTCAGCTGATTCAAGGAAGCTGGCCTCCTCCACATACCAGCAGTCAGACCCAGCTGGATCCGCAGACTTACTGACTAAGTGAAAATAAATTATTTCCTTTTTTTTTTCTTCTTCTTCTTCTTTTTTGAAAGCCTCTTTCCCTTTAACTGAATTACAGTAGGGGAAAAAATCCAGATTGGCAAAAATCAGTATCATCAGGTCAGCCTTTTTTTAAAATCTGTAATTGGGATTGCCCAAGAAAATTGCAATCAGTGCTCTACTAATTGCTGATGAGCAGGTTGGCACTGTGTATGAATGCCCATGTGTTTGTGTGAATGGGTGAATGCTGACATGCAGCGTAAAGCATTTTCAATGGTCAATAGACTAGAAAAGCTCTACATAAATGCTTTTACCACTTGCCATGTTCAATGCGTTTTCCTCACTTTGCCACACCGGATTATTCTGCCTCCGTGCTTCTGCTGGAAATCAGCTGCTTATAATGCAAAGACGACACCTTTTATAGATCATTTGTTCATCACTAAGAGGCTTAATGAATTCAGACCCATGGCAGTAAACATCTGTTAGAGCTGTACCACAGAAGAGTACCACAACACAGCTGGAGCTCAGTTGTTACTTACAAGCACTAAAGTTGTGATGCAGCAAATGCCTGGAGAGTATTAAATTAAAGACAGTGTACATTTTAGCACCTAGTTTTCACAGGCACATTAGCTCAAACTTCTGAAGTGATGCAGTTAGTACTACAGTGTTAGCACGATAAATGAGCTTTGTGGTAAGTGTTAATGTACGTCAGTGTTACTGTCTCTTTTAGAAAATTTCCTTTATCGTGTTCTGTCACATGGTGTGATTTTCTTTTTAATGCTTCTGCAACTATTCTAAAGATTATTTGCAAAAAGGTTGCTGCACAGTCTATGGAAAGCTTAGAAAAGATAAAAATGGCACATTTGAATTCTCAGTGTTCATCACCATCAGCAACAACATAATTTGTGCTATGAATTCCTCAGAAGTCCAGCCCAGCATCAGCAAGAGTTCTCATCCATGCATCCATCCATGCGTCTATCCGTCCTCTCATCGGTCCGCCTTTGTTAATTAGTAAGAGGGGGCTTAAAACTGCTTGCCAAGCCGTTCCCCTTTTGTCCTCGTCTGTTGCATGGTTGAGTTGAAGGTCTTATTATTTCCTACAAAGGGAGCCTGGTGAACAGACATTAACTCAGATTCAAACCAAATCCACCACCATCCCAATTAGTGAGATTATAGCTGTCACAGTGCACACCGAACTGTGTTGCCTCACCTAGCTGAAGGAGACTAATGAAGTGTCGACAGCTGCTGGGAGACGTACCCACATATACACACACTTGCACACTCACACATGCAGGTAACAAATAAGCATGCATACTTAACATGCACTTGCCAATTTGAGTGTATGTAAGTACTTGCACAGACTGGTAGGAATAATCCATGAAGGCTAACATGCAGTGCGCTCTCACAGTGTCCATATACAATACAAAGGTAAGCAAATGTACACTTCTCATACACACACTCATTGCTAACCACAGTCACACGCAAACAAATAATCTCCAGCTGTGCGCCCTTGACCTGACAAATCCAGTCTGTGCGTATGTGAGCACGGGGACGTGTGCAGAAGTTATGAGCCTGGTGTTTGAGCAGTAAGGCATTGTCAACAATTCCTGTATTACTGCAGCTGTTTGCTGCTGTAAAAAGAAGGCTGGAGCCCTGATACAAGGAATGATGTACAGGGTGTGTGCACACAGCACAAGCAACAGGACCTCAGAGCCAATAAAAACAGATCCTTCGCATAAATTTATCTCTGTCTGTCTGTCTGTCTATCTGTCGATCAGTGTTCCATCTTTGTCCGTCTGTCTATCTCTGTCTCTATGATACTGTCTTCCAATGCCAAACATTTTTCTCTGTTCTCTCCTCCGCTGGTTTCATGTCTGTGAGAGAACAGAAGCAGCAGCAGGGGAAGTGGTGGTTGGTGTTATGTGTGTGCTTTTCCCTTTGCTCTAAGGATAGTAATACAAAACCAAAAGCCAACCCACCTCCTAGACTCCATTCTGACTCACAAACCATTCTGCTTTGCTTGCTGTTCATCAAGACATAAAATGTTCAGTAGTCACAGCACTACCCTGACTTCATACCTGTCATCTCTCTCTCACTCCCTATGGTTTACACGCAGAACATGCCCCATTTTCTCCCTCACCAGAGACAGCTCTAATGGATACATGAGAGCAGACACAGCATCATTTTTATTTAAGCTAATTTATAGATGTGCAAGACACTGAAAGGTGTACTGTATGTTCCTCCACTGAACAAAAGACAGGAGAAATAATTCAGGGTAATGAAAATGCATTTGGCTTCAGAGGTCAAGCTGTATTCATCATTTCTCATAACCACAGCTGGTTGCCTTTTAATGCTGGCCTCGCTGTTTTTATGGACAGAAAGCTGCTGGTGTCAAAGCTGTGAAAGGTATTGGTCCTCCAGGTTGTTGGCGTAGTGACAACTGCTCATTGGTGCATTGTGTGTTTTATGGCTGCTTCCTCGAGGACTCAAAAGATGTACAGTTTGAATCTAAGTCCTCTCTGTAGTGTCCTTTTTGTTTGACAGGCAGGAAAACTGTGTTTTAAATCACTGCCATGCCAACTTAAAAGGGCCTATCTGTGAACACAGACAAAGTGGAAGGAATCCTCAGCTTTTGTTTTCATTTGCTCCTTGTGTGGTTATCTCTCATTGCAGGCGACTCGGCGGACACCTGTGGGGATCCTGGCACACCTGCCCATGCCAGCAGGGAGGCAGGAAACTTCAAAGTGCGCAGCAAGGTGCGCTTCACCTGCGCAGTGGGACATACACTGTACGGCTCAGCAGAGAGAATCTGCTTTCCCAACGGGACCTGGTCGGGCAGACAGCCATTTTGCAAACGTAAGCGAAATCTGTGAAACGTTTCTGTGCTGTAATGTACGAAGCAGTAGGAGAGAAATACCAAAAGCTACTGTAGCATTGAAGGCTTGGTTATATTCTTAGTCTTGTTTACTTATTCTTTGTGCAGTTATTCCCTTTTTTCAAACCTTAATGTGAATATCATTTTAGACTGTATTTATTTAGACAAAGATCATGTTTGACTGTTTTGTGTTTCACTGCAGCACATTAACTTACACATCAGGTTTAGTTTCCCCGTCACAGAGAGTACTAACCAGCTTGTGAAAACAGTTGTGTAATGTCTTTTGTGGCTCTGGAGGGAGCTTTCTAAAGTGTGACAAAATAACCTCGTTGATGTAATCAAAGTTATTTCAGCTTTGGCTTGAAAATTGCATATTTTTAGCAGAAAGCCTGTTACATAGAGGAAATGAACAGGGTACAAAAGCCGGTTGTGATTACAGTATGTGAAGGGTAGGATCAGATGTTTTAATACGTACTTGAGACGTAGTCTCTTTTATACAGCCTGTTCAAGGCGGAAATAGATTCTACATTATTTGGCCTGAGCATCATTATAAAAGTTACAAAGCAAAAAAGGGGGATAATTGTTTTGCCTCTGAGCCAACATGGTAGGTGTTCACAGCACTTAAAAAAGGTTTGTGTAAAAAATCTTGCCAATGCACTGGTGAAGGGATGTGCAGCTTTGATGACGTGTTAAGCAGTCGACCGAATGACCGACACCACGTACAATGTGTCAGCCAAAAAAACATTTGAAACTTTACATCCCAAAATTCACCAGAACTGCTCTACGAGCCTCATAGTACATCGTCAGAGCAAATTTTACAGGCACCAGTACGAACTTTAACAGCAACACACAGCCTGGCACGGTGGCCATACAGGCACACACACATAACATAGCTGACAAAACTACATCATTAATCAAGCATTCGGATCAGGCACACCAGCTCCACAGTAAAATTACACTTGAACATTGCTGGCACAGCGGCCACATAAACCACACACACACACTCAGGTTGCACATGAAGCAGCATCAGCATTATCCAACAGTACACTAAACAAAAGGTGTAGCTGAAAACTCTAATACAGAACACTGGCCCACTTTGAGCACTACAGAATGCAAATAATATTAAAGTGTAATACAAATAATGCTGGAATGCCTCTTTAAAATAAACACTAATGAATTAGCTTATTTTGTCGAATTTGTTTAGTAAACCCTCTCCTACATGGCGGTTGAATCAGCAGTGGAATCAAGAAAGAGCTTACAGACACGAACGTTGCATGTAAGCATGTGCGGACATCGAGTGCACAAATAGGTGCTTCCAGGCATCCACACCTATACACATAAACGACTTGAAAAGCTCACAAACACAGCACTGCACCAGATGGATAAGTATCTCTCTGCATCAGTGTGGTATTTTCTGCCAGCACACGGTGCTGTGACTCGCTTCCAGATTGCAACCAAAAAAATTCATTAATTCCAGACACCTAGAGCCAAGTTCTTTTTGGATTGTGATAAATGAATCATTGCGGATTTTGAAGATATTAGTTTGGAGAACGCCAGCTCTACATCTTGCATAAATTACCCCCAGGGGTCAACCGGATATTGAGGAAAATGTTTGACTGCTCCTGCTCTCTACTTACTGTCCACCAGCTTGGCACAGTGCCAGTGTAATTTTTAATATGGTAGGCCAATGCACAGAACCTCTGAACCACTCTGTGTATCTGCATTCCTTTTTTCATCTCTTGTTTCTTCCTCTTTTTCTTTCCCTCTCTCTTTTCTCTCTCCCTCTTTCCTTCATATCCCTTCACTTCTCCCGTGGTTTCTCTGTCTTAATCTTGTTCTCTGGCTGTCTTACTGCCCCATCCACTCCTCCATCTGTCCCTCCTCTCTGTCTCTCGCTCTCTATTGCTGACTTCTATCCTCCCCCTCTCCCTTTACCCCACATCTCTCTCTACTACCTTTTTATCTCTCCATCTCCCCACCAAACCCCTGATCTAATGATTGTTTTAGCCACCTCGGGAGGGACGGGGCAGAAATTCACTGGAGCCTGAATGAGTTTCAGTGCTGTCTGTCTGAGATCTAAAGCCCTGTCTGCTCTTAAAGCCCATCCATCCGTTATGCACAATCTTTTACAGTCTCCAGAAAACAGTCGGTGTGGATATTCAACTTAATATCCATCTCGCAGTACAATCAAGGTCTGTTGTGTGTTTCCGTCATCCTGTCCATCTCAAATTATTAGACGAGGAAGCCAAGGAGGCTACCCTACTTTTTTTGGCAAGTGTGTGTGTGTATGCATATGCTTGTTTATGCACTTATGCACATAATGTGAGCATGTTGGCACCTGGTGTGTTTGGTAATGTGCCCGAGTGATGCATTTGCACCTCAATGAGCTTGTTTGTGCGTGTGTGTGTGTGCGTGTGTGTGCGCGCTGCACATGCAGTATTCGAGAAATCACCACTGCACCTACAACACGTCTGTCTCCAACAAGAAACTATTTGTAATTTTCCAGGCAATTAGGTGATTGAAAGAGCAAATCAGTTTCATAATTAGACATGATTTGGAGCAGAAGCAAAACACATGGAACAAACTCTGTTCTTTTCCCTCATCAGGGTTATATGTTTGTTTGCATGATCTAGTACAAATATGAAGTCATCCCACAGAAAGTCTGTTTTTTTCAGAAAGTCTAATTTATTTATTTATTTATTTTTTTTGCACACCTAGAGTGACAATTTGCAAATGATACAGTCTTGAGTCTGACTTCAGTTTTTGCTGTAAACAGTAAGAAGTAGGCCATTCACAAGTGCTGTGTTTTAGAAGTGCGGGACTATTTCTAGTACTGGTCAACTAGTCAATTAATCATTGATGTTTTTTTGTTTTTTTTTCATCCAATAAATGTGATCAAACCAAACAGTGAAGGGTTAATTAAATGCAGGAGCAACCAATCCTGGGGTAGGTGAAATAGTAGAGTGCTTGATCAGCTCTGAGAGGCTTTTTTACAAATGCATACCTGTTAACACTTTGGATTTACACTGGAGTTTGCCTGATTTTAACCTTTTCTCCTGCTGTGCTCCTGAATGTTATTTTCTCTGGCTAATCTCCCAGTTTTATGGTGATACAACTCAAGAGACTGTTTCACAATTTCTGTGATATGTCCAGACTGTAGGATATGTATAACGTTGTCTGGCAACCCACTCAGAGGCAAACAACCCTGCCTGGCATGTCGTGCGTCACCTACTGTATCACAGCATTCACTCAAACTCTTGACTTAAGAGCTCCGCCATACAGTTAATGGGATCCGTTCGCTTTGCCAATGAAAATTGATAAAATGGATCCCAAGAAGAAGAAATGTGCTTTCAAATTTCAGTTCTTACTATTTTCGACCACAATAAAAGACACACCCGCTTTTTTGCAGGGATAGCTGAAGTCTCTCCTTCGCTAAATACCTTAATTTCTAACGTGTTCAGACAAATCTCTGTAAGCTCTGGTAAAATATTTCCACACTGTGATTAGTAGTCAAGCACTGGGACGTATCACTATGTTTCTTTCTTGCTGCTTGTCTGCTGCTTTAGCACCTCACTCTGCCAATATCAAAGTCATCAACAGCCCACATTTATTGTCATTGCTTTATTAATACACTGTGCTAAAATCAAAGATGATTGATTATTCTACAACAATGCACAGAGTGGACTATGGCTTTAATTGTTGACTATTTGACAACTCTGTGAAACCAAGTTAGGAATGAGCACAAAATGATTCCAAATCAAACTAATTTTCTGTTCATTACTTAATATATTAAATAGCTAAAGTTCTGTTGTTGTTAAAATC
Organism: Naso annulatus; assembly: GCA_029783625.1. Lineage (NCBI taxonomy): Eukaryota > Metazoa > Chordata > Actinopteri > Acanthuriformes > Acanthuridae > Naso > Naso annulatus. The sequence goes on from JAPZDX010000024.1 coordinate 20,486,545, forward strand.
AAACCCTGAGTGCTTCAACCACAGCTGCACTGTCACATTACTCCCATGATCCTCATTTTGTTTTTTGGACCAAACTAAATGTCATTACCATCGATGGACTATGGGACTTGCAAATACACAAACTGCACTTTATTTACTGATGACTCATCAACAGTGCGAAGGGGATTTGTATGCCACTGCAGCTGAGCTCTGCTCATTAGCCCCTCTTAATAAAGCTGTGATGTTGTAGAGATTAGTGCTTCTTTACTGGTTTGGTTCACAGCTTCTCTTAAAAAGAAAAACAAAGCATTCCCACATCCCCCCGGTGTGAGGCACACACTCAGACACAAGCCGGCAATTTCTGTGTTTTCTTTTTTTTTTTTTTTTGTAAGACAGTTCCACCTGAGTGCTAATCAGAACGAGTCAAGAAACTGCAAATATTCATCAGGTCAAAGGCAAAAAGGCAATTATTTTTATGAACGAATATTATTCACACAACATGGAAGGAATATATTTTTATATCATTTTAATCACCTTGAAACCTTCAGAAGTCTTGCAGCCAGCTAGGGGCTCCCAACCTTCAGACTGTGAATCACTGATATGGAAAATAGAAAAAATCTATTACTATTTTACACCTCTGACCTTCACCTCCTCTTTTTTTGCCCCTGTCTTGCAGCGGTTCAGTGTACTAACCCAGCTACTCCCGCTCATGGTCGTATCTCCCGGGTGGACGGAACAACTTTCTCCCACTCCATCGTGTATTCTTGCATGGAGGGATATTTCCTCACAGGTTCGCCCACACGCCAGTGCTTGGCAAACGGCACGTGGTCTGGCACGGCTCCAAACTGCACAAGTGAGTTTTACATACACAGGAGCATAAGGGAGTATTGAAGTCATGTCTCTTGGTCTTGTGGAATCTACTTAAAAGGCCAGTGTGCTGCGCAATTATCATGTGGTGTAATAAAAGAAGAACAAGGATCAGTGGCTGACCAAGAAGTGATTAGGCATTGATCCAATTATACCAGCGCTGTGAACGAAGAAATGCAGCAGAATACGGCTCAGTATTTTTTTGGTTGAACATGTTAAGCTCAGTTAAACGTGCACCAGCATCTGTAGCCACAGAATTTGTTTCAGCGCTTTCAGAAAGAGAGCAGAAAAAAGAGAAATATATGACAAAGAAGATCCAGCACTCCTGTGGGTGTCATTGGTGCACCCATAATGAACTTAGTGTGCTGACCACCATAACAATTGTTGTGCGGTTAGTACAGTATGAATCAGCCACTGCTCTTGTTTTATGTGCGATGGTATAGGAATGAACTAAACATATCATAAATACTGTAAGACAGATAAACCCCTCTGAAAAAATGAAGACAGATGGGACTGAAGATGATTTCACTCCCTATTTCTGCCAAAAGGAGGCACACTGAGTGATCAACAGTGGTGCTAAAATAGGATATAAGATTTCAAATAGCACATAAATCTCTTTGAGCCTCTCTCGCTGCAAAGCTTCAAAACTGTCAGGCAGTTTTTTATTGTCTGAATCTCAGCAAATGAGCCTTGCAGTAATTAAGAAGTATGCCAATCTATATTCAATTTGCACCAGGATGACTATCAAACAAAATTACACATTGTTCTTCTCTCTGAAAATCACCATATTCTCCTCTCCCCATTCTTTTTGCTTGTTATTGAATCACAAGAAAAGATAAATGGCATGAGCATAATTTTCAATTTTGGAATGAAATGAGTCTCTGGAGAGATATACACATGGAGGGAGGGAAAAGGAGAGAAAGATTGGAAATTGGATTGAATAATAATGATCAGACATGCAGGAAGGCAGAATAGCTTTCTCACCTCTTTCCTCCACTTTCAAGCCCGCTCATCACCCAACTTATATTGTTATCCTCCTGTATGCTATCACTTCACATTACATTTTAGTGGTCAGTTCAGGGACATCGACACTTAGGATGCCAAGATTGGCACAGTGTGCCTTCATTAAGGAGGCAATCATTTCCACGGTTCATGGGTAATCGATCATGTGGGTTACCAGATTAAAGTCACACAACATTCTCAAGGGGAGAGAGGAAAGTTCCTCCTTTATTTTTTTGTGAAAGCTCTTGATGGTTAATAAATTAAATTTATAGAACATTATAAGAAATTAGGGAATTAATATAAGTGCACTAGGAAGACTTGCTAAATGAACTGTGAAGTAAATCTATAATAGACTTATGAAATAAACATTAGACACTGATAGTTCAAGGAGACTATTTGTCCTGGAGAATGTCATGATCCTGTTGATTTATATCTACTATTTTTGGTTTTCTTTCTCTTCTCTTTTCCATTCTTTTCCAAATCTCCTCAGTTTAAATGCCAACACAGTGGTGCTGGAGTCTCCTCGTGGATGTAGGGTAAACATAAGGGAGTAGGACGGAGAGTTGAATGAAAATATCAGGGCAAAATGCCTGCAGGTGCATTTAGTCAGATCTCTGCAGCATTCTTAAATATTATTTAAACAAACAAGGCAGTATCGTAGTGGTGTCATATGTACATTGAAAGCAGCAGTTATAATAAGTTCAAAG
>JAPZDX010000024.1:20577450-20599491 GCA_029783625.1 Naso annulatus
GTGGGGACTTTATTTAAATAAACACTGGAGCAGAGTTTCTATGGGTACACTGCCAGTTAAGATTGAGCTGTGCTCTTCCATACAAGCTTTAACCTTTCCTGCTCAAGCAGCTTATTAGCCAGGAAAACACGCAGCTCCTGGGGCTACTTATCCTTTGGTTTCATTTTATCTGATGGCTCTTTACTGATAAGTACAGTTAAATGATAGACTTAACTTAAATGATGATCTCCTCTACCCTATTTGTTTAAAGTTTCCATCCTACTTTCTAACCTAAAACTCATGACAAATGAAAAACAGAGTTTCGAGGCAACTCACTTGTTTTCGATTAAACCTGAGCTCCCACCAGCTCAATGTAACTTGTGGGGCTTAGAGCCAATTTGGCTGGTAAGAAGAGACCACCTAAGATTCTTACTCATCCTCTTATTCTGTTTATTTCACAAACATTGCTAAAAGGGAACCCAAAGCCATCTCTCACCACATTAGACTCCTCATCAGCAGGCATGAGGCTGATTTGGTCTGGGGAGGTGATGGAGGAGCGGGTGGTGCGTGGCGTGCGGGGCGAGGGCAAGGCGTCCCAGGCGTTGCAGCCACTTGGAGGTGGGTTGGGCATTTGTACCCCTGAGCGTTGGCAGCATTCCTCTGCATTGGTCATCCAGGCCTCTAGGAGCTTCTCTCTGTCCCAGTCTGATACCAAAAAAACATACTTAAAGAGGAAGAAATGCTAACAAACCAAACAGAGAAGAATTAGGGAGGTGAATGAGAAAATAGTTTTGTCACGACTCAAGAAGATGACAGTGAGGTGTTAAGAAAGAGTCTGGATGATAGTCAAAAAAAATGATTATGCTGAGAGAGGAAAAAATGAGAATATCACTAGATAATAGCTCTAATAGAAGTGCATAATGCTGTAAAAAAGGCTAGTTAAGGTGGAACATTGTGCTAGAATGGCCAGTCGGGTTGACCTTTAGAAGAAATAAAAGCTCCTCACGACATTTTTTTTAACTACTACCAAGAACTGCAGAGAGGACACAGCCTCTATAAATGGGGCTCTATCAACTGAGCTAAATCTCTGAATGTTGGCCATGAGTAGCCACAGCTCAACGCCAAAAACAACATACATCCCCGATTCGAAACAGTAGAGATGCTTAATAAAACAGAAAAAAAATACCCAGAATGCACACATTTGCAAACAAAATGTGTACAATACAGTGCATAAGTCCCGCCCTTTTACTTCCAGTCCATGGGACCTTAATTTTGGGAGGGGGGGGATGAGATCCTATGGCAAGAGAGATATTATTTTCTGGTCCAATTTCGCTTGTGCCATGAATTATATGTGTGATGGTTGGTGATTTAAAAGGTAATTTTTTAATGTCAAGAAAGTCGAATTTTGTCAGCAAACAGTAAAGTAAAACAGCTTTTTTCGTAAAACCGCTCAGTGAACTACATCTCTCACCTCGCACAATATGTCACCAACGTTAACATAGCTGTAACTTTATTTCATTTACTTCATTCATTTCATTCCTTCAGAACGAGGGAAATGAATAAAAAGAAGTAAAATCATTACAAGCACGGGCATGCTGAGAGCTGCAGCTAACCGAACGGAGAGTTAGTCGGTTCAGTAAGAGATCGTTGTTAAGATGTCGTTAACACGATGTTTGGGTGCGTAGTCTTTTTAAACACATATTTTCAAAGTCTTATACTTCAGCAGTTATGTGATTAACTTCGACTTTCTTGACTTGCAAAATTATCTTTTAAATTGAAAAAGATCATATTTAAGATATTAGCAGTATAATTTAAACAGGATCGGAAAAATAATTTCTCTTTCCATTGACTACTGTTCATGTTTTTTCCGAAAAAAGGCCCCATGGGGTCAACTAAAAAAAGGGCGTGACTTAGCCGCTCTATGACAACAGTTTTTACAGTGTTCCTGTGCGCATGTAATAATATCCTTTACACAATCATGTGTGTGTCACAAAGTTGTGAATCTTGCCTCCTTGGTTGTGATTTACTGAAACACTCAAAGATGCTTCTTTCAAACCAGGCAGGGCTGGGCAAAATAATATTGTCTTGGATACTGGATATAGTTAAATCGTGATATGGAACAAATGGTGTTTTCTCCTGATTCTAAAGGCTGTATTACAGTAAAGTGATGTAATTTTCTCTACTAATCAGACAGTTCTACTTGTATATGAAATGGTTTTCAGCCCATATCGCCCAGCCGTAATACCCGGACATGATACAATCACCTGCAAAGTGAAAGGTTCACCTGTGGAATGTTCCACACATGCATTCACCAGCTTTTCCAGTCTTTTGTTGACCTTTTCAAAATTTGTTTGAAATATGTTGCTGGCATTACATTAATAATTAGCACAGATTTACAAAAAAAATCTGTTAAATTAGATATGTACTGTTCAACAGAGTCTGTGTCAAAAGATTTAGCATATTATAAAATTCTGAGAGCATTGCAGCATTTTTGGAGTAAAGTTTGTATGACAGAATTCCCATTTAGGTGGACACAACAACACTCATTCCCCAACTAAATTCTCATTTTATCCATGCAAAATGTTTCACATGAAAGCATGTTTTGAAGTGCATCCTGTCTTAAAAGTGTTAGAATTGGTAAGCACATTTCTGAGTCCACTAAAGCCCACAAAGATCCCACTTCTGTGTCGACACTACTACCTAAGCCTTACAAACAGCCAACAATAAAGACCTGCTGCCATCTGCTTTTCTGTTTCAGAATAGCTGTTCAATCTCACATTAGCACAAGAACAGGTTTAGGAGCTTTTCAGTATAAATATTAAATGACTTGTGGACTGTGTCTGAGTTCAAATTTTCTCTGATGAAAAAGTCCCTTCCTAAAATAAGGAACATGACCCGGTCAACTGTGTAATTAGGCCATTATCAGCCCCGAGACACGTTTCACCACCAATCATATGCCTCAGACTCTAAATGGCCCCGTTTAGATAATGAATATTGCAACAATTTCCCCCAACTGCATTCAATTAAAACTCATCAATGAGTATGACCCTATCTTGATGCTTATGGCCATTAAAAGGAGTCTGAAATTAAAAGTCTTCACATTTATTCTTCAATATCGCAAACTAGCTGGCAAATACAAATTGTCAGAAGCACAGACAGACTGACAGGCTGGCAGCTCAACAAGAGAGCACAAAGAATTGTGATAAGAAACCTGAAAAAGACTAATATTAAAGAAATAGAATATAATAAAAGTGGAAGTAAGTGTGGAAATGTGTAGAAGTTTTTACAAGAAACTGATGATACATAAATCGGAAAACCCTTCTCTAGGAGATTAATCCCTGTTAAACAGACAGACAGCATTCCCATGATGGAGGTGAATAAATATAGCAAGAATCTGGGGTCACTCTCTCCCGTCTAAGCTCCAAAAAGTATGTCTAATAAGTAGCACACACAGCTCAACAGCCTGCCACTAAGCCCGCCGCAGTTGTGAATGGGGTACTTAAAGATGGAAAATCAACCCCAAACTGTGACACATTTTTTGAAGTCCTCCACCAACATAATCTGAGCCAAGTTAAAAAAGGAGCTGAACTGGTTTTCAAAGGCTTTAAATGTAATAACACTGTTTTCAGTATTTGACGTTCATCATACATGTTAGCTTAGCTAAGCTGAGTGATGCTGCTTTGAGAATTAGTGGCTCATGGTTGCAAATCAAATCAAAACTGTGACACTGTTACTTAGCGCTTGACCAAGGCCAAGTTATAAGAGCATCAGCGAAGTCATTCAGGGTGAGTGTCTGATTTCTGCGGGCATGAGAAATGTGGCAAAATGAAAATTCTTCACTTTTCTCAGGTTAAGAGGCTTTTTCACTGATAAAGGCTGCTGGTGACATACGTGTGTTTTTGATGCATGTGTGCAAGATCGCTGTGAAGACTTTAAACAGACTTACACACAATCATAAGTTCAGCACAGTATTTCACATGAGCTGAACTGTGTGGATGTGTATATAAAGTTTCTCTGTAAATCTGAATGTATCCTTGCCCTTAATGTGACTTATGAATCCCTTTTAGTCCACAGATTCCATTACTACACACTAAAAGACTTCATAATGTAACTAAAATTTGTTATTCCAGAGTCTTATCTTACACTTTCTATCCTTTCTGGCATTAAATCTAAACTGCAAAGTTGTGCTGTTTACTTGAAAGCAATCAATTTAAGTTTCAGACATATTGCTTTGCCTACATTTTAAAGTTGGGGTTATGGTTGGAGAAACCAGCAAAAGAGTAATCCAGATTTTGAAAGTATCCACTAAATAAATAAATTAACAAACATCCCCCCTCTTTAGACTTCTTTCCACTCTAAACACATGGACGAGCACTGCCTGAGTACTTCTGAAGGACGAGTCCATGAGACCAACACATCTCAACACATTGTTTCAACTACCCCATGTCTCATTCACATGTGAGAAAAACACAACATAATAAACAAAAACAAACATGGCTTTTGTTAGTACTTGCAGCTTAGTACTTATGCTAGTGTTTGTCAATTTTGTGTGCACTTCTTCTATTTTTGTGTGACTAGCCCACAAACCTTTAGCAATACATATTTGTCTAACCTTTAAAAGCACAATGCGTGACGTGCCGAGGGCGCACAGGAGGGCAGGTAGGTACACAGGCAACTACACCACAAAATCATTTCATTCAAGTCAAACAAAATGATTGGATTAGCTTATTACAGGCCTGTGACAGCCACAAATTCTGCATTTCAATTTAAAAAAAAATTTTTTTTAAGAGCATATGATTTACTTACTGTTGTCAGAATGTAACAAGGATTTCAACAAATCAAAAATGTCTTTTCAAATGCCTTATGTAGCTTTACAACTTGAAGACTACCATGCTTATTTTACACACCACATTAACAACATAGGTTAAGTAACGCTGGCAAGTAAATACTTTTTTTGCAACTATGTCTAAAGTAGCTAAAGAGAGCAGCATTCTACGGCACATAGTTATTTCTAGGAAAAACAGAATGAGACAGTAAAAAGTTAAAAACAATAATAAAAAAAGGAGTGTAATCTGAAAGACACAACTCTTTCCCCCACGATTGAGCAGACCTGCACTTGCAACAGCAAAATAAGAAAAAAGCACAAACAAAAAAAGTCTTTGTGTTACTATACATATAATTGCATGGTTAAGGCTTTTTATGGACCTGCTTAAAATCATACAAAAAGCCAGATTCTGTGTTTTGGACAAAGTAATTTACAATAAATGACAAAAGTATGAGTATCCCCAAATTTTTGGCTGTGCAAATGTTTCTTCAAATATCTGGTGCAAGGAACAAGCCAACTAAAACAGTCACATGCTTTAAGGGCATGTGACAATGACACACTCTACTGAGAGTAATAAATGTGAAATTCTTTCAGATAACAAAGGCTGTTCACAACTTGCCTCTTTGACCGCAAGAAAATAACTGCAGTGTAGCATGAAGATTATATGAGATATGGCCTCTCTAATCCCAATACAAATAAAATATCAGACAAATTTAAAAACAATAAATGTAAACAGTAAAACAGGATTGCCTGGAGAGGGTAGGCACTTTGTGGAAACAAGGACTGTATAGTAAAAAAAGAGAGTCAAGATCTTTCTAAGCATATTTCTGATTAAAAAGCAATATTTGTGGATAGCTTTGACTATTAATACTCTGTTACTGTTTTTGTCTACATTGTTTTTTCTTTTTTTAAATGATCATAGTGGAAATTGAAAATGCATAAAGGGAACATGGGGAGACAGAGAAAAGGAAAATGACAGTCAACAAAGCATCTTGGCCTGAATTCAGCCTGGGGCTTTTCAAATATAAACTATATGTTTTTAACCACTAAGCCACTGGGATGTTGCCAGCGCCAACCCGATAAAGCACAAGCGGACACTCTGTGTGTGTGTGGTTGTGTGTATGTGAGAGTTTAATAGTACCATGGGCACGTAGCAGCCCTTCTGCAGTGAAGAGAGGAGCCTGCAGCATGTCGGCTGTCTCCACTATCAGCATGTCCTTCAACCTCCGTAGATCCTGAGGACGCAGACCCTCATACAGCTACAGAGGAGGGCATGGGATAGAAAAGGACAGGGGCAAGAAGGGAGGAAAGCAGAATAATGAATAAGAGAGGAAAGATATAAAGGAAGGTAAGAAGGCAAAGAACAAGCGGGCAGGTTTGCAGGGAAAAGCAATGAGAGTAGACAGAAAGACAGAGGGCCAGATCAGGAAAAGAGGCAAAAGGAAAGGAATTAGAGTGGGAAGCAGAAAGACACACAGGGCAAAGGGGAGAAAAAGACAAGAGAGGAATTAAAATATGTTAAATATAGATGATTGCTAATGCGTGATGATAGGAGTCACATGGCCTTACAACAAACTATTTTGTACGACTAATTTTTTTGTTTTGTTTGTTTGTGTCTAGCTCAAGCATCTGCAATGTGACCTGAAAGCCTTCCAGTAACATTTTACCCCTAGGCTTTAGGAAAATAGTGTTAGAGGCCTGACTTCTAAGAGGCAACCATAGACCCATGAACTCTATCACTAAAAGTCTCAGCTGTTTTTATATTATATCTATACTGCACTTCTGACAAAGTCAGTGCTCTTACACAGCTCCTGGGTTCGGCTCGGTTTGAATCCCCAGGACAGCTAACTCAAAAGAGTTTTGTTTACAAAAACAACAAAAACTGTTCAAGGTTTGAATAAACTTTTCAGCTTTTGGTGAGGACAATATACTGTAGGTGTTTGCTCTTGGTAATGTAAGTGACACCAGTTGAGGGTGACAAACTGAAAGCTGTATACCCTCTGCCTCTTTGTGTGTTATTCTGTACCTCTCTTCGGTCGAGGGCTGCGTACTCTGCCTCTATACCCTCCGCCTCGGGGGCAAGAGAGAAGACCATCTGTGACTCCAGGCAGAGGGCCAAGTCCTTGTGGTGCTGCTTCTCTGCACAGTCACATGGAGTCTCGCGGTTTTCATTCTCTGCAAACAGGTCCGCTTCTCTATGCACCAGGAACTGAGCAAGCGAAAACAAAGAGGAAAATATGGCTTTGGATAACAGAGCATTAATAATATGCAGGTTTATACTGAAGCTCATTAGATGATATATGTATTTGAAGCACCTTCAAATACTATAACTGCAAGTTTCAGGATCCAGTAAACTGCATCTTTACATTTTATTAAAAACTGTCACTTTTTTTTTAAAGCAGCAGCAGAGTAGACCTGTCCTTTTGATTGTTACTGTGGTACATCTGAGCATGAAAATTGCTCTCTCGAGTAAGGCCATGCAATTATAGTACCCAAACACTTTTGAATTAATTATTTTCCACTTTGCTGCATTTTACAAAGTTCTATGCTGGGTCGCTCTATTTGTATTGCAACAGAACTGTCAGCATCCAAACTCTGACAGCTGGTTTTGTATGTATCACACATTACATTTTCAGGAGAAATTCAAATTAAAGAAAAAAAAACAAAAACAATAGTCCAAAATTAAATAATTGTGATCCATGAAGCAAAGCTTTGCAGTGATTATCTACAGTTAAAGAAGAAGTATGTTTTTTTGGACATTAGGCCTTTTAGTAAGGATATTTACAATCATATATGACATTCTACAATATTATTATGACAACCGGCGCAGTACTGAGAGCTGGAGCTCTTTGCTTACGCCACCACTAGCTGAAAACAACGGAGGAACATGTGCACTCAGACGATCTGCTGAAAAATACAATGAGGTCTTGAGACACATGAAAGTCGCCGAATGTTTAGTGGTGTCCTCTCATGTACCGATGCTACAACACAAAGCTAAACACGTATATATAACCCGGAAACGGCTGTTTGTTTGTTTGTTTCGTGAAGCAGCAGAAAGAGCCGTTTTTGGGTTGTATAGCGGTGTCTAACGTTGTGTTTCAGTGTCGGTAAATGAAAGGACACCACTAAACATTCGTCGAGTTTCACGTCTTTTTAAAACGAATGTTTATGACATTTTTTAACGAGCAATCTGAGTGCACATGCTCCACCGTTGTTTTCAGCTAGCAGTGACGTCAGCAGCAAGCTCCAGCTCTCAGAATTGCGCCAGTGGTCATTGTATATGATCGGAAATATCCTTACTATGAGGCTTAATGTCCAAAAACCCGTACTTCACCTTTAAGCGTGAAACCATAGTAGAATCCATCTGATACTTGTTGTCCAAACAGTATACTAAATCTTTTATCATGAGGATTACACAGTTAGGTTATACATATAATCAATTTCAAATTAAAATCAGAATTTTACAAAGACTGCTATTGAGAGACACAGTGAACATTTTATTTGTGTGACTTCTGTATGTGATACATCCTGCCTGAGGGATTAGCAGAAGTGGTCTGTGTTGCATGGCATCTTTCTGCAACTCACAAGGGAGTGGTTTGATCTAAGTTACCATAATGGATACAATCATGCAAATTATCGGTACTGAGTGGCTCTGACACAAGGCCACATATCAGCCACTATTCTACAAATACTCACAATATCTAAGGGCAGATAATGAATAATTTCTGTTAACGTCAGGGTTACCTGGCCCCCTTTTATCTTCCCTCCACTCAAACCGCTCTCTGTACTGGTGAGGCTCTTCAGTTTCAATCTGTGGAGCCTTTGATCTATACCTAAAAACTACTTGAGAATTTTTCACAGTGGCCTACACTAAAAAAAAATCCACAGGATTTTGAAATCTCACCTCCACACAAGTCATCATGCCTGAGGCAGCAGCATAGTGCAGGCAAGTGTTTTTCTTGTTGTCAGTGGCATTGATATCAGCACTCTAATACTCTCCATGGTCCAGCTTCGCTCCGGTACATGCCAGGATGATTTGTAGACATTCTGCCCGACGCTGTCTGTCTTCATGTGGCCGGGAGATCCGGGGTTGCAGTGCCCCCTCTGAGGTCAGGATCTGGGGCCCCATGCAGACAAGGTGCAGCGATGTCTCATTGTGCACATTACGCTTGTTAGGATTTCCATCTTTGCTAAGTAGAAAAGACCTAAAAGAATAGAAAAGGGACAGGAATAACAGTTGATGTCAAATGTTTGCTCATTGGCTCAGAAATGGCTTTGTGTGCTAACATTTGGGGCAAGCAAACACATTCTAGTTAATTTTTTTATTTCAGTTTTGATCAACAAAGTTACCCACTAGGGTTTCTTTTTTTTAAAGCCTATTTGGGGTCCCACAGCATGTTTTTACAACATAATAAATAACATGAAAAACAATTTCTAAAATAATTTTTTTTTTAAATCATATTTTGCAAACCCAAAACCAAAGTAACCAATAACCAATACTACCTTTTCCTGTTATGCAAAACTGAGTTGAACCTTAGTTTAACTGTACATTATACAGCACTTGAACTTGAAGAAGTGCACTTCACAATAACTGATATTAAATCTACAGAACTGCACACAGTACAGACACAGGTGAAAATGCACACTGCACCTCAGGTAAATTGCTACTCAATCAGTTAATCAGTCTGAGTGAGATCTGAGATCTTTGGTACTTCATGTTTAAATTCATCAGAATCAGATCCATTCCACCATCTATCCCGGCATATTTTTTACTTCCACTTGGCTTTGCCTTTTAACCTGATTTTTTTTTACATCCCCTCAAGCATTTTTCCAAATCAGACAGGAATGCAAAATTGAACAACCATTCCATTAGCGGAGAAATTAAAGGATCGGAGAGGAGTAACGATGAACACATGCAAGGTTGGTAGCTCGTGGGAAGGGAAGCTCTTGGAGCCCCATCCTTGTGCAACTCGGCATGTTGCATTCCTGTGAGCTGCTAACAGATGGCTATGCGGAGAGACAGGCAGATGGGATAGAGATGTATAGAAAAGAAACATGAAATTTTTTCTGTTACAGTGCAGCAATACAGCAATAGATAGAACCACTAACACGGAGTGTTAAATAATAAGAGCTCAGAGGACACTAGATACCTGAAAGGGTGCCTACATAAAAAATAAAAACAATAACACAATTCATTAATTAACTGCCACATGTTAAAAGGTTAGAGCAAATTAGCAACACTTAAATATCCACTTCCCCTGTCAGACAGTGACCAGTCCAAAAATATGCACTCTGAAAGTGCACATGCTGTCTGCTTGCTTGTTTGTTTCGTTTTATTTCTGCCACATCCTGACCTGAGTAGGCGTGTCATGGCGTGCCGGGCAGCATAGTGCAGTGGGGTGTTGTGCTGGTAGGACTCTCCATATGTAGAATTGGGATCCAGAGCCTCTTTGAACTGCTGGTTGCTCTCATACAACTGGCAGGCCAGCACCTCATCTCCATTGATGAGAGCTTTACGGAACTTGGTGGCTGCGTTCCCCATCACTTCTCCCTTAAGTAGGTTCAATTTCTGACCGACACAGCAGCCTCTTCAGTTGTCTTCAATCTATTCAAGTCCAATAGGCCAGCATACCGAGTGTCCTGAAGACAAGAAGAAAAACAGGAGTTCAGTTCCTTTATGGCTGTGTCCAAGTCCAACAAAGCCTTAAGAGTGAGCTCGTAAGACACTGAAAAACTCAAACCAGTTCTACCAATAAGCCAAACATCTTGACACTGCTGTTTTAAATAAAGGAGCCCTGCATCTTAGAGTATTAATCACTGTCACTCCCTCTGAATCACAGGGATGAGAGGTGCACTTCCAAGGCTGCTCAAGCTGCTCTGCTACAAGCCCCTATGTCAGCATCACCACAGCACTGTAAACCACCTCCTTCTGTTTCTCTTGTTCTGAATAACCAATCACAATGCCAAAAAACCTCAAACAGAGAGAAAGTCAAGACTTCCTCTGGCATCACCAGGAGCTTCCGCCTCTCCGTGCCAATGCTGCCCATCCCACTGAGGCCAGTAGCCCTCGTGAAGCAAGACATCCTCAACTCGAGAGCAACATGCAGCGAGTCAGCATTTCGCTTCCACCGGAGCACCATATGGTCATGACTGTTCAGGCAATGTGATGCTTTTATGTAATTTTGGTCAGCGACAGCACAATTCAACAGAACACACGATCATCTCCTCCAGCACAAATACACTGACTGGTGTACTCACCGAAATTTAATCCAGCATTTTAGACAGCATTGGAGGCATTTCCCATAAAGATGGCGGCAAATTTTGACATTCCATTTGCGGAAAAATTTGCAAATTTTAGCAACACATGCAAGACTAAGAATAGATCCGACTAACTGGTATAATGTTTGCACAAAATCAGCTGTCTCTAAAAACAACAGTGTGTATGCATGTGTGTGCGTAAGTATGTCACATGTAAGAGAGAAATGGGAATTCCAGTTAATTTTCATAACTTTGCTTATTTTTCAGAAAAAAAGCTTTAATCAGTGTAATTTTGTTATTTTTTTACATTGAACTCAAACAACACAATTAGATGAAGAAAAAATAAACATACATACTGACAACATGTACATACACATACACACACACAAGAACAGTACAACTCCTGAGTTGACGCTGGTTATTTGATATTACTATAGCAACTCCAGCATACACTCAATCGCCAGCTTAAAAGGCACAGTCAGCTAAAACTGTATCTATAAAAAAGTCTTACAAAAAATCTGATCTTCATGGAGGTTATGCTCTAGTTTGTTAAAAACGGTTTTAAACAGGTGCTGATTCACTTTTAACTGGAAACTTACACAGCCGCAACTGAATGTGTCTTTAGTAATGACATGCTCACATGTTACAATCAAACCGTAGAGAGAGACACCTATTTAAATTAAAATATGGCTATAATTGTCATAAAATATTTCAACATTTCAGAAAGATTGGTGAGAGAGACCCTCCATTTTGGAATGGATATAAACTGAGGAGAGAGTGAACAAGAGTGAGGTCCACTCCTCCTCACTCTCTGCCACAGATTCATGAAGTCAGTTTGCATGCATGATTTATTACTTGATCTTTCTTTGAGCAACCTAAATAACTGTCACTATAAATAAAGTATACTTGTGTGTGAATCAAATGCTTCAGTCCACTGCCAGTTTTCAAATAGGGCATAATCTCCAGCCGCCCTTGCAGCAGGAGTAATATATTCAAATAACATACCACGCTACACACACACTACTAACAAGTTAGAAAATTGGACATTATGTGAAGTCAGGTGGCAACAGTTAACTTGCCTTGCATCACTAATTCAATCTGCGTCAAGCTCGTGCTACGTAAGGACAAATACCCTCATAACAGACGGTCAGGGGAAAAGAAAACAGACTGTCCCACCTTGTAAACACTTGCAGACACCTCACCTGGGGTTGTATAATCTCATCGTTTGCAACACATATGGTAAATAAGGTTACTCTCCAAATGTATAACTAATTAACTTATCTGACAATGGTTAACGCCAGCGCCAACCAACCCTAAACAATACACGTTGGCTACTAACGGTAGCAGCTACGGATATAAACAAGTAACAGTTTGTCTACGTAGCTTGTCACTTGTCAGTAAACTCCGTCATGCAGGCCTGTCCCCATGTTGTGTGGTGTTTACCGTTTTTCGCTAGCTTAAACCTACGGCAGCGTGTTCACTTGTGTTAAATGAACACTCCGCGATACGCTTTGTTTCATAGCTGGTTAATGAAAATATTCACAAGCCAACTGACCTTAGATAACGTAAGCTGCAAAACATTCCGCTGTTGAAAGAGCCTGTTTTTTTAATCCCAAAGCACGATATTTCTTGCTAACTTAGCTGTATGTTTTTCAAAAACATAAAAACATCATGACGCTACCATCTGCGTTGGCTAACGTCAGTACATACGCTATCGGGTCAGCTAGCAGGCTAACTGCGCTACTAGCAAACTTAGCTAGCACAGTTGATAAACTCACAATGAGTAACAAGTATTCGGACTTACACAGATGGTACATCTCGCTCTGATCTTGTGAATTAACCACCACAAGCTAGCGCAATACAGGAGGCTTTTTTTGTTGAGCGAGACGTTTCTTCTTAATTGAGGCAATCCATATATACTGTGTGCTCAGTGCAATGATGTTGTTCCTGTCAACTCTCCGTTGACGCTCCCCCGGCTGCCAGAAGGGTTGCCAGGTTTCAGTACAACCCCCAAAACACGCGGCAGAGGCTAGGGCTTATTTTCTTAAAGTAGCCGCGGTGATTGCAGTTTGTGTTAGTGTATCCTCAAAGATTAAACATACATACTGCTAAAAAGATACACATGTATACTGCTGAGACACGTCAACGAGGCTTATTAAACGTATTCCTGGCACTTTCAATGTCTCTGCAATCCACAGGTTCCGGTGGACAGAAGAGAAATGAGATTCTTTAAAATCAAATCAAGCCCTAAATGTTTTCATGTATGCGGTTATGGTCTGATTTTGAATAAAATGGATATTTGATTAATGTAATGTGAGATGCATTCCATCTCCATCTCAACTCAACAGGCTACTGAAGTGATTCGGTCGGTTAGCTGCGATTAAAACAAAATGCCACTAGAGTGCGCCAGAGTTCATGAAAAAACAATGCATTTGGTTGGACGCGACTGTGGATACTGTTGTGGTTTTTATCCCTCGAATAATTCAGTCTTAATGTGACTTTAATCGATTTCGACTTTGCATTATTGTGTATTTAAGAAGATTAAAAAAATACAATGCTAAAGATGAGATGAATTGAAGGGCCTTTGCCTCATTTTGTGCACATTGTGGTGCTTATGTGCAATTAACCAATCAAAATGCATTAAAATGCACCAAACAAATTTAAGGATGCATTATTGCGGACTTTTTTTTACTGATGCATTCATATACCAAGCATAAACATTAGCACATAATATGTCAAGCATGCTGTGGACTTGCTGTCCTAAGGTGAAATAAACACTCAGATAACAAATAGTACACATATGCCTTTTAATATGAAATATCTGAGCATTGCCATGAAGATATTTACAGCTTGTTATCCTCAAATGTATGAGTGCACAAATGTCATATCAAGGCTTTTAATAAATAATCTATAAACACATAACCTCAAAGGCAGATACAGTAATGTATGCACAAGGAAACGTACATAACACTGTTAAAAATGGGGCAACTTAAAACAAATGCTTTGGTACTTTCAAAATCCCAAGTACAGAGTTACAGAAACGGAACATTCAAATAACAGGGCCTATATAGTCCAGGAGGACCGCTGGACCCTCTTGACTTTATGATATTATTTTAATGCGTCCTTGATATCGCCCGTGCGACTGCAAGAGGAAATAAAAACATTTTTCACCACCAAGTCATATTCTGGGTGTGCACAACTAAAAAGGCAAAACAATCTTATTCATTGTGGCAGATGGAAAACAACCAAAGTGACAAAATGGCATACAAAACATTTTCAAGACAAAACATTCAAGGGTTTGTGTAAAAGGAATAGTATGCTGCCATGCCTTTGGATGGGGAGATGTCTTTGCTATACGAGCTACTGTTGGTGGCAGTGGAGGCCAAGTCTTCACACTTGATGTCAGTGGATGAGTCCTCTGCGTTTGGACCATTAAGAGACAAGCGCCTTCGTTTGCATGCTGTGGAATAAGAATCAGCCTTGTCTAAGGACAGAGCTGATGGCTGTGTCTCTGTCCAGGAGGAGATCAGGCCCCCGCTGCTGTTCACCTCCTCTTCCATCTGTGGTTTCACTTTGCTTGAATCTTCTTGGAAACCAGCCGTGGGACTGGGCCTGGGAGACCAAGGCAGGCTGGGAGCAACCTTTCTCTGGTATGCTGCTCTGGACCCCCACCCGGCAGACATGGTAGTGAAAGGACAGTCTGGGTAGTAGTTGAGAGCGTGAGATGTTTGCATGGATAGGGATTTGATACCATACGGAAGCAGAGAGCTTGAGTATTCTCCTTCATAGGGTGTGAGATCTAACTTGTTGCCAGTGCTACTGCCATTTCCTCCTTGCTGCATGGAGGTGACAAACCACCTCTGTGACACTCTGTCTTCTGTCTGAGGTGAGAGGATGCTGTTCGACTGTGGTACCGCTCTCTCACTGTTGTAGAAGCGATTCTGGGGAAGGTTGTTAACAAATTGTTCCTGGAAGAGGGGCTGCATGGAGTAGCGAGTACTGGGGACAATCTGGTGTGCCCGGGGGGAGTCAGTTGGAGATGGAGTGAGGCGGTCATGCTCTGCAGCTGTGTACATCCTAGAAAAATAAATGCACTTATGAACTTGAGGTTGTGAGAGAACAGAGAAAAAAATCTTCGTGTGAAGATGTCTTTCGAAATGAGTTTGCACACACAAATGAAATGACAGCTCTTAAGCTGATGAGAAAAAATATGTCAACACAGTGGCAGTTAATGCAATGATGCACATAATTTGCTCTATTTAAACGTGTTATATCTACATTCAATGTATAATTTTATGAGACATAAAATACTCACGAATCATAATTATCTCTGAATCCTTTGGCAAAAGGGTTGTGATCAATTTTCAGCTGTGTGATCTAAACAAAATCAAATGGAAGAAAATGAAATATATTAGTATGTGAGGATAAAGAAAAACATATGCAGTTACATGTCTATTAATCACATGTATGTCAGATTAGAAGAGGAAATAACAAATTATTGATTAACACTGAAAATTAAGATTCATGTGCATTGAAAGAATTCCAAACAACAGAAATTACAAATGGATCAGTGCAACATAGGCCCTAATTTATATCTAACAAAACAGAGGTATTACTCTGAGTTGTATTACTTTAATAACAGCAGCTTATAGCTCAAAACCATCTGGAGGCATAAAAAGAGAAGAGGGGATGCTGCTCACATCAGTGTTCTGGTAGGCAGTGACAGCTATAAATTGGGTCTCTGGAAAGGTGAAGCTCTGAGTCTTCATATCACTGCTGACGTCCTCCACTCCATCCTCCGTCACCTCCACGATGTGCAGCCTTGGCTGGTACTTATGCAGCGACTGGAGGACAATCATCTGCAAAAATACATCTTAAATTAATCTCAAGAATTAGCGTGAATTACTAAATTATTGTCTGATTTTCTAAACAGTTATAATTTGCACCAAAGTTTTTTTTCTTTTCTTTTTTTTCACAAGGGGCCTTTCTACACTTCGGCTATTCTGCCTTTAACTACAGCATGGCGAAGACGTTGTTTGCCTGGATTATTATATTTTGTTGTTTGCACAAATTATTCTGTTGACAGCAAAAGCGTAATTTAAGAACCGCAAATGTCTCGAAGTCCGCAAAATTATTTTTTCCAAACTTTAATTTGGAAAAAAAAACAACCTTTGCAGGCCAAGCTTGACTACTTCTGAAAAACTGTCCTTGTGATTCATGTAAAAAATGTTTGGCCTTGAGGTGTGCTTTAATCTGTCTGTTGTGCAACAGCCGATTTATCAGGGTAAGAAAGAAAGAAAGAAAGAAAGAAAGAAAGAAAAAGAAAAAAAATGCGTTATGTAAAAAAATACATGATTGTGCTGATAACAACCGTCGCAACTAGGTTCACATTTTAACGCAATTTACTCCCTGGGTTGAATTTATTAATGTTTATGAATTATTTTGGCTCACCTGTGAAGTACTGTGACTGGTTCCTTTGTTGTTGGTGAGTTTCAGCTTGCTGAAGGAGATTTCTTGCCTCATCCAATGGGCGCCTGTGTTGGGAGACTCTGGGTGGATGTAGATTTTGTTCCCTGAAATAAATAAATGCATTTTTTTAAACACTCAACTCCAGTAGCAAGCCCCAGATGAACCACTTCACAGGCTGTGCATTAAAAAAATAAATAAATTGAATTTTATATTAAATGCATAAAAATAAGCCTGTTTTGTATTTAACCATTTTCATTATTTTATATATTAAATCTGCAAATTTGATAACCGCACACTCCCAGGCTATTTTAACGTTTTAGTCATTTCAGGACTTATTTAACTGAGGAGTAAATAGGTACGATTTTATACAAGTAAAAATAAAATGATAAAAACGTCAAATGTTGACCAGTTTCAGTGGGCCCACCTTGGCTACTGTTGTCCGCCTTCCCACAGGTGACCCACTTGCCACCTTGAAACCTCCAGTGGTTTGGATCCGCCAGCACCACCTCCACAAACACGTTGTAGTGCGCCGTCAGGGTGAGACCAGCTATGTTAAAACTGAGAAAGGGGAACATCCGTCTGCGAAAACAAAACACAGACTAATCACATAAAGAGCCTTAGAAATTGTATTTTAATTTATTTTTTTTTAAAGGATTTTGCCATGACAATGAAAATCTTTTTTTTTAAACACAGCAAATTAAAACTTCAGTCACATGAACGGAGGTCCCTTGTTTGCCATTAAATAACAGTACACCTTAAAGACACAGTGAAGTTACACCCTCTTTGCATTTTTTTTTCCCTGCCGCCTCACCTGCCCTGCTTGGTGATGATCATCTCGGTCTGGTGCCGGTGGAACTTCAGCCACAACGGCCGGTTGCAGAGGTAGACCTGGGCGCTCATCCCTGCTGCGGCGGTGGATAGAGATAAGTTGCAAAGAGCGGACCCTGAGCTGGTGTAGGGCGGGTAGATGCAGCCGGGGCTCTGCGCGAGCTGATAGGCCGAGCTGAAGTGACTGCGGCCGGCGGCTGAGGGGGAAAATCCCGCGGGAGGCAACACGGAGCTCAAGTGGAGAGATGAGGGGTACCTGCCGGCGCTGGACGGGGGGTAAACCGTCCCACCGGGGTTATAGGGAATAAACGAGCAGGGGTTGGCGGTTTCGGGGCTTTGTTTAGAAACCGAGGGGGGGATGTAGTATCGATCAGCACCCATCCCGTGCTCTGCGTACCTGCTGCCAGCTGCCGGATCTTCCCCATCAGCAGCCGGGGACTTGCACCTCTCATCCGCTGCTTCCTTCGTAGAGGAAAAGGTGCTCTCTCCTTCACCGCCGAGCATGGCTGCTTTTCGACTTTACTCTGGCTGTAAAGGTTGATGAACTTCTTTGATCCCAGTCAAGACTGCCTTTTTTTGCGTCCACGCTCCCCTCTGGATTCACCAAAACAGCTTTTATGCCAGATGTGTTCTGATAAAAAAAAAACTTCTTCCTCCAGCATCCACTGCAGCCTGTATTCTGAGGGCAGAGACAAATTAAAAGGAAAAGTCCACATTCATTCACTGGGCTACCTGAACACTTGAAAGACCAACAAGTAGCAAGATGACAACCTGAACGAAACAGAAAATAAACGAAAATATACCGAGATGATGGTGGAAAGCGGCCGTCATATCAAAGCTGAAACCTCTGTGGGAGGGTGCTGTGAATTTAATCAAATGTGAACTGTTGCATTTCAGTCAGTGTCAGCTTTTTTTATTATTATTTAAATTAGTGGCTCAAAACAAGTCATTTTTGCACGCATTCTGACTTTTCACTCTTGCTGTATCTTAGGCCTAATTCTAAAATTGAAATCAGGAAATAATTTCATTGTATTCAAATAAGACAACGTGTCATTTAAAAGGGTAAAAAGTTGCTAGGCCTGAGTGGCCTAATTTAGGTCAAAAAATCAGATTTAACCATGATTGTAAAATTTCCTTTAGCAACTGATCTGAAGATGATCAGCGGCCCAGTGCAGCTGAAGTGACCGGTCAACAAAAGAAGGAGAAAGTAAAAGTGAGCTGGTGACCTCTGGGAGAGATGTGGATGATTCGCCTCCAGGCACAGAGCCAATTTCTTGTAAATCATATGACAAACTTTAAAAGCACTGATTTTTTTTCAGTAGGTTTTGTGGTTATGAAAGTTCACCCACGATTCTTGAAATTCCGTCTTAACAATTCAAACCACAGTCTTTTTTTTTTAGAGAAAACAAACTGGTTGTGCTCGGTGCTGTTTTAACGTAAACGTTTTTTTTTTTTTTTTTTTTGTATAGGCTAGTTCTTACTGAAACAAGATAAAATAAATTAAACAATTCGTTTATCTTGACAAATGAAGACGAAAAAAAAACTATTTCTAGCCTAATAGACGGGGTGCTGATAATCCTGTATTATTATTATTCAGAGTTAATGAATTTGCATTCATTCGATTCTGATGCGCCTCCGTGTCCCAACGGGATAGCCGACGAGAAAAGGGGAAGTAGCCAATTATTTTTCCGTTTGAAGAAACCTGTGATGTTTCTTTGATCAGACAGTCCGATGTGAGAAACGACAAGAAACAAATCTAAACCTTCCTATCGAGAAAAGAAAAAGAATAAACGTGTAGGCCTGGAGCTTAAAAATTACTACCCGTTACTTAATTCCCATTGGATAATTCCAAAGGCTAAAAAAATAAATCAGATTTTTTTTTTTTTTTAAAAAATGTGTATTTTAATTTCATTTACTACCATTTCAAATGGAACATCTATTTTGTCGGATAGTGTGGTAAAATCGTGAGCATCCACAACCAATTTAAATATTAAGGCTATTTAGAAAAAAATTAAACTTACCCAGCGTTTCCCCTCCTGCTTCCTTTGGCAAATTAAGCTGAAGTCGCTACAAAAATAAAAATCGACCAAATCAAAACTGTGTCAGAGCATCAACGCGCTATAACCTGCGAGGCTGAGCCCATACCTGAAGCCACCGCATCACATTATGTTGTGTTTGGGGTTCAGGGGGGGAGTTGGCTGCAGATAAAGCCTGAGCCATGTGGAGGCGGACTGATCAGAGAGTAGAGGTGCACTCCCGCTTTCACCGCTACTCTCGCTTTGTGGCAGTGACGCACAGATAGCAGCCTATTATCAGATTCTCCTCTGATCTCCAGGGAGGGGCAGGGGATCCTCAGTACCACAGCCGAGGTGTATGGGAGAGAGGCTGCTCCCCAATCCATCTGTGAATTGTTTCCATCTCATCGTCCTCAGACGCATCACCAGAATCTCACTCTCATCAGGGCTGAGACTGTCTGTAGGGGTCAGCTGTGCAGAGTCAGTCTTGACCTTATGTTGTTATATAGGCAAAGCTTGGTCATGCTGTGTAAAGACTCAGAGCCCTGATGTCTGAAACAAAGCCTATATTGTCCAGAAAGAGAAGGACATGAATGTTCAGGTTTTTCTTGGAGTTTGCCTCCACATGATAGGCTACTCTACTTTTAAAAAACTTTAAGCACATTCACAGCATTGGTCTCAAAAATGCGTAAAATCAACTATCTGAAAGTTGCTGCTAATGCCGATTCTAAGTAGAGCTCCGGTAATGCAGCCATTGTGATCCTTTACCTACAGTTACATTTTGAACAAAACGTGTCAGACTGTGAAATAAGAAGTTGGAGAGTAAATGTGCCTCACTGACAATAAGACGTAAAATATAAAAATAATAAACACGATTCTTTCATTTTCAGGTCAGTTTGGTTACAAAAGCTCCGCAGATGGAACCTGTCATGATTGAAACTCAGCTGTATCACTGTCTTTGTAGTAGTGGTTAAAGACTAGTACAGATATACAATCAATATGGTCCCCAATATCAGTGCTAATAGGGCTGGAGAGGCATGAAAAGAAACTGTCATTAGATGGTTACAATGCTGCTCTGTGATTTGCCTTAGTCAAGCTGAAATGAGTGAAAAGACGTGTGCTCCCGTCTATCATCAGTGGCTCTGACATAAAGAAACAAAGAGGTTTTATTTAAATATTTGAATGAGTTAATCAAAAAGTTAAGACTGGAGCGCACATAAAACTTGTGTATGTGTTGACTCTCTACGCACCACTGAAAATGTACAATGCTGGCGGTGAATGTCGCCCGTTAGTTGCCCCAATATACATTTAAGTTTGATGCAAAAGTACAAAGAATTCACAAGGATTCTGGCTCTTTAAAGGACTCATTTCAGGCTATTTCCTCCTCGGTTCTTTCTACTTCTTCAGTTCAAAGGAGAGCGATTCCAGACTTTAAATTATGCTGCATTATTGTGTTAATGGGGCACTTTTTAACAGCTTAAAGACCCGCTGTTCTCTCAAGACCAGACGATGCTCAGCTGCTGCTTCTGCTGCGTACTTGGGGAAAAGTTTGCATGATAAAGACAGCGAGAGGATTAATGAAGCAGGCCGCCACCTCTGAAATAAACACACTGCAAATCAAACAAGACAAATCAACTGTTTGGGTAAACTGTTTGAACAGCAAACAGCCTAAAGCTAATTCACCTCTGCTGAGTGCACTGATAAACTTCACGAGTTGTTTATTTCAGGAGGTCGTGAATTTATAGAGTAAGACTTCACAGGTCCGTGTGCACATACAGTTTCAGTGCTCCTAAATTTACTCTGAACGGGAAGTGTTTTCCTCCGCCTGCCTGTTTCCCCTTTACACTCTGCAACAGAACTTTTTTATGCTGTTATTCTTATACCAGCAACTATTAGCCTGCGTTGAATTAAATATCAAAAATTCTAATTCTCAAGTGTCAGTTTGTGTGGCACACAAAACTTTCTTTCTCTTTGTGTAGCTTTCTCTTTCGTTATTTACCAAACTTCCCATCTCAAAGACAAACACATATGGTGACATGCTTTGATGGTAAAACCAGTGAGTCAGAAGTGAGAATGTGTGGAGTCTTAAAGAGTTTCTGCGTGAGCTTCAGTTTGTCCCGGCAGGGCAGAGACTCACACACTCACTCACACATTAAGCACTATAAAAGGGTTTGCTGCATTCGGCCTCTTTCAGAAATATCCCTCAATCCCCCCTTCACTCAAAATGTGTTCTGTACATTGTCACTTCTCTTGGGTGTTTCACCTCAGGCTTGCAGGAGTGATGCAAGTGCAGAGATTGACGCTAGAAGGCTGTTTTAATATGCATCTGCAGAAATGAGGAAAGTTTCTCTTTGCTCACCTCGCCTGACTTTGACACGGGTATGTTTGAGCATGAGCTTGCAACGTCACAAGTTTAAAGCCAATCATTGTCCGGTATGCAACCTTACACGAGTGCATTATGGAAACTTGAAACCTGCCGGTACACAGTGAGAATGAATTTTGCACTAAAGTAGGAGACGTGTTGTATCAGGTTCAGCTTTTGAAACAAACAATATTTGCATTTATTACATTTATAGATGTAATACAGGATTTTGAGCAAGTTAACTGATCTTTTTCTGCAACAACAGCAAAACAGAAAACAAATAGAAACACATTAGACATATTTTA
>JAPZDX010000024.1:20599591-20610397 GCA_029783625.1 Naso annulatus
ATTCAAAGCAGAACATTTCTATACAACTTCAAACATGTTTGGAGGGAATCTTTGAAATGAACTTTTCACCACTTGCCCCGTTTTCATTCTACCTTTAGTTATACACAACAGGTCTCAGTAATTTCTAAACAAAAAACATAGTTGAAACAAAAAGTCACTTATGTACATCACATTACGCTGTTGGTTCATTTGTATATTGGGCAGTCTGTCTGTAAAATCGGCTCCCCCCGCTCTCTGTCACGCTCGATGAGCAGCTTCCCCTAGCTGTGCCTGCTTTTTGACACGTCTAAAGGGCTGTTTCTGACATCTTGCCATCCTGCCGGCCATCCCCTCCACAGTCCTCATGCCAGGCAGGAGGAAAAAGCTGGTGACCTGGCCATCGCCGCCCTGCCCCAGGCCACTGCCACCCTGCTGGCAGCAGAAGGTCTGTTGGTCTGAGGCCATGCCAGGAACTCTGCCCGCCGCAGCTTGTGATGTCACGACAGACACGCTCTCAGAAGACGATTCTGATTGGCTCTGAGGGTTTGCCTTTCTTACTTCCTGGGAAATGGGCTCTCAACAATTTACAGCACACAAACCTAATTAGTTAACAAAAATAACCTGTAATTAAACATGATGCTACCCGCCCAGCTGATGAGCTGCCTTCACAGATGATGCAGAAAACCAGAAACGCGTCCTCTCCATTTTCTAATGTAATTTGAACATTTGTAATTAACATTTTTACAACTCATCTATGACTCCCTTTTGATAATTAGTTACCAGTGCATAAAGAACAGATTTCGTAAAATTTTCTTGCCAGATCCAAACAAAACCTACACGCTCAGATAAACTTACAGAGTTTTGCATTCGACAACTTTAAAAAGCTTTTGACACTCCATGAAGACTGGTGCAAACATACGAATGCAGAAATGTCTTATTACATTAATCCGTTTTTACATTAAGAAAAAGTAGAAACAATCATGTACATAACATTAGAACACCTTGATAAATGAATAACTGCTAGATGCAGAAATAATTGCGATTCTTATTCGACAATCTAATAGTCGCCTATGAGAGATTTTCCAGCTGGGCTTTAAATGGCAGAAGTCTGGGCCTCCACTGACCCGGCTCCTTGTCTTCCCCCTATGCTTATATTTATGGTTTGGTCCTACATCCTGTTAAGAGTAGCAGCAGGAGCGGACCATCACATTTGGTGCTCAGCGTGGGGGCGGTTGGTGAGCTGTCATGTTCCAGCTATCCCATGGAGATACACTTCTGCCTCTCTGCGAAGATTTGGTGTTTTCTCATTTGCATTTGCTAAGGAGATCCTGTTTGCATGACTTTATAGTGGAAGGCAATCTCTCTGAATATCTCTCTACAAATACAGGAGGAAGTCCTATTTATTTAGCCTCTATTAACCAATTAGTCTCATTGAGATTAAGAATGTCTTTTCCAGGAGTGATGTGGCCACGAGAGCAGGATGATGGCAACGTAATGTTGCAGCTATTTTGTTAGTTACAGTGTAATTGTTGATATTTGTGAGCAGTTTTCAAGTATTTTTGTTCAGAACTCTCAAATTTGATCAAAGGCAAGAACCAGATTCTTATTTTGAGGTGTCACCTTCTCTGAGAGTCACTAGATGTAAAAGCTCTTCTGCTGGCATCCAACAAAGGCCAAACACAGGCTTACGCATTCATGTGACCTTCGAAATTTTTTCAAGCCTAAAGTAAAGCTCATATTTCTTATTTCTTTGACTGTCTGCCTTTGCTACAAGAGAGAATACCATTCCACTAATGTCTAAGTGTCTGAGCCTGCCCTCGCCAGTTTACCCTGATCACAACTTCACACAAAAGACTCATCTTCCTAGAAAGCTTTCCTCAGCCAAGACCCATGGCTCCCAAAATCACTCATCTGAAGGGAAGTTTATGAAGTCTCGGGCCAGTTAGGGCCCATTCAGAGCACTTTCTCGTTATCACCCAATCTGTACTGTTAAAGTATTCCTGCCCACCAATCTGCCAGTGTCAGCACCCTTCCAAAATCAAAATTCCATCTCAGGTCACAGCAGTGAGCTAGAGCATTGATTAAACAAAGTTTATCTTTGAAGACATATAAAATGTGAAATATGAATACAATAAAACAATGTAAAGTTTTTTTTGTTGTGGCAGAAAACAAAAAAACAAGAATTCGATTTCAGATATTACAGCTGGGGTGCCGTGTTTTTACCCAGTTCTTCTAGTTTGCTGTGGCCGTTAATGCAAAATGGAGCACTGTCAAACAAGCATACATCTCCAATCTACATATAGAGAAAAAAAACTCTCCAAATGACACAGGTTGGACCTGTATTGTTCTGATTTTATAAGTACAGTGATTGTTTGGGCACCTAAATGTGTGGTCTGAATGCAGTGTGTGTGTGAGTGAGTGAGTGCGGTCATCAATGGTCTTGCTAATGCGTGTCATAGGGGTGTGGTCTTTGCATGAGCTGAACTGCTTGGTGATGGGCTGATGGCATACAGGTGTGCTTGGGTGTGACCCCCAAATCTGCAGTACTTACCCAGCTACACACAGCACAAGACTCAAACCCTGGCGAGACACAGTGAGTCCGGTTCATCAAAAACCAACATCTGCAGCCCAACAGCAGTCTCAACCAAACACTGTCACCTACAACCAGAACATTGCCATCAGTAGAGACCGTAGCAGTTTGAACAATTTATGATCACTAAAACTGAAACACTGTGTGTATTAATTGCATGCAAACAATGCACACGATGTTACAGCTTTAGTGATCACCACAAGACGCAACATTCCTCAGGGTAACATTCCAACACAACATGAACTGGAAAAAACATATTTATAACCTGGAAACAAAAGCAAGCACAACACCCAACCATCTCTAAGCCTTCTGCAGAAAGCATGGCGCATCAATGTTTACAGTCATCAAAGTCTACCTGTCATACATCTAACTACTGTTCCAATACTTGTTCAAATTCTGACAACCTGCCACAAACGCCTGCAAACCATCCAGAACAAAACTTTGAAAGTGGCACACAGACTCCCATCCTACATCGGTAACCACTACATACACACATACCATAACAGGCATCCAAACAATAAGAAAAAGACATCAAACATTAGCAATGCAGTTTGTGAAGAGGACAACAACAACACATCGGTCTTTGTCAGTCAGATGTCTGTTTTCCTTGACTTGCCCTATAAGTGCCACAAACTCAACAAGGATGCCAGGGGTAGATGTTTGTCTAAGCTGTGCTATATTAATAACACTGATCCTAATAGTGAACCACTGGAGAGCAGACGCTGCATTACTCCATCCAACTTCCTCCCTGGATAACATCAGCTTTCTTGTGTACAGCATAAGTGTGTAACGGTATACCTGTGAACAGAATGTAAACTATAATCCCCTTAAAGCTCACAGACATTTCACCAGTGGCTGGGTATAGGATCATTTTGACAACATTTTGACCAAAGCAGCTGCGATAACACGTTCATCACAGTCATGCAGTAAGCAAAAGCTGGCTGTGATCATGTAAACTTTGTTGGAGCCTTTACTTGGTTTTTCTAGTTGTTTCTTTAATTAGGTGTTTGCTTTTGAGTTTAAGCACATGTGATGCATATCACACACCAGCTGGAGCGTTGTTGACAGACACCATAGGTAAGGATGCAGGTAATGAGCATCAGGTGTGTGAACTGCAGCAAGAAGTTTTTGTGTGATCAGCTGTGTAGACGTATGATTTTGTCAACGTTTAAATTTTTTGTATGTCAGTATCATAAGAAGGTCAGCATGGACAACAACTGCAAATAAATGGATCTTTGAATATAAAGTTAAGTGGACTGTACATTGTTTTCTACCTGTGTAGGTGTCTGAAACTTGTCCGCCCCTCAGTGGCTTAATAATTAATGTTATATATATATATATATATTTATAAAAAGCCACTTCAAACTCATTATCGGCCCCAAAACACAATCATGGTTTGTTGTTTGTTTGTTTGTTATTATGATTAAGAAATCATGCCATGTTCAGACTAGTTAGTAAGAATAAATAAAAAAATAAATTACACTGTATCCGTTGTATTATTCTGCTGTTGTCATGTTTTACTGTTGATCTGTGAAGCTCCAGAGTTTCATATAATATAAGAATATTTTCCAGTGGGGTTGAACTGGGTTGTAAGTAAAATGCTCCAAAGTTGTTTACGTTGGCGTACTACTCAAAATGGAGCTTGGACCCAAAATGCACGGCAGCTTTTGCGAGTGTTACGTCACCTGACTAAGACGGATCATGCCCTCCAGAGAACTGAAGCAAACAGGTGATGTCTGTTGTCTTTCATTCTACAACTGTCCACAGGCCTCTAGTCTAACTTCCCATAACTGCACTTCGATGTAGTTTTGAAGCATTTTTCGTGATGCCTTCTCCTCTTCTTCTTTCAGCTGAGTGTTATGTGGGTTGGTACGTCTGTCTCTCTGTGGTGCCAATTCTGGTAGAGATATTTGTCTGAAATTCTGATGTTTATCAGTTAGTCAGTCATTCTGCATTGTTCTCCCGCGTGCAGTGCAGGCGTGCTGAAGTTGCTGCTGGGGTTCACTATACGGCTGGGTCTGTGAGCTGCATGGTGCAGATCAGAAGCTAATCAACAGATTCTCCAGAAACACACCAACGCTGATGCCCCAACTAGCAACAACAGCCTATTCCCCCCATCAGACTGACTCTAAGACCCTCTTACATTGAATCTCAGCCCCCCTGTTCAATAAACATTCAGCTCCCCCAGCTTTGGCCTTTCTTAATCCTTTTTAACCATTTGTTTATCATCAAATAGAGATTTGTCATTTTAAAGTTTACCGTCTGTTGTGTCTTTTTCCCATTATTTTAATTAGATGTAAACACTGAACAAATACTGATATCCCTTCATAATGTATCATATCCTCCAATAAACAACTCATAAACATATTGTTTCATTTTATTTCTTCAGTTATAACAAAAATATTACAACTGTTGGAGAGGGAGGAATGAGTCTGATTAAGATATTCACTGATGCGTATTAAGAGAAGACTAACAGAAAAGAGATTTGCAAGGTTTGTTTATTGTTTATTCTCACAATTTGAAATGCATGTTGGGTCCACATTGAGAAAAGAAGCTAAAAAAAAAAAAAGAAGAAGAAGAAGAAGAAATTACCAGAGATAATGTGTCAACCAAAAACACAGTGTAACATCTCTAGTTCTCATTGCTGGAGAGAATTCACCTGAAAAAATATACAACACACTTGCTGGGCTTAAGTTACAAGAGAAAACGGAAAATGGGATGACTTCTAATACATCCTCTTTATTTGCATGGGGCCTCGCGTGCTCACCACACCAAGGCTGTTGTTCCTCTTGTTCGTCCTCCCCGTCATTGCACTTGCCTCTAAATACGTCTTTCCCTCTAACAGAATGCAGAAACCAAAAAAATCTATGTGTGGGCCCAGTAGTAATAAGGCATCAGTATAAAAACCCAGCAAAAGAAAAAACACATTCTCTTTATTGTTTAGGGGAGTGTCCCTCTCTCCAGTGAGGTGGAAAGAATATTTTCTGCATTATGTCCTCTCTTTGAGCCAATAGGCAGGACCCTGAGCGTGTTTTTCTCATATCGCGAATCTGCTGACTGTGGTATCACATTGTGATTAACAATTTAACTATGATCCCCCTCTTTCCCATTGTTATTCCACAGATGACTGAGGGTAAGAGTGAAATACCAGCGAAGGCACGCAGGCTTCATTAGATACATTGATTGATTTATTGTTTTCCATGGCTGTAATCACTTCCCCCAAGGTAATTTGTAAGCTCTTTATGGTTCAGAGGTATAAGCCTGAGAGTTAATTAATCGGCTTTGTTCAGAAGTTTGGAAGTAGAAATGCCTGTCTGAATTGGTAACCGCTAGGAAGAGAGTTCCCTTTTACCACTACAAAAGATCAAAACCAAGCAGTTAAACAGACATAATCATGTCTGGATTATTTGTAGATCTTGTGCATTTACCCTGATTCACCTTTACTCTGTCTTACTTGTCAATTACATATTAATTATTCACAGAGTCTTCATTTTCTGGGGTAAAGCTACAAATCCAGAATTGAAAGTCATCATTCACCCCCCAAAAAACTCACTAAATAAATGAATAACTAAATAATGAGAGAATCCAATCCTACAAACAGCAACTGACATCTAGTGAAGATTTTAAGGCAGTTAAAACTCCGGCAATATTTTACAATAATTACAACTACAGGCATTTTTGCTCTCATTCCTACACCAAGTTAGAGCTTTTATGTTCGTGTTCACCGCTGTATTAAAATAAAAGTAAAAAGTCTTTGCTCCTCCTCACTGAATTTGGGGAACTACTTTAATATTCCGACCCAAATCTTTGCTCTTTGCAGAAGCTGAAAAAAGTGACACACTCGTCCCTGCTCCACATCTCCCACAAAACCTGTGATACTGCCAGTTATCCTGTCAGTTTTTATTGAAGTCCCGCCCTGCTTTAATTGGCTTTTTGGTGGCATGTGAATGGGAGCTGCTGTTTATGGGTTAAGTGCATCTTAATCAGAGCTTTAATCCAGTCATTAACAGAGAAACATGAGGTGTTGAGAGGGGTGGAGAGAGGTTGATAATTGAGAGGCTGCTTCCTTGCTCCCATTGCTGAGTGTGAGCATGTGTGTCTATGTGTGTATGTGTGCATGTGCATGTGTATGCGTATGCTTACTAGGAGTGCTTGGAGTTCTTCACGAGAAACTGGCAAGACCGTATGAAACAGGAATGTTTTTCACAAAGTTTGCAATGCCGATCAAATGTTTTACAGAACACATACGGACAGAAACATTAGCTTCACCTGCACACTTCCCCTCTGATCATTCTGCAGGTCTATACTTTGTTTTTGGTGCTCAGCAATATACTACAGTACTTTCAGATCGAAACAAAAATCACCAAAGAAAACATTTCAAAAAACAAATTGATTTATTTCAGACCATACATTTGTATCCTGACAAAATATATACCACCACTGATAATAAAAATAGATTGTTATTGTCTACAAAACACAACTTCTTCATGCACCCCATTCCTCTCGATCGCTCAGCTGTCACATTCACTGAGTTTTTCTCACTGTATATTTTAGCACCTATCCCCGTTGTGAGGCCTGTGTTCTTCTGTACCCCCACTCTTGTCCCCGTCTCTCTCTCACACACACACACACACATACACACAGACGCACAGAGCGTTGAATCAACGAGTCTATATTGAATAAACATGCTGCTTTTAGATCGGGTCCTTATTTGCATTATCCTTGGCAAGGTGTACTTTTCACCATTTTTAGTGTAATTTATTATAGACATACACACACCTACTGATCCTATAAAAGCACTGTCAATTGCTCACAAATTCAGTGCTCGTCACCTTCGCAGAGAGGATCATCGACAAATAAAATTGGGCCACTGGGAAGTATTTAATACCGTTTGTGTGCCCTTTGTGATCGGTGTTGGATAGTATGGCATTTTATGTGAATCTAGTACTGAATTTGATCAATAAATCCTATTTCTAATAGATGCAATTTAGGTACAGCTTTTACGATTTTAAATATCAAAACATATACACCTTAAATTTACAATATGTCACATTTTCACATCAAAGAGTCTTAACACAACTATATCTTTGTTAGACATTTTGATAATTGTGTGCTTTTATCATCCTAAATGTTTCCATCAGTGTTGGAACCCAGAGAAATCTATAAATTCATTTAAGGTAATTGTGCATTTAATTTCCCCCATCGTTACCTTCTGGGGTAACACCAGTCAGAGAGTGAGAGAAGAAGGAAGTGGCCAAACATAACCAAAGGGAACATGAATAAAACATCATACCTCGTCTGTGAGCATTTCTACCTGAGTCTTCAATAACGGCTCTTTAACAATGAAATATAGGCTACATAATCCCATGATGCCAAGCGACTTCGCGACTTTATCAGACTACATCTTTTGTTTTCAGTGTTTCAATGGAGAGACCTCTAGTGGCTAATAGTCAAGAACTACAATTGAAAGAGTATAAAGATTGATATTCAAAGAAAAAATAAAATTGTTTTGCCAGATACATTTACACTTTTTGCACATTGATCTTTTGCAAAAAAGAGAGACTGAGTCTATAAAATAAGTACCTAGATATTCAGCAAAATAGGATTTTAATAAACATCAGCTGAAACTTGATCCAAACTACAAACACCGGATACCTTGCGTATACTAGTGTGACCATTTAAATTTGACATTTTAACCTGTTTCTGGCTTGAGCAACATCTTGCACACTCGGTGATTTCCTAAGTGTGTGTATGTGTGTGTGTGTGTGTGTGTGTGTGTGTGTGTGTGTGTGTGTGCTGGAGTATTGTGTGTATTTGTCCATTATTTTAAGGTGTGAAGGGCCTGATGACAAGATGAATACTATCCGCCCAGCTTCAGCTTCACCACACATGACCCCCTCTGTGAAAGTGTGAAAACATTTACAGGCCATTTACAGCACAAGATGACACTTCCTCCCAGGTCAGCAGGTCACACTCACACCCACACACACACACACACACACACACAGCCTACAGATAACATCTCTTTCTCAAGCTGACTGGAAAGAGGATGTAGCTGCCTTGCTTCAGGGATTCATTTTTTAGAAAAAAAAAAAAAAATAGGTTGCTGAATTGTGAGAGTAGTCGCTGAATATCTGCGAGCGCAGCATGCAAAAAGCAAAGATTCAGAAAGCTGTATCTGTAGCATGAAGCATACTGACTGTAGGACTGATAGAGCAAAGCCATAATGGTGTCTGGACGCTGCTTTTGTACGTCTAAAAGTCACAAATGTGATTCTACTTGAGTGCACACATAAGCACACTCTCTGCCACACACACACCCACACATACACACACTGATGCACATACATCGTTACTTCTGAGATGTTATAAAAACTTCTCTTTTATCCATTAAAAAACTATCGATCTTGTGCTTTGCCTTCTCTACTTGATGGGTTTTTTTCCCGTCATAATGGAAAGTCTCCACGGCCATTTCTTCAGCCTATTCTTCATTTGGAGTAATTATAGATGGAGAGGTAAAAGATGTTTTTTCCCCTTTCTTTTCTTTTCTCCTTCCTACTGTACCTATCTCCCTCTCCCCTGTGTGCATTCAGAGGAGCTCTCACCACTGCATTCTTATTAGGGACATGTCTGAAAGGCTCCCGCAGCATGTGGTGTCCTCTGACCATCCACTATGGCTGCTTTTTGTTAACATTAACAAGCCAAGCTATCCAAGGATAGCTTTTCAACAGGTACAAACTTTTCCTTTTAGATAATTAACCGCATTCAGACACTCAGCGCAGTGTGGGCAATGTGGGTACAGAAGCCTAGAGAGGATCATATGCTCAAAAAAAAGACAGAGAAAGGGGAGAGAGATGGATAAAAAAACTTGATCAAAAGACAAGATGTTCTCTTTGGTGTTGTTTAGTGTTAGTGGATTCTATACCAAACTCCTATTCAAATGGTGTGGTCTTCATTTCTGCTCTCCTTGATGTCCTCGTCTCTGTCCTCCTCATCTTTTCATCAAGATGGGTTGTAATGAGGAAAACTCTGGTCAATATAGAATGGTCAAAGGTTTGCTGCCTTAATGAATGGGAGAAACACAAGCAGGACTGAATGCTCTGCCTTGTTCCCCAGGATGCCTCCTGAAGAAGGCCTCCTCCATCCATTGCTGTCTCGTCTCTTGTTAAAGAGGGCATAAAGCGAAAGCAGGGGGGAAAAGTAATTTTCTTCTCCTGTCTCTCCATTCTTTTGGTGGGTTTCTTCCACTTTTGCTGTGTACTTTCATAAAGCTTATAATTATCTTGGCGAGAGCCTCAAGTGAGAACGAATGGGGTCTTTGTGCCCGTCTCTCTTCAGCCCTCTCCTGTTTCTGGGAAGAGGAGAGTCGTATTAACATTTGGTCTTCCCCTTTTACAGATGCAGCGAGAAAGCCAGATGTGCCTCCTTTTTTAGATTAAAAAAAATCCCCTTTCAATGACTTAATTTTACAAATGTAGTTTCCAAATTACCGCTGAGTAACAGAACAGACAGGAGGATAATGCCGTAACTGGATGAACTTGATTTTATGCTAACTCCACACAAATTAGTGAATTGGGCAGCTGAATTGTTCAGTTATGTTTCAGTGTTAGATGTACAAAAACTTACTACATCCCAACTGTATTGTCACTCCTTTTTTTATGTAAAGAGCCTCAGGAATCCTCAGCAGTACCAAAACATTCCCCAGCTGACCAGACATTGCAATAGCAACATCTTAACTGACCTGGCTGCCGAGATGACTGGTTTAGGGTCAAACCATCCCCTCCAACATCTATGCAAACCCTGCCTCCGCTCACCTACCCCTCCCTCGATCCCTCTGACCTCCATCCCCAACTCTTCCGGCTGATTACTCCTAATGTAATTTTAATTAAAAACTGTGGTGTCAAAGGGTTTAGCCTGCCTGAGAAGCGGGTGCAGATTGTGGCACAGTGGCAGACCCCTTCACTTGCTTGAGAGGAAATTCATCCTGACATTGCTTGGGTGGTGCCAACGCGACCAGAGCCAGTTTAGGCAAAAAGGCTTTCTGGCCTCATTTGAGTATCATTTTATAACTTTTTTTCTGGAGAGATGGGCTCCCTGTGTTACTGTATCTCTAACCTTTAGCCCTCTGGTGATTTAGTACACAACAATCTTTTTCATTCACATAAAAAACAAAACTTGTATTAGATGAGCTTGACTGAGTCATTATCATTTATATATATATATATATATATATATATA
>JAPZDX010000024.1:20666258-20676988 GCA_029783625.1 Naso annulatus
TGGCAGTCATATATAACATGGCGATAACAGTGTCTAATTTTAGGCACTTTTTTCTCTAAGTCCTTAAGAATGTTGCACACATTTGTATAAGCAAAAGTGACAGAGGGAGCTGCAGGAAGAATGGAAAATGTCATGAAAATGCCCACAGGAAGCAGGAAGTTATAGATGGTGTCTGAGCACCAAACAAGCAATTTGGTTTGGGCATGTTTTTGGTGTCATCGGGCAAAAATTCCATAATAACCTTTCAGCATATTGTAATTTAGGTGGTCTGAAAAAAAAAACCCCTACACTTCTGCACCTTTCCATGATTCTGTATTCAGGCTTTAGAAAATGAACAACGTGACCGGTGCTTTTCGGCCAATCACGGGTCATTTCAGAGAGCATGCGTTCCTGTTGGCTGTTCTACCCTGCGCCTCTTAGCCTCAGGTGATGTCGCTACGAATTGATTGGTTTTTCAAAACAAGTAACTTGCCTTACATTCTAAAGCTGGCCTCTGGCGACTTGACAAGCTGAGTTGCAGGCGACACCATCAGACGGCTTGAGTGGAACTGAGACGACAAGTTTGCTTTGCTGAAACTTTCCCTGCAGTCGTTCGATCTTGCTGTGAATCTCTGGTGTAAGTTGGCATTCAAAGGAGAGAGTGACCAGAAACAAAGTAAAATGCGAGCCGGAGGAAAAACAGTGAGGGGAGGTTGCAGTGGAGTTGCTGAGTCTCATGCTACCTTGCCTATCCCAGCTTTAAGACAGATTAAGTGCATCTAATCTACCAAAATATCAATAATCCATGTGTTATTGTGCTTGCTGACTGATATCTAGCATGCAGGAAGTACTCGAGGCAACCACCGGATATTCTCCTCGACTTGTTGTGTGGACATTAAGAGACCTGATGGTGTATTCTTTGTATACAAAGAGAACTTGTCCAAGCACTATTAAAACAAGATTTGGCATATCCTGGACATGCAAGCAAAACTTCACTATGTCAAATAGAAGAGGAAAATTTGCCCCAGGCACCAAAACCTTAACAGCTTCTAACAGAGAAGATCGTAGAGACAATTCCTACCAAGAGATAAAATGTCTGTATTGGTCCCTTTTTTTTAGCTTCAAAACATTCACCAAGTGTCAGGAGCCATTTATGGTCAACAAATGGATAATGTTGTTTATGGTGTGCGCCTGGAGGGAAAAAAATGCAATGGCAGTCACCTTAAACTTGCAAAGAAGCAATGTGATACCTGTCTCTCTGCCAAAAATGGAAAATGACAAAAACACAAAATCGTCCAGGCTTGACTGTGCCCTTTGTCATGACCATTTCTCAAGAGGCCACAGAGTGAAAAAACATACCACAAAGTGGCACCCCACATGTTTTTCAACTTAAGTGGTAAAAATCGTGACTTGAAGATTTGTTGAGGTACTGGCAAAATTTATTAGACTGTCATTAATTTTGTGGAGGGTTACTCACAACTCTTAAACAATTCATTAACATATTACTGCACCTTCATAGCTTCTAAAGTAGCATTTTTGCCTGCTGGGATAAAGTTCACCTGTTATTAAATGTACTTTATTCTGAAAACTCCTTTGGAACAAAAGAAACTGATGGTTTTGACTTCACATGAGTGGTTGTCAGCCTCCCCTGCAGCCTGAAAGCGGGCTACCTGTCTGGCTACCTCTTTCTTGGAAATGATGTGTTGAGTAATTATATTTTTTATTTCCTTCTCAAAAGACATAAGGGAAGAATATCTGCAAGACATGCAAAAATGTTTTTTTTTTTTTAAAGAAAACCTGCACTGGCTTTTATAGTAGTGATGCAGCAGTAAGTATGCACAGTAGGCAGTTTCGGTGGTTGTCTGTGCATGAAGAAACAATTTGTTATCCTGTGTAATGAAGCAGAAGAGGAATGCCCCTGCCACTGTCAAGGTTCAGAGTTATTTTCCCATCGGTGCCACTCATATTAAACACAAGAACACCATTTGGCTCGGTACCCGGACCAAGTGTTATGTACTGTCTTCTCACCAATTTGTCTAAATGCAGATTTTGTTTGCGGTTAACTCTTCAGTTGTTCCTTTTTACATTTTGTTTATAATGTACAGAGTATATAAATCATATAATTATCAGTAAACAAGTTTGCACTTTTCAAGGTGTTGAGTTTGTTGTTGTGTATTGCATGTACTGTATATGTGCCTGTTATTTGATTATGTTGATGATCATAATGCAGCTAACGTAAGGCATCTCCCCTGCCATTCTCGGCTTCTCTCGTTTCTCTTTCCTCTTATCTGCCTGGTCTGATCTCGTTCTACTGATGCCTCTGTCTCTCCTCTCCTCTCCTCTAAGGACTTTTCCTTTTCTCCTCAGATGACAGGGTGATGGATTAAGCCCAAATAAACTCTTTCATCTTTCAATTAGAGCCAGTGTTGAGGAGGTGCCAGCCATTATGAAGCTGTCTAAAAGAATGGGAGAGAGGGAGTGATGGGAAGAAGAAGAGATAATGTTTAGAGAGAGTTCTAGCATTAGCGCGATAGGCAGAGATAGGCAGATGTTTATGGAAGACGGAGTGAGAAAAGAGGTGGGAAAGGAATGAAGGGTGTGCAGCGCGTATGTGTGTAAGAAACTTATTGGTTGAGGGAGCAGATCCAACTATTAAAACATCACTCCTGCGCCTCCATCAGAACAGAACTCCCATGCCTGGCCGACCACCCACGGTCTGACTCCCCACGTCATCACCAGCCCAGCTTGCACTTTTACGCAACATTGCCTTTCACTGATTTGATTTTGTTCCTCTATTGTTGTCGCTGTTTCTTATGAGTCTGAGTGGCTTAGTCATAGAATTGGAGGGCTGTGGAGTGTGTGTGTGTGCGTGTGTATGTGTGTGTGTGTGTGTGTGTGTGTGTGTGCGCAGAGAGACCCTTGCATGCGCGTGTGTGGGTGTAAAGGTAAGTATAGATATTTGTCTGCAAATGTGTACACTTATTCTCACATATTACCTGGTGAGAGCATATATATATTCATTAGAGTGTATGAATAGAATATGAGTATTCATATGCAGTGATGTCTACGTGCAGGCTCATGAGAGGGAGAAGAAAGTGGTGTTTGAGGAGGCTGTTATGACTTAGTACCCTCGCCTTCATTCTCTCTCAGAAACCAATACTGAGTTCTTGGCATATTTTCATTTTTTTCTGTTTTCTTCTTCTTGAAGGGAATATTATGTACTGTAGGCACACAGGGACGAGTTCTAATGAATTTGAATGAGCGTCTCAATTTATTTTCCATGTTTTATTTATTTTTTCAGGGTATGGGGAGTAAATTGAATCGACAGTGGTGATGCGTGCGCTAGTCAGGAGCAATATAGGGACCTGCTGTTCTGATTAAGTTCCTGTTATGGAGCCGTTCATTATTGATTTCATTTCTCCTCACTTCTCCTCCCTCTCACATTTCGCATTCGCTCCATATCTCTTTCTTCTCAGCAGGTCTGTTACTCTTTCCCTCTTCTTCGCTGTCAGCTCTCATTTAAAAGCAGCAAGTTGTTATTTATAAAACTCTTTGGTTTTATTTCAAACCTCATAGAGATTCTTTCATGTGCTTACAATCTCCCCTCTAGTATGCTGGTTTGTATTTCCACATTGTAAATGTGGAGGCTCGATTTTGTTCTCATCGGAGCAAAGTCCTGAATCGTGTTGCTTGGCTGTTTTACTCACCTTGATAAGAGGACTTAGACGTGTATGGTTTATTTAAAAGCAGTGAGATCCAGCGCTCAAGCTTTGAACTGGGTATAATTTGGTGAAACACTAAATCAATTTTATCTCTGCTTTAGCTGTTAAGTCATTTGGACTAGAATGAGGAAAACTGGCATGTGTCGTGAAACAGGATTTTGTGCAATATGCCGTAAAAATAAAAGGAACCCTGATCGCAACCGTGAAAGACTTAGAACTTGCTTTGCACTTGCAAAAAATGACTGGTAAGCATCTCTGCGAATCACTGGCTCAGACTTTTCTGTTTCAGCTGTTCTGCTCATTGACTGTATTAAGCAAACAATGTCCCTAGCTAAGGGCAACTTCACTGAAGCTGTCTAATTCTTAGCACCGTGGGTTTGCGGCGGGGAGTTATTTGCACAAATCTCTGAAGTACAGGCAAAATAAGCCATTATGCTTCATATTGTTCAGTTTTATTCAAACAGCACTGACAGCAGTCTAAACAAGTGATGTTACTTCACAGGCTGTGACTGGCATTAGATGACTGTG
Source organism: Naso annulatus (assembly GCA_029783625.1). Classification (NCBI taxonomy): domain Eukaryota; kingdom Metazoa; phylum Chordata; class Actinopteri; order Acanthuriformes; family Acanthuridae; genus Naso; species Naso annulatus. The sequence goes on from JAPZDX010000024.1 coordinate 20,670,488, forward strand.
TTGTTAGCGAGCGACTCTCTGAACACACTTAGTGCCTAGAGGGGTGCGTTTGATTTATCGTTTCCATGCTTGCAAAATTTATAGGCTGGCTTCCTATTCATGGTGTCATTTGCATCAGGCGAGCACAAAAAACAACAACAGCAATAGTAATAATGATCACATTGTTTTTATTTCATTGTTTGTAATTACATAAAAATGTAAATATTTAACTTATTTTTTAAAACGTAAGGGTGATTGAAATGTATCTTTAGTAAGTATTTTTCAGCATATTCTTTCTCCCTCTGTCTATTTTTCTTATTGTTGAGATGTTATAATAAATGATTAAATCATTTAAGAGATTTTCATTTTGTTGACTTCTAAACCAGTAAAAATGTACAAGGGGCCAGTACAACCGAGATCAACTAGCCAAGTGTACCGTGTGTAGTGTAAAATATGTACCGAAACATGTTTAGATGCATTTCTATAAAAGTAGACTCCAGCCTCGCAGATGCTGCCAGTTTGCATCATTTTACTTGTGGTACACTTAATGTTCTGCTAATGTATTTGCAAAAACTAATGAGAGTGAAATCTGGCGCCAATCCTCTCTACACACACAGCATTTGATAAGGTGAACCATCCAGCCAAAAATGGGTGTAGTCCATTTTATGTGTTGATTTTTACCCGCTGCCTCATAACTGGCAACCCAGTGCCAGCTGACCCGACAAAAGTTTGGGTTTGTTTGGACTCCCAGTGGAAAAACGTAGGTCAGATAAAACTGCGTTCCCGTCAAGGAGCCTGCAGTTAAATGAGGATTGTGAAGTGCAGCTTCAGTGAAGTCAGAGGTCGGCAGCTGTGTTGAGACTGAACTCTGGTCAGGAGGCAAACTGAAGGCCTCCGTCTGCTGGTGTTATGACTAACTTCCTGTAACCCGTCCTCTCCGTGAGTCAAGAGCCACCTCACAGAGAAAGGAATGCAGTGACAGGTTCCATGGAAAAACGAGGAGTTGAACCTGTTGTTTTAATGAGTGTCTGGCCTTTTTGACTGGCTGGCTGTTTTGCTTACTGGCAGTGTGGGTGGCAGATTGGATCACAGACAGACTGGTTTTAGCTTTATGTCCTTTTTTTCCTGGCTAATGTTCTCACTTCCTGTGCTTCTTGCTGACTAGCAAAGACTAGCTGCTTGGCTTTTTGGCCAGCTCTCTGCTAAATGTGTGGCTTTTATTTGTTTGCACCCTGCAGAACTCATATTTCGGATCATTTTGACACCTTATACATCATTCTGATGTATTTATTTATATAGTGTATTAAATCTAGACATTTTTGAGTTAATATTAAAAAAAAGGAGCGTTTCAAATGTAGTTTTGTCTGGCAGCCTGTCCGTCTCCCTTTTAAAGAAACCACCCTGTCAAAATTCTGGCCTTCTTAACCCAAACTGTGAGAGAGTGAGAGCGGCCTGCTGAAACATCTGTGGTCTTGGCTGGGAATTAATGACTACAGATAGAGTGGGATTAAGGATCTAAGCTCTTGGATGAGGGGACAGAGAAGCTGGCCAAGGGGCTGTGAGTTGGGACTAAGGGGTGGGTGGAGGTAGGGGTAAGGATGTTGTTGGGAAACTGGAGGAGCGTAGAAGACTGGGGTTGAAAGTTTGAGATCAGGTGAGAACAGGCCCGAGGTAATTTGGGTTGAGGAGGGATTGATTTGGGAGGAATGCAGTGAGTTGAAACTGGGGTTCTGACCGGCACAAAGACCGTTACAGAAGAAACTACGATACAACAACCATAGTGCTTTAAAAAAAAAAAAGTCCTGTAGCTGCATTTTTTCTGGCCTTGGTAATACTGCATCACTGAATGGACATTAAGCTGAAATAACAAAACAATGAATTACTTTTATGCTAATTCAGTATTTTTATAGTGTGGGATTTGGTGTAAGGGAGGCTATGAATTTGGAGGTACTGTGGTGAAGAAAAGGACTTGCGATACTGTGATGTGGATACTGTGGTGAAGCATCAATCTGGAGCTGGTTTATCGTCTGCAAATTGAGGTTTAGGAAAGCAGAGTTATGTTGAGTTTCGTGTCTCTTTTCTAGACCACAGTGGAGGGCTCATGCCTGCTTTAGCTGAGGCTGTACTGAATTCGGATTACAGATAAGTTGGAACACAAAAGAATTTGAGCTGAGCTGAAACATGTGAACCCTAACCCTGCTGGAAAGTTAGTTTTTGGGGTTAAGGGAGCGTTAGAAAGAGGGTCATTTGATGCTATTTGGGCTGTTTAGGATTTAGTAAGGGCAAGGTGTGACAGAGGTCTCTCTCTCCATCTCTCTTCCTTTCTTGCACAACCTCCTTCCTCCTCCCTTCGTGTTACACATTTGGGGAGATGATATTATGGACGATAGTGAGCACGAGATTACTCAGCCACAAGACTACCAGAAAACCCACAATGGTTGGCTGGACTACAGAGAGGGAGGGGGAGAGAGGGAGAGAGAGAGAAAGAGGAGGCACAGATGAAGTGTGTATGTTTGTGTGAGAGAGTGAGTCATGGGAAATCATGTCATTGTCATGTCATGTCAGTGTCACTGGCGGTGGTAATTGTTGTTTTTGGGAATAAATGATGTTGACCTTTATTTAGGTTACTATCGGCAATCCATGAAAATAAGTATCCCTCATTAGTCAGTATTGAACACAGATAAACAAAAGATTACCAGTTATTAACTTTTGCCTAATGCTGCTGTTCTGTCAGATCTGTGTCAGTTTACAGAAGCAGTGCTATTGTCTTTACTTCAGCTACAGTGTACATATGCTTCAAGGCCCAGATAAAACAAACTGACATTAACAAACAAGTAGCGATGAAAGCGGACTTTTAAGTCACCTTATGTCACTTGTGTGTTGGCCCAAATTTTGTACTTGAATACGCCTACAGCCAGTGCAGTGCTGCAAGCATGAAAGCTCCGTGCCTTTGTAGGAGACGACTCTCCAGACCAGCAGGTGGTGATAGACTGCATTTGTCACTGAAAAAGGGAAACTATTAGACCTTGGAGTGCGACCGTGCCAATTGTTGTTATAATAAAGCGGCTTTTGCTTCCCATTCAAAGTTTTTACAACTAATTCTGATCAAGAATATGTCAGATAAATAGTAGCAAATGACACTGGTGTTGTCAGCTTTTGGTCTTTTGGTTTTGAAAGAGGAAAGAATGAGATGTTGGAGAAAAATACGGAGAAACTGACCTTGGATGAAAACGCTGACACTACAGCAACAGGCTGAAGGGGCTTTTCTGATTGTATGTCAAGAGCTGGAGTTAAATGAAAGCTTTAATTTTACTTGGCTCGTTCTTGTTCATTTTCACATGTTGAAGGATTTCATTTTTTTTCCAATCATGCAGAAGCAGAATACTAATTACCGGTATTGTGTTTCTGTGGGTGAACCGCCAATCAGAGTGTTTTCTCTGACAGACATGCCCTGCCATCAATTCAATATGCTGAATGGGCTGAAAAGCAACCGACAAGGCCCAGCTAGAGCCAACGGTGTGGGACACACTGCAAACACTAAGGCGACGGAGGCTCACTGACAACCCGCTACAAGCCGATGACTGTCAACTTGGTGACTCAGGGCCTTCACAGCAACAATATGTTGCTTTTCCACCCTAAAACAACAGTTTTATCATTTGTTTGACAAACCTTGTATCATTTGAATTTGAGAGTGAATTGTAACTGGTTGACTTGACTCTGCTTCAGCCACTCGGCCCTCCTGTAGCTTGTTTCTTTGCAATGAAACTTCGTGATGTAGCCGCAACCGAGCAGCACCGGGAAGTGTTGGTGTTTTTACCCACTATCAGAAGAGGCTTGGCTCGGAGGTCCAGCTTGGCTGGAGGTCCAGTGCCGAAATGGACACCAAAAACAGAGCCGAGTGAGTGGGCAACGTAACTGGAATCGACGGCCTCTACTGTCTTCATGACAGAGGTGCGGATACTGTAAAAAGGACGCCGATGGAAGAAAAGAGACAGTGACCAAGCAGGAGGATGGCAAGAGTTATTTCAGACTGACGTGTAGTTTTTGGGGACAGCTTTGCTAAATAAAAGTCAGACACAAAACTGGACTTGTCGCTGTTGAATAGTAAGTAGCTGCTTGCTAAGTCACATGTCGTGTTTCGGCTCTGGATGTCTGACACATCGGGGAAAGATACCTGAGATGTTGCGGAGGCGCCAGATTGCACGGACACGAATTCCTACACAATGTTAAGAGGGAAAAAAATTAAACTCTGCAGCTGGAACTAAAAAGTCCCTTCACAGTTGTTTAGAGATAAATGCTGAATGCCAAAAAAAACATTAGCATTAATGAATATTTCATTACCTATCATGACTAACCGTCCACAGCCAAATTCCACAAATGTGACTGCTGAGAATTGTCCCTGCCTGAGGTTTGAGATATGAGTCTTTTGTTGTAAGTGCTCAAGGCTCAGGGTTATGAAATGTTGACTTCTCAGTTTTTTCATTATTTAATTAGCCTTAATTACAGTGCACTTAATGTAAATTCTGTTTATGTTATAGTATGCTGGCGGGATTGCTATATTGAACAACAAAGGAAATACAGTCCTCTAGTGCGCACAGCTTTCAGAGTGGCTGATGCTGAAATAGCTTACTTAATGAAAAGGAATTAGCATTACTTTGTAATAAAACACAAAGGCTTTGTGGGATGTGTAGTCTTAGTATTATGAAACACCAGCAACGCCACCGGTATAATTCAGACAGGCCACCTCTAGCGAGGTTGAAGGTCATTTTACAACAATACTGCAACTAATTTGAGAATGACATACTTGGTTTAACCAGCATATCCCATTCTTCTTATTTTCTCTCGGGCTCTGTTCTGTTACTGAGGCCCACATTACGTCTCTACTTGGGTATTTCTTCTGTTTTCCTGCCAAACTGACATGAATGGGTCTAGAAACAGGCCTGGGTTCAGCTTGAGGCTGAATTCCAATATCTCCTGCTACTGGGAAGACAAAATTGAGCAGAAGTAAAAGGTCAGGCAAAAGGAGGTATAGAGCCATGTTTCATGCAAAGTACAGTTGGCTACATGCCTGCCGACAGGTTCATCATTTACAACTTACTCATTTCAGAACCCCAAACAAGCGCACAACGAATGATCTTTTTTGGTGTCTTAAGTGGGATATTTCTGTTTTCTACTGACCCATTTTCTCAATAAAAAGCTGGAGAGGAAAGTCAAGACAGACTCAAGTTATGAGTAAGCACTTACTGTAACTGTGAGTAATAAAACCACATTTTTTATTGTATGGCACAGATTTAATTTCATTGAAGGGAGAATTCCTTCTTAAATTAAAACCACTGCCTGTTCACTCTCGGATCTTGTGCCAGTCTGGCTGTTAGAGATGAGCAGAGGAGAGGAAAAGTGCTGACTCACCCTTGAGCTCCTGGTATCATGTACCTTCCAAACTTTCGCAGTGTTGCAGTGACCTTGAGCAGCGCAGAGGAGCAGCGAGTGAGTGACTGTGGAAAATGAGGAGTAGAAGAGAGAGAGAGAGAGAGGGACTCCTCCAACCTGCTTCTCGACAGATAATCTGTCAACCCCCCACCGCTCCCCAGACTCATGGCACATGCGGCACACACACATATGCTTCGTAGAGCACATACACACACTTCTCACCATCCGCCTACCGCTGCAGCACAGCTGCGTGTCTGACAGGGAGGTAGTTGGAGAACGTGCAAACCTCCCTCCTCTCCTCTGTTTCGACTCCATTCATCACACCCAACACGCTGGTTTCTTTCTCACTCTGCCTTCTCTCTCATACGTTATCTTTCATCTCTGTAATAACCTCCCCCCCTCTTTTGCTGTGGATCCGTCGTACACTCTCACTCGCTCATTGTTTCTCTTTTTTCTCTTTTTTCCTCTAATGTATCATCTCATTTGTTTTTCTTTGCCTGAACCTCCTGAATTAGTTGGGAAGAAAAAAAAAGCTTCATCAGTTAAAAATGGACACTGTGGAGAACACACACTGGTCTGTAATCTAAGAACAAGCTGGATCACTCTCGATATTGTTAACCCTGTGAAGTGCTATAATGAACATGTGCGACAAGACTGGCTATGAACTGTTGTTAACAAATCCTGAAATGCAAACTATTGATTAGCTCAGTGTTCATCTGCACGCTTACACAATTTGTGTGTTTCTTTCTCTGACACACACACACACACACAAAACAATAACACATGTTTGGGTTAAGGTTTGAGTATGTTAGGATGTGGCAAATACTGGTTATGTTTCAGATCTCCCGGAAATGAATGCAAATCAATGTGATGTCTTCTGAAATGATGGAACGCCAATTGTGTGTGTGTGTGTGTGTGTGTGTGTGTGTGTGTGAATCATGGATCCTTCTCTCTCAGATTTAGGGCGAGTCTCTGCCAGCAAAAATTTTATATTCACAGGTCAATCGAGTTCATTCTCCTGTAAGACAATCTTCTTTCCTCTAGTTATGGGCAGCAACATGTTTACAAAACCTAATCTACTTCTTTGATTAA
>JAPZDX010000024.1:20688572-20699352 GCA_029783625.1 Naso annulatus
TGTAACCCATTTTGAATCCTTTGATATAGATACTACCAGCTGTCATTGTCTGGGACACATTGTAAGCAGTAGTCTCAGTAAAATCAGTATCTCTTCATAGGGCAGGAATCTTGGCAAGATGCCAGTTAGTCCTTTTCTGTCCTTAGTAACACATGATGCAATAAAAATCTTCCCTCCAGAAACGGTATCTGCGTCCTCCCATGTCTGGTTTTTCTCTGACTGTCCGTTTTTGACAAAACATTCAAGAAAACTAAGTGTCGAGCAAGCACTACTGCTAATCAGCTAATCAGTTGTTGGCATTTTCACTGTTAGCTGACCACTGGTCAACTCTTATGAGCTAATATCACATTTTTGTCTGAGTTTATGTTGTTTTATTAGTTTGCCATTATCTATCACTGACTAATGTAAACATATCAGATCAGAAAACCATGAAAAGTAGCAGAAGAATGCCACCAGTAGAGGAAGCTGGGAAATCAAACTGTCAAGACCAGTCCGTATTTTTTTCTTGCCTCATAAGAGAAACATTTTTTGTTTTCAAACCAACAGTTGCTTCTCTTGTTGGTCTTCACACCTAAACCTTGCCTGTAGCTGCCAGTAGTTCCTTGTATGATGGTAGTTGGTCCACACCACTGTGACGTTTGAAGCCTTACAAGATGAATTTGCAAGATGACGTCAACATATTGTCTTGCGTTCCTTGAGTCATTGAGAGTCCTTTGACTTCGTGAAGGGGAGTTATTCTGGCTGCGTCTGTCCGTTACTTTCCTTCCTAATGAATGATGTCAGTTCTTTGTAAATGTGACATTTTGTTAAATTGTGTGTTATGTAAGATTCTGAGATCACTACATTACAATGGATTCCTTTGTTAGACGTTTTTATCATTTTTCAAAACTTTTTTTCCCCCCACGTACACACTTTGAGAGCAATTTAAGACTCAAGGACACTTTGGCTTGTGGACAAGAGGAACCATGCATCAAACCACCAATCTTATAATTAGTTCCCAACCTGCTCTACTTCTTGAAGTGCAGCTGTCCTGAACGTGTATGAATATGGTTAAGGCATGTAGCTTGGATAGCTGTTAGTGTTTACACACTCTTAAACATTCTATATGCAACATTTTAACTCATATTACGGGACTGGAGGTCAAACTAGTGCTGTGATCTCCAGCTTACACCTTGCTATGGAAGCAAAAGAGTGTACGACATCATATGTGACCTGTACATTTAAACACTGCACTTTATATTGTGACCCATTAAATAAGATTAAGTAGAGTGATTGAAGCATAACTTGACCACATTTGGTAGCATATCTGACCACGTTTGTCGCCACGTTGTTTCAGTGTGCTTTAATTGGTGCCAAAAATTACATATAATATGTTTAACGCTCAATTGCCAAAGATACAACTTCTATTTTTGTAATGTGTTTGAAACTGAATTCTTTTCATCCAGTTTCCTGGATCAAACAGACCAAAAACTGTTTACTCTACATTCTCTGCAGTCTCTGTGTTTGCATCTCTAGGGACTTGCAAAGAGAGACAAATTCGCTCATGCTGTTTGTGGCAATTGGATGTAATAGTCCATTTACCACTGTAAATCTGCTGTGCGCAAATACCACTGAGTGTATGTACATATGTGTGTATGTTTGTGTGTGTGTGTACATGTGATGATATCCTGGCCTATGTTTTCCTTGAAAACTGACCAGAGCAGCTTCTGTAAATTAGGATTGTCGTCATCATGACCTCTTCTGTTTTTCCAGCTGTATCTGAGCAAAGATTTGAGGCTTTTACTGCTTTTTCTTTTCTGGGTCAGTGTTTGTTATACATCTGGTGGTCAGCGATGAGACGGACTGTCCCTTAGTCACAGCATGGCCTTTCCTGCTCCATTTGAAAACTGCTTTGATGACCGGGGCCTTTAAGATCACACAGTGTCAATGAAAAGACTTTGATATTTTGCACCAGCTGTCAGTTTTCGTCTGGGGTTTTTCAAGCGCTGGACATGGAAAATAGTGTAGAAATGTAGATGCAGCAGATACACATTCAGCCTGTAGAAACAAGCAGACACTTTGATTGTGCTTAAGACACAAAAGAAGTCTGTTTGATATTAAATTGAATGTAGTTAAGTCGTGTGTGTTACCAGTCCCATTGTGGTCGTCTTGTCACTAGACAATGTAATTAGGGAGCTTTTTTATGGCAGCAGAATTTAGAGTGAGATGTAAAGATTGTGCCTCTCATTATGGGACTCTATTGTGCAGTTGGAAGAATCAATTCTCTGTCTTTGTTTTCCCAAACTGTGGTGTCAGCATAATTAAAAAAAAAAAAATTCTTGCGAACTTTGGCTTTGGTGCTTCTCTGCACACACTCACACACACACACACACACACACACACGCACACACACTTTATCTGTATCCCTCTGTCATTTGGCATTCCACACATTGTCCCTCTGAATGTATAACCTTTCTCCATCAGAGTGCTTAGCTCTGTGTGCATGTAACCCTTCTGACTGCAAAGATTCTGGAATACACACTCCTTAACTGTGAGTGCAATATAATCAATATAGCCTGCTTTGGCTTGCAATGGCTTTACAGCTTGCTTATGTATTTCACTGTGAAGTTCAGACTGGAATGACTGCAAAATGAGCTCATTCAATAACTGCTATGCCATCTAAAAGAGTGTAGCATGAAGATGGCTTTTGATCAAAACATTAACAAAAGATGGGTTTCGATGTGTCGGATCATGGTAGTTGGTGTCTTCATTGCACCATTGCAGGTGAAAATCAGTCAGATGTATGGGTGTAACAGTATACAGAAGTCACGGTTCAGTTCACACCTCGCTTTAGACATCACAGTTCGGTACAAGTTCAGTATGAAAATTTACCATAGTATCATTCTGCTCTCCAATTTTTATTTTTGCTCCCTAACTCAGGTAAGAAAAACACTGTTGACACATGCAAACGTCATAGCTTGCCATAGGTGACTGAGTAAAACAAAACAATCTGCAGAGTGTTTTATTTTGAAAACTGACCAGGTTCGTTGCCATGTATGTGACTTCCTGTCTTTCCTTTTCAGAAGCTCAGCTAGCTTACCACTATCCATCGTCAAAAATGTGTTCATGGAACAAAACAGTGGTCATTATCAGCATGTGTTAACAGCGGATTAATTTTAAATGTGTGGGAGTTTTTTATACCATCTGAAAGTAATGGAACAAGAAGGAGCTGTTAGATGAACAGCTGCAGATAGGTAAGATAACAAAATTCTGTTTCTTTTCAAATCCTCTATTAGCATCCAAATTATTGTCAAGTAGGTGCTTTTTGTGTTTCGGTTTGACAACTAATCATATGCCATCATCCCGCTGGTCAGCTCTCGTTACTCTTGAGTTAGTGAGTGGTAACACAGTGGTAACACTGTGACTCACCGCAATTTATAGGAAGTAGAGGGGGAAGAAGGGTATATGCCTTCATTGTGGGTGACCGAGTGAATCGGTCTATGTCTTTTATTAACATTAATAATTACTCTGAATTTGAAAATTGATGGAAACATTTGTGATATTGTTAGTACAGAACTCAATAATATATATAACATTGGTTATGTTTTTTTTCTTTAAGTTTTGCAGAATGAGTACATATTGTATCTTTTAAGGAACTGTGTTTATGAATGAAATATTGGCTAGCCTACAAAGACAAACCTGAACTGGTTATGAAGCAGTCTAAATTTAATACCGATGCCTCACATCTTACCCACATCTGCAAATGAAATTATCAGCAGGAGATCGGAGATAACTATCCTGTTTTTAACAATGCCTTTGTCTGGTCTGCTTTGTCAGCGGAAACACCACAAAACGCTTAACGGCAAAAAAGACCAGAAGCGGCAATTTGATGTTTACGAGTATTATCAATCTGTTGTTCTCTTTTTTACTATCTATGGTCGGAAGCAGGGGAAGATTTTTCTTTAGATACTTTCATTTCCTTTTTTTTTTTTTTTTTTTTGAATGGCAGAACTGGTTGGTACAAACAAGTGGCGTGTTTCTTTCACTATCTTCAAAAACAAATACTCACACTTGACAAGATGTTTACGGCAGTAGGCATTACCACTTCTGTTCACATGTGCAGCTCTACACAAAATGAAACTTCCTCAGACTGGATATAATCAGTGTCATTTACAGAAAGAAGATAAGCTGAATTGATTGTTCCACCCCTGCTTGACAGATGTGTTTGCACCAGATTTTTTTTATGCAGGCACAACTGTCCAGTCTGGGTCATTTAGCATAAAAGTTTTTTTTCCTGAGCAAGTTTCTGAAATGCGTCCTGATTTAATATGGCCACTTGGTTTTCCACTGGATGATCTCATGCTAAGTTTAAACAGTTAATGTTATTGTATATTTTATTACAAGTTACAATTTAACTGGTCTCTACTCTTTTGGTAGGCTCAGTCTGCCACTGTTAAACAGGTAATAATGGTTATTTGATGTGATATCACAAGATTGTTCAGATGTGCTATGAAAAAACTAACAACACTGTACCGACAACATTTTAAGGTTAGTTACTGTAGCAACTAAAACAAAAATAGCCTAGAAAAATATTTCGTTAGAGCATTGCATAGCTAAAAATGATAATGGTATACAAATTACAGTGTGTAATGCGATGCCATCCTGAGGACACTTGTTTGATTTAGTAGAATAAAAAAAGCTCAATTCGTCACATGGTTAACAAGGCAACAGAGATGGAAAATGAAAAAATAAGTGAATCACAGAGCAGAGTCCAGCCTTGCCTCCAGGCATGATGTTGCACTGAGTTATAGGTTCGAACTCAGAGAGCGGTCTCACACGCCAATGCTGTGGTAAGACTGTGCTGTGGTAAAGAGTCCAGTCAAATTTCTCTTGATTAACTGCAAAAGGGTGAAGGCAGTTGAAAACTGTAGGGAGACTCTAGTGCACACTGTTAACGTCAGTGGTGTACACAATGCTTACCCACTTACAAAACCTGGAGTAGCATCTCTGCTCATCCCCCAGGGCGTTTATGCACTCAACACTGGTAAGCATGTTGTGAGTGGGTTGGTGCAGATTTAATTGCTGTCCTTACTCCTCATCTTGTTTGGCACGTGCTAGTCTGCTTCAAACATGTGAGTGGTCACACAAACTGAATAGTCAGTCTTCAAGACCACTTTTTTAAGAAATCTGACATGTCTTAAAAATAACATCTTTATTTTTAAATGTATTTATTTATTTTTTAAATTTTTATCCTACAGCCATCCATATGCTGCAGCAGAAGATGTTTTGTTCTATATCTCTGAGCCAAATGCATCATTATTGTGTATTGTATAAGATGACAGGAAAATACAGACAGACACATGGGCCCCACAGAGGCACACAATAGCGTGAAAAAAAAGTGACGGGTTTTTGCAGCACAGTCTGTAAAGTAGTTTAATTGCCCACAAAAAATAAAGCTCTTATCTGAGAGGAGGGTTTTGTGTTTGGATTCTGTTCTCGTGCCCCTTTTTTCCACTGCAGTGAACTTGCATTGTCCTCCAACCCTTGTCGCTTTCACACATTCACACACACTCACACACACAGCAGTCAGAGGGCAGAGCAGTCTTTTCATGCATGGCTCACTGTGCTTATGTAAGAGCACTACTTAAACGTGGTTACATCACATAACAGGCAGCACTGTGTCAGTGGGTCACTGTGCCACACAACCGCTGAGCTACATACACACTCTGTGCCGGGCACTTCAGCGGGCATGTGTGAAAGACGCGTCTCTGTGTGCACTGAGGCATTCAGGCGCACATTTTGGAGGATCATTCAAGTCTACGCACACGTGTCTGCATGTGTTGACATGCTGAGGTAGAAAATGGGATTTTATAAAGGACATGATAAAATGGTAAATATGTGATTATGTTGCTCGATTTGAAAAAAAAAAAATCTTCTTTGCAGCTTTTATTATGGAAAATGTGCCATTGCTGCACTTACAGAGTGCCACTAGGGGGCCTCTCTGTTTCCAAATTCTATACTCCTTGTGTATCCTCTTTTCACCCTTTACCCCAGCTCCTACTCTTCATATTCCCTCCCCAGCTCCGCCTTTCTTACAGCAGAACATCCCATCTCTGTCTCTCTCTTTTTCTCTCAGACTCTATTTAGTGCACACACACACACGCGCGTGCGCAAACACACACACACACACGCACACACACACCTCAGGGCTTGAACGAGGGCAGGACCAACCACTCCCACTGTTCCACAGTTCCATGAAAAACACAGAGGGAGAGAGACACAGACAGAGAGAGGAAGAGAGAGGGAGGGGAGGAGCGTAGCTGCGCTGAAGCCGAGCCCCTCTATGCCTCAGCACGCAGAGTGGAGCAGACGGCAACAGCCACACAAACACACTCCCCTCTCAGTTACATGCACAGTCACACATATACCACACGCACACAACACCTCTGCTGCCACCGCCACCACCACATACACACACACAGACGGCTGCCAGGCGCAGTGGGAAGCAAGCCGTCAGGGGGAAGCTTGAGAAGAAAGAGAGGGATTGCAGAGGGGAAGAGAAGAAAAGAGAAGAGAGTTGGAGGAGGCACCTTGTGGATCAGAAGGGATTTTTCTCTGTGTGAATACACGTCTGGATAAAGCTATCTTCTTCTTCCTGAACGTGAGGAGTTTCTGCCGAGCCTTTTTCTTTTCTGCTCATCCTCCACGCTGGACTCCAGTGATATCTACCTATCTATCCCCGGAGCTTAACACAAGAGGGAGGGAGTGAGTGAGAGAGTGAGAAAAAAGGCAGTCACAGCTTCAGCTCCAGACCACCCTCTCTCCTCCTCCTCCTCCTCCTCCTCCTCCTCCTCTTCTTCTGTCTCCAGCTCCACATTCATTTGTGAGTTCATCGCTAATTTAACTGTCTTGTGAGGATAGAGCAGAGGACAGTGTGCGTTCTCCAGGATACAGCTGAGCCCCCGGTGGGATCAGGGTCTCGTCTAGTGTGAGAGAGAGGGAGGAAGAACGAGACAGGGAAACGGATACACAGGAAGAGAGAAAGAGACGGAGAGAGACAAGAGTATAAGACGCCGGCAAGCAAATTGAGGGGCATGTTTAGGGCAGCAGGGAAGAAAAAGAGTCAGTCTGATTTTTAGAGCGGAGAGTGCAAGGAACCGGATCCCATCCATTCCTCTCTCCTCCTCCTCCTCCTCCTCCTCCTCCTCCCTTCCCTCATCCTCTTCTTCTTCCCTCTCCTTTTTAACCTCTCTCTGTCCTGCTCTTCAATCCCCCTATTGTTTCCTATATTGCCTCTCACTATCCTTTCATATCTTCCTTTCCTCACCCTCCACCTCCCTCTCCCCCAGCCCCTTTTCTGCTGCTACTCCGGATTCTCTCCATTTCTTTCCAGACCCACAGGAAGAATGCTTTTGTGAATTTCCCTGTGAGCTCCCAGACAAGTAGAGAGACTAAAATCCCTGTCCTTCCATCCATCCTTTCCTTTTGTGCGTTTATCACACACTCCTCAGTTGGAGGAGAGCGTCTGTCTTCATCCTCCACTCTTGGAACCAGCCGTCTCAAGGATCCAGGCGAGCACCTCGGAGTGAACATACCTCATCTGCGAGCTTATATCTCCAGCCTCCAGGACCTTCAATTGGATTCCAGCTACATGGGAAAACGTTTGGAGCAGCAGCCAATGTACCCCCACTACACCTACTACTACCCCCACTATCTCCAGACCAAGGTAGGATGGTCAGCGAGGTTGACCTATTTTACCCCTCCAACTCAAAGGGAATTAACATGTTTGTGTGTCGCCAAAATAAAAAAAACGTCAGTTTTCATCTTTTAATTGTCTCAAAGCCATTTTGAAATCCTCCATGGCTTTTTATCTTCATTTTCTGCTGTCTCTTCAAATCTTAAGTACTTTTGCCTCAATTATAGACCCAAAATTAGGCCTGATCATATCTTACCTTAAGAGGGAGATTATGTTTTACCGAGCCAGGAAGTGACAAAATATGACCAACTTTATGGCGGAACAGCTCAAGCAAGCACAAAGATAGATGCTGAAATTACCTCGCAAGACAGCTTGCTAAATGGCACCATGCCCCCTCTCCCCCATCTGTCTCGGAGCAGGGAGATATTGGTGTCACTCTGCCGGGTTTTCCCGTTTCCATTCACACTTAGCGCTTGACCCCGTCAGTCCTCCTCTGACCCCACTAGCTCCAAGTTCAAGTTCAGGGCATGAGGCCCACCCATCCCTGAGCCCTTTATCTTCTCTCCCTCTCTGTCCCCCACCCCCACCCCCACACACTTTCTATCCCTTCCTTCTCTGGCCGTCCCCAGCCCGTGCTCGCCCATGATAGCATGTTGCTGTGATGGATGGAACCTGATTCACTTCTCCGATTACCAAGAGTACAGAAAACTGAGCTCGATCTTTTTCTTTGTTCTTTCAGTTTTATTCCACCTCTCTTACTCACATACACGCACACACACACTATGGCTTGCATACACAGATCAGCACACACAAGACATTTTACACTCTTTTACCACCAAGAAGAGGAAAATAGATTGCTAAGGCCTGATCGATCGCTCCTGCATAATATCGCCCAGCCCACCATTCCCTTTGTCTGCTGTGATTCATTAGTTTTTTCTTTTGTGTGATAGTAAGTGTGAGGAGTTGGCAGGTTTGCTGCAATGTTTTTCGGAAATGCTTACATGTCAGTGGGCAAGAGAGATGGAAAGAGAAGCGAAGATAAAAGTGTAGGAGTGGGATGCGATGAGAATAGAGAGCTCGTGCTATTGGGTGGACACAGTGGGAAGTGTGGGAAGAGCAGGTAAGAAAATTATTGCTTCACAGTTAAAAATATGTTGACCCTTGAACCAAAGGCAGACTGCAAGATGCATTAGCAGCCCTTCGGCAGGATTTCTTTTCCTAGATTCCAAATTAAATGATTTAATACTGAGCATCCAGCCAATTGAACTGATACTCGCATTTCTCTTCCTTAGACAGCTGTGTAGTGCAAACAAGACATAGCTGAGAGCATCCAAAAAAACCCCCCATAGACCTGAAATGATAAATATTTTCTGCAATTTCTCAACTACTATAAATACTGAACATTCTAAAAATCCCATTTTAATGCACAATCACAATTTTTACAATAGTGAATCTGCTGGTGGAGACAGAGCATGTTGACACTCAGTCTGCAAAGAGCAGAAATTTTGAAAGGGTTAATACAGCTGATTTGATCAAACACAACATTTGCTAAAATAACAGATCAGCTTTGGACATCTCTAATGGTTAGGTTGCTTAATTTACTAAATGCAGTGGCAGGCAAGTTGTAATTTGACATAATTATACTGTTTAAATTTTTAATAAAAAGATCGCTTCGGTTTAGTTTAACTGACTGAAAATTGCATTCATTGCCTAAAACACATCCACTGTGGCAGATTTTTAGTAGCTGAGAAAATGAAGTTAATATTTGCAGTTAACAGCAGGATACATTTGTGGATGCAGATTGTATTTGCAGTGTGCCAGTATCATAGATTTATCTGCTGATCTCAGTGCTGCACACAGTCACATCTGGGAGCTGTCTGATAATTACAAGAATGTGCTTAAGATGAACAAAAAGAAGCTTGAATCTGTTTTTTAATGCACATCTGTGATTTGGTTGTGATAAAAAACCATCTCCAGTGATGAGCTCGTCTTCGTGTTTGCTAATCTGGTGGAGTTAATGCGTGTCTGCTGGATAATATAAAGTGGGTAGTTTCAAAATATCCTTTTAATTAAAGAAACTTCAAGTTATATATGGTAATTGTCTCTTGGGTAAAATGTTTTTTTCCTTCAATATATTTTCACTGAGCAGAATGAATTGAAATGACAAAAGCAGAAATTCATAATAAACATTGTTCTTAACAAATTATGCTCACACAATGTTGACAGCCACTGTTTTCAGCAACATTAATTTTGAAGCTGCATTAATGCTGCGTATTTATGCTTGTAAAGAATGTTGTGATTGCATCAGATTTATAATGATCTTGAAAGGGAAGCTTATTTAATTTTCTAGCTAAAAGAAGTTGCATTTGTAATCAGCCCTCTCAGCAAATCCATGAGCATCCAATAAAATTCACCGTCTGCTTTGTAGGTCTATTACACAAGTTATGAGGCTGAATGCACATGCATGTTAGATTAACTTCAGCGTTTGATCCACGTGTGTCACACCATTTAATCTGTGCATGATGTCGCCGTGTCACACTGCTGTCTCTTGTTCTGTGATTTATCTCCATCAGTTCAAGGTCATCTAATTTCTCTCAAGTATCTGCAACAGGCATCGGGCCCAGACCATCACTTCACTCCTTACACCCCATCCATCCCTCCATCCCCACAGCCCTCCCTCCCTCTGCTGTCAAGGTCAAATCAAATTGGATCGTACCTTCCCCAGTGTTCCCTCTCGGGCTGTCTGTGTGTGTGTGTGTGTTTGCGCGTGTGTGTGTGTGTTATGGCATATGCATCCATATATGAATAAAAACTGCATCCTGTATGTCGGCTTTTATCCATGACTCTACATGAGTCTGGAACTTTGTCTGTCAGTGTGTGTGTGAGCGTGAACTGAATATTTTTTGCTCACTTTTGTGTAGAAGACTGAAAGTACATGTGTGTATCGTGTGTTAATTTGAGTGTGTGTATTTGTGTGTGGCCTCCATGACCCTCCTGTCTGACCCCATCTCAGTACAGCTTGCTGTCATTAAAGCTCTCTTGGTCCCAGAAGATCAGTTGTGTGTGTGTATGTGTGTATGTGTGTGTGTGTGAGAGAGAGAGAGA
>JAPZDX010000024.1:20797111-20807611 GCA_029783625.1 Naso annulatus
ATTTGTTCCTGTGGCTCCACACTTCCTGGGACAATGTGGTGGAAGAAAGCTGTAATCTTAAAAGCACAGTTGTAAAGCTCCAGCGGGGCTGCTGAAGAGCGGCGACCCACAGGAGATGAGTGGATAATGCTGAGAAACAGACAGTATCAACATATTTTTAATAGCTCACCACACTGAATCCTCTCTGATTTTGTTGTCTTAAATTAAAAACATCCATCACCCGCGTTTCTTTCTGAACTGAGCTCTTCATCATGTGGAAACTACACTGAGTCTTGTGGCGAGACATAGTTACACAGACACACATCACACACACACACCTACACACAGGGACTGTTTACCAAATGTATGTGAATGCATTGAGCAAAGTGAGTAGAAGAGAGAGAAGGGGAGTGATTTTGAAAGATGAATAGCAAAGGCGAGGGATGATAACAGAGGGCCAGATGTGCAGCCTGTTATTCAGATAGAAATCAGGTTAAAACATTATAATGACAAAGTACTCCAAAATGCTGCGTAATCACACGGCTCTTTGTTTCCCCGTCTACTTACCTTTCCGAGTACCCATCCAGGCCCCAGGCAAATAACTCTCTTCTCAACCTTGAGCTCTGAATGCTTTTCTCCGCTGAGAACACCTCCTCTCGTTTTTCAGTTTACTGAGATGAAGAAACATTTTTCTTGCAGGCGGCGAGGTAATTGTGTAGTTTATTTTGGCATTCATAATGTGTGAATCAGCACCGGCATGATGATAGCGCCTTTGCTAGTTCATAGCATTCTATATCGTCTATGAACTTCTTTATTCTGAGCAGCACACAGTGATGAGGATTTGACTTTCTCTGCGGTTTGAAATAACTGCCAGTGAAATATGACAAGAGTGCCGCCTAAAAGCCTCTTTTAAAATCGTCAAACACGCCTCGGTGGACGTATTAAAGTTACAAGTGAGAGGCAGTGCATCAAAAGTAGGCGGCTTATTCAGTTTCCAGGTTAAGAGGTGTCTTAACAAAACTGAATCAAAGCAGGAACAGAGCGCTTGTTGGTGTGACAGTGTTGCAGCGCTGCAATTACAGTTTAGAGCTTCATAATTGCAGTGTCTTAAAAGCATTTAAATGCCTTTCAAATTGGACAAACTGTAATGATGATTTGCGGTGCTTCATTTGTTGCCATATGTCCTCTGCGTTTGCACATTTAGAAATCTTTCTTGTGAATATTATATAATTCTTTTGTAGTTTTTTTTCTTAGAGGAAACTTCATTCAGTATGACACACGATAAGCGCTGGATGATGCATAAAGAATTTCATGTTTGAGGAGCCTAGTTGCTACTGTGCCACAGTTTAGTGATTTGCTCAAATGATCTCCCTCAGACACCTCTGAACATCACAGTGGTACTCTGCTTCAGCATTCTGACCCAAGAGGATGAATTTATTGTGCAAAAAACACACAAATGTTAAAGAAAACCACCAGCTTACTCTGGCCGACCTACTTCGATCTTTGGATTGCAGCCTCTTCCTCAGTGAAGACTGCTGATTGTTCTCTGGGCCGCAACTGTAGACACAACTCTCGATACTGGTGATGATCCTCAACATAAAGCTTGGGTCATCCCTGTTGATGGAGATCCTGACAGATTTCAACATAGTGCTGCTTCTGCTTGGAAGTCAAGAAATCACAAATGTGCGCTGGAAATAGGTGCCAATGATGATCAAGCAATGAAACTTTTAAATACATACTCTCTAAAACTAAGCTTGCACCTGCTTAATGCACATTACCTTAAGAAACATTACGACATTCCTTGGATTCCTTTTTCTAACCGTATGACATAAAAAAACAGTTTTGCACATACATGCTCTACTTATACAGTATATTTTAGGAAGTACGCAGGCTTTGACAACTGTATACTTAAGCGGTAATGTTATCCTCGATGTAATAATAAAAAATTTAAGCCATGGTTTCTGTTATTTATCTTCTGTATTAGACTATAATCTGCTAATTCTTTGTCAGATCCCAAAGAAAGCTACTTGTGACTTTTCATGTCTTTGTGTACATGTTGTTTCCGACTACTGGAAAGGCCAAAGAATTGCCTCCTAGCATCCTAGATCACATAAAACAGAAGAAAGTCCACTGACCGTCTGACTACATAACCCATGAAACGTCTTAGCTGAGTGTCCTGGTTCATGTTGGGGTAATACTTTACTGTGTTTGTGGAGTCATGCTGTTGCTGAAACATTTCCCAGGAATAGAAGAAATGGAATTATTTACGCTCTCTTGCTTTCCACAAAATCTTAAGCCTTACTTTAAAAATGAAATGAAGTGATACACAACAAAGCCTTTTTTTCTCAAAGATAATTCTGCCCCAGTGGAGCCACTTCCTGTCATTTCAGAAGGCTGTAGGGTATTTGAGTCTGCAGCCTATCAGGTTGAAGCTGAAGTTTGGTGAACTTTTGTATAGAAGGTCACACTTAGATAATCCTATTTGTAATCAAGACTTTCTTCTTTCTGGGGTCCAGAAAGGGGCCGTGTTGTCTTTGGAGCAATCACAATCGTAGTCTACTGCTCGGGGTCAAGCTGTGGAGTTATGTAGCGTATTAAGTATGCCTGTTTGGTTTGTCGTTTGAACCACCCTAACCACGCTTTGATGATTAGCCTGTGGCTTTGTTTTTACGTCAAGGCTGCTTTTGTCCAAGTATGGTTGCAGGGGTTTCAGAGATCGTGCGATAACTGCTGTTGTTTAGATGTTTGGATTAGGGGTGGAAGAGATAAATGCAAGAGCTTGAAGTGCGTTTTTATGCTCTTTGTTTAAGCCACAGCATAACAACTAGTCTTAAAGTCTTATCTTTAAAATGTAACTCTTGACCTCATGCAGGTAATTTTACTTTATCTTCCCATTAGGATGATTAATCCATCTCTGTGTTTGTCCTTGTTTCCCTCTCTTTCGGACTTCCTCTGAAGCCCCTGCAGAGCCATTGCTGTGCAAGTTTGCTGACGGAGGCCAGAAGAAGAGGCAGACCCAGGTCAAATATCCCCAGAACGGCCGACCGTGGACACGGGAGGGAGAGGTGAGGCGTAAAACTGTGTTTCATTATCAAAGAAACTTACCAGTACCCATCAACCAACAGCAGCTTTTTAGTTCAAACTCAAGTTAAGGCAGTTTTAAACACAAGAGTCATGTCTTTTTATCAGTTTGTTGTAAAAGCATCCTTTTCATCTTCTGCCATTGTAACAGACAGCAACACAAAACTTTTTCCTTCAGGCAGAATTATTCTATTCTATTCTAGCAAAGGCAGAACAGTAATCTTATCACAATAGTCAGAGAAGTGAGAGTAAAATACTGTTGCACGCAGTACAACAGATTGTAGCATGTCACAGCTGCAACAGAGAAAACATTATAGATTGTTTCCTTTGACATCAGCTTCTTTTTTCACATTTTTATACAAGTTTCAATGGCTTGACAGGCCCCCCTACAGGGTCATTATCAGCTTTCATTTTAGTAACGTACTGTATGCCGAATGAGAGATGCTGCTGACAGTATAAAAGCTGGTATATATAAAGGTTGCTGATCGTAAAATACAAGGTCTTCAGGACACCAATGCCAAGTTGCTTTTTTCTTTTGTTGAAGCTCCCACCTCCATCCTGTCATCTTCAGAAGAAATGAAACCTTGTGCAGCAGATTGAAAGCAGATTGACTGTTGCACAATGCCGAAGGTTCAGAAGTTGTTAATGTTGATACCAAAAGCTTTAATTTACAGAACAAGGAAAAATGAATAATAATGTCGACACCCACACACTGCAGTGCAGTTTGTTAAGTTTCCCAACATTCACATTACATTGAAGTTGGGAAAGAGCAGGGCTGTGAAATGAATCAAAATGGAACCAGGCGTAAAAAAAAAAACTGCGCCGTGATGAAAGCAACACAATAACAACTGGATCTTGCACTGTGTGCGTGACCTTCATGCGTGTACGTGTGTAGCAGGCGTAGTTTTAGATTACGGGCCCTGGTGTTGGTGATTTTTTTTTTAAACATATCTTGTTGTTAGCATTTCAGTATTGTCAGCTGGACTTAAATGATAAGTGCTTTCAGTGGTATTTCTTACATGTTTGTCCTGACAAGCCCCAATCTGACTTGCTGAGGAAACAGCATCTTATCAGATATTTTTGCTTTTGTCAGCGCCAGGTCTCACAGTACTTGTAGGCTAATGGAGACATCTTGCAGCAGAGGTGCTTTGAGGGCCCTCACTGCTTTCTCACACTTAGTAAGCCAACCCTAATCTCCATGAACCCCTCACACCTAAACGAGTGTGGCCTTGGGACTTTGGCATGAGCACATACTACACACAAAATAGACCTTTTTACACAGAGATTTTGAAATAACACCACAACCAAGTCACTGCTTTACATCGCCTATTTATTTTACACTGTACCAAACAGCATTAGCATAATCCCCTCCAATGTGTGACTTCAAATAGCATGCCAGCGTTGCATAACATATAAAGCATGACAGGCTAACAGAACAGCGTCGATGTCTAGTGTTACGTATACCTAATGTGTGGGGCATTGCTTTCTAAACAATAACAACAGTATAACAAGGCAATGAGAATCATTTGCCATGCCAGTTGCATGGTGGTTAATCTTGTCCTCTGCCTGTAGAATAAAGAGCTCCTTGAAGACATTTTTGAGTTAGCTGCTATCTGCTGCTAGCTGTTTTTATTTCTCCCAGCTGTGGGTCGAATTCTTAACCTTCATAACTTTTTTACAGGACAAGGAGGCACAATAACAGGGCAATATTCCAGCCTTAAGCACGCTGTGTGAAAGACTCTTACATTAACATTTGCACAGAGTCACATGGGCGCAAACTTGTAAAATGCCCCCACGCCACTTCTGCAAAGGAGCGAGACACCTGAAGTGAGAGACATAATGACTGTAAATTACACATTCAGACTCTTTGAAGCAGTTTGATATCTTTATCGTTGTCTTTTGTGTCTCTTTGTGATAATTTGTGGTTCCTTTTGTTGTGGTGGTTTTGTAACTCTCATCATTTTGCATCTGTTTGTAGTCGTCGTGGTCCTTGTGTCTCTTTGTAGCCAGTTTGCATCTATTTCGCCTTCCAACATGTTGCGTTTCCATAGTAATTTATGTGTTTTTGTAGTTGTTTTATGGTTCTTTGTGGTCATTCCATGGCTTTTTGTAATTGACGTCATCATTTTGTCTCTATGTTATAGTTTGTCTGTCTTTGTGGTCATCTTGCATGTTTGTAGTTGTTGTTTGCTTCTCTAAATCGTCTTACATTGACTTTACATTACATTATTTTTATCAGTCCCATCAAACAGACGCTGTGGTTCCAGGGGCCTCTTGACCTTGTGGGCCCCTAGGTTTGTTCTCGATAGGTCAATTTAACAATTCATCCATAAGGATACAGAGTGGGTGCACATATGGAGATAAAGATGAGTGGCAATACATGTGACACATCTCCATAAATATATGTAAATATGGACTTTGGTGCACTTAGGCTGGAATAATGCAGCAGTAAGGAATAGTGTCCGGTCTTTTCACAGATATCCTGATGCTCTGGCTCAGAAATCATCTGTTCAAAAAGACAATTCAGTAGATCGAAAGGAAACCAGCTGCAAACATAAATTTTCCTCAAGGTGAAAACTCAGATTCTCGATCTTATATAATGTGTTTTTTTAACTGCTGTAAATCAGATGTTCGTTTAAGAGCTGCTACAAAAACGATCCTGGGCTTTGGAGTGATTAATTTTTACTACTTGATGTCTTCAATGACTGGCAGTCCTTTTTATTGCTCTGGTCTACGTTCCCCCAGTCCTCACTAGAAACATTGTGCGGGGAAAAACCAAACACTGCAGCAAAGTTCATCATCGGGGCTCACTTTCAACTGAGGTGCCAATATATTAAGAGACTTATGTGGAATGTAGAGCAAGTACAGATTACTTTTGAAGGTTGGGGAAGAGACCGTGAAAGAGAAAAGAAGGAGAAAATGAAGACTCGAGGACTAAAAAACACTATATTTGCTTTTAAGTTTGTTCTTACATTGCCAAGAGGCAGTCAAGTGAAGGAACTGCTTTTTCAAAGCTCAGCAATGAGAATTACTGTCTCATTCATTTAGACATAATAGGGGAAGTGAGACTCAGAGAGAAAAGTGTCACTTATTGGTACACACTTGACTTGAGAAGAACAGCATTCGATGTAAGGGAGGAGACACAGTGGATACTTATCAACTAAAATACGCTTTTGTAGCTTCGAGTTGGAGCTGATACTGATATAGAGCAGCTGAATGCAAAAGCTTATCCTGTTCATTTAAACTGAATGGTGTAGTGATATCTGTGCCCTGTAACTGGTGGAATTTGGTGTAAGAAAATTGTTGTTCCATGAGCAGCACTTCCTGCAACTGGGGTGCAACACAGTGTCATATGCTGGCATTTTTAGTTACAAAATGATGACAATATGGGGCCTAAAACTGAAACGTAACATTAAGTAAATATTTACAATTGTCTTCCAAGCTGTGACAGGTGTTTTGAACAAGCTGCATTCAGTAAAATGACACCTTGGCTGTTTTGACTCACTGAATAGTTTGGGAGCGTTTTGGCCACTGTCAGTTTCTTGACTGACAGTGCAGATGTTTGCTGTGACAACAGGCACCAACAGTGTGTGTGTGACAGCTCAGACAGACTAATTCAAAGCTTACCAGGAACTTCCATTCCTCTCATTTTCCTCCAGATTGTCTCATTTCTGCGCCTTTGTGCATTGACAAATCCATACAGTCGGGAATAACAGCTCATTTTTAAATATTTGAAACGTTTTCAACTCAAACACGTGTGGTGTCACCTCAGTTCATGAAGTTTGGTCCAGATTTATGTCAGTTTCCCCAAGTGTGTCTTTCTAATGACTTTGTGTGCATATTTTCCAGCCTCTAAATATTACTTCGTATTTAAGTGCACAGCAGTATTTGCATGGTTTGAAAAGATATGTTTGTGACAACATAGGGAATTTTATTTCTGTTTTATTGTAAACATTGGACATCACTTATATTTGTATGTATTTAAGCAAAGTGACGGATCATCTTGTAAGACAAGATAATGTATATTTAATGAAAGAGATTTGTGTTTTTGCATTTTTAAACCTTTTCTTTTTTTTTGCTTAAATCTGTTACAAAAGCAGCAGTGTTGAGCTAAGGAGTGATACATGAGAAATCTCCTACTTACATGTTGCTTTAAGTAAGCTTAGCTTAAACAACTGGAGTTTCTATTCATCAGCGTGAAAAAAGTTCCACTGCAGTTATTCTTTTATCTATATCAATCACCAGGTGATGTAGGATCAAAAACTGGACTTTCACATAAGAGACGGGGGTTTGAATCTCGTGTAAAACCAAAAGTCATTGTTGTTTATTATTTATTTTATTTTCAGATTTAAATGACTTCTTCATTTCAGTTTTCAGTGGCAGTTTGGTTACTTTTAGGCAACAAAAACACTTGGTTGGGTTCAGAAAGTGATCATCATCTGCCTTGAAATATTTTGAGTGTGTTGATCCAGAAAGTTAATGTGTTGTTACTTCTCCATTATGCAGTAAAATTTCAGCAAGACCTTTTTGTGGTTGTTTTGTTATATCTTTGCATATTTTTTAACAGAGACTACATTTTCTCCATGATCCACAGGCCCACACCGCTAATGCAGAATAACTTGGGATTTTTGTGCCACTGAGGGCATCATCATTTGTTCTTTATTGAGCGGGTCATTGTTTCCCATTCACGTGTTCATGATATAAAAAAAAGTTAAAGTTAAACAGTATGTATGTGTTGGCTGGTGTGTTTTATTTGGTCACCTGCCGCTAATTTCCTGAGTTAGACCAGTGGAGGCTGTTTAACAATGAAATAAACAAATCCCATGATCCTACTCTACTTCATGATGTGATTAAACAAGATCTTTTGTTTTTATTGTTTCGATTGAGATACATCCAGCTGCAGGATTACATATTGTGCATTTAAATCCAAGCTTCTGAGTGTTTTTTTATTAACAAATAATTCCATTTTGTTTTTTACTGTCTCTCCCTCGCTGGGTGCGTTAATTGACTGTTTGTTAGAAGCAATACTGTTAAAGCAGGTTTAATGTCAATTTACACCACCAAGTAACTGTTTACACATCAAAATCTCTAACCCTAAGAGTTTTCACAGGTTATTTAAAAGGCATATTCAGTATTTTAACCTTGAGTCATTTCTCTCTTTATCTCTCTCCAGAGTGGTATGGCGTTGACGTATGATCCCACCGCAATGCAGAATGGGTAGGTGAAACATTTCTCCTCAGTTTTCAACTTTAGATGCCTGCAAACTTTACTGATTATTCATTTTTCCTGCCAAATATTTGGAAAGCACAAAAATTGCTGGAGTCCGAACTTCAGCACCTGTTTATGAGTCCTTACAAAACTGATTCCTCCTCACATCAGCAAATCAGCTATGATGAACACACACATCAGTCAGCCACTGACACTAATGAGCACATGAGCACTTGCATGCAAATGAGCAGACCACACACATATTCAGATGGCTATGTGACACACAGGCCTTTAACACACACTCTTTTTGTCTCGCCCCGTCGTGCTTGTGTCCTCAGTCTTACACCTGATGGAGGCAGAAGGAGCATTTATTTATGCACCTATGCATACAAGCTGTCAGACGTGTTGGTTTTAATTGCACACGGGGAAGTTATTGCAGTGTTGCAGTGCCGCTGTAAGACTTTCGTCAGCCGGGGCATCTGCAGTGCTCTCAGGCTGAATTCGCAGAGCCGAGTGTCTGCCTGTTTCAGGGGAAAACTGGAGATCGGTCCTGTCTGCCAGGAATGCTGCTGATGATGCGATCCCGGGAGACGCTTCCCTCCAGCTCTGCGTTTCTCTTCTCCTCCTTCTGTCGGCTCAGTCCCCCTTACGCTTAATATCCCTGCTTTCCTCCTTTTCCTCCTCCTCCTCTTTGTTTTCCTAGTGTACTTTTCATGTTTTACTTTCCTTTACTCTCTTCATATCACCTTCAAAGCAGTCCTTTTCTGACTTTATCCCAATTTTTTTTAAGCTGTTTTCAACGCTTCCCTCTCCTCTACACATTGCTGTCTTGTCTAATCCTTTTCTTCCACAGATTCCAATAGCAGATGTCGTAATTTAGATCATTACTGGTCTCTTCCTGTATGTGTGTGTGCTCGTGCATGTGTAAATGCATGCTCTCACGCGATCATCTGTGCGCTCGCGGTGTTTAAGCCCACTCCAACCTCTCTTCCGAGGTCATCGGAGCTCCTTCCGGCGAAGCACTAAATGACTGTGAAATGCTAATGCAGCTAATTAGAGAGACAAAAAGCAGGGAGGGAAATGGGTTGAATGGAAATGGAGGGCCAGGCGAGGTCAAGAGGAGGGCAAAGGCAAAAATAAAGTCAGCCCAAGGAGAGGAGAAGGGTGCAAATCAATTACAGGTTTGTGAGTCTCTCCAAGCTTGAGGACACCTGGTTTTTAGGATCTGATGCCAATCTGGTGTTATTGGAAACATGTGTACCAATCAGTCAGACTGCTTTGGCTTATAGCCTGTGCTCTCTTTTATCAGAGAAACTCAAAATATACTTTCTCTGGGTTCCTTTGTCTTTATCTCCCGCCTCCTATTTGGTCTGTTTGCTGCTGCTGTGGCTGTTGCTGTTGCCTCTTCATCCTTCCCTCTCCGTCTCCCTGCCTCTGGTCTTACCTTCCTCACTCTGCCTTTCTCTCTGTCCTCTCTTTCCTCCGTCTCTCCAGCCCACACACGTACATACACATATACATTTTAGCATGCTCCCCCACATTTCTCCGCTGAAAAGTCACTGAGGTCGGCACTAAATCATTCACTAATTTTTCGGGGCAAACTCCTGACAGTGCGTCTAGGTCACACCAGGAATCCACAGAGAGGTTTTAAATTCAATCCCGTTCTAATGTTCTGTTCCCAATTACATGTTTAGTGTAATGTTTAAAGAGCCGTGCTGGAGTCTCTATTGACAGCGTGCTGCTCAGGACTAATAGCCTTCATCAATAACCTTGGATCTGTCCTCTACCTACTATTTTGCTCTCTCAATACACATCACTCTAATGAAAAATACAATAAACACAATCGGAGAACCGTATTGAATAAGCCGGCTCCATATGCTCATTTGTATCCATCAGTGACAGTAATACAGTATCTCTAATGCAAGTCATACATTAATTGTACCGTCATGAGGATGGATCCATACTGCCACATGGTCAGTAGAAGAGGCATTTTTCTTCTAGTCACTGATCTTTACTTTAAAATTATGTTCCAGTTCCTATTCAAACTTAGATCCATCCCGTTATATATCTGTTAAAACTTTTCAAGTAATGTGCGAGGTTGAAGCAAATCATTGAATACAGACATACAGTGTTAAAGGACTATACCAGTGTTACCACATGTCATCGTCCTTTGTCAACATCAGTCACATAGGTTACATAATCCCCATGCATTTTTCCAAAAATAGCTTTGTC
>JAPZDX010000024.1:20880406-20890960 GCA_029783625.1 Naso annulatus
GGAGAGGACCGTGTAATCTGGGCTTCTTGCATCTGTGGCTGCTATCAAGACTGACTGCTGATGGTGGAGATGGGAAGCAGCTGGAACTCTTTGCCAACGGTCAGGGGTCGGGACTTGTCAGGGCTGTCAGAGAGAGTCAGTGGCTCTGGTCAGTAACAGCAGCATAAGAGCTGCTCCCCGCTTGTCATGGGCTTTTTTTTGGCCGATTCAACACGTAGAATCAACGGCAACTCGGAGGTGAGACAAGTCACTGTGACTGGCTGTTCATGTAAACGGACCAGTGCATGAAAAAAGAAATGTAGACAGAGAGAGAAAGCCCCCTGAGCCTGTCACTGTTTCCATTATTACACACATTTCTCACAGCTGCCTCTTCACAAGTGCCATTTGTAACTTTTTATCAGGCATTTTATCAGTTAGAAGTGGCTATATTAGCCAGAGCAGGTTCAAAAACTGCTGCTTAATCATAACAAAAGTTTGTATATCTGTGGAGAGGGTTTGCGTTGGCGCAGGAGCAGCACATATGAGCCTGCTGGTCGCCAGCTGTGTCTTCACAGTGTGCTACTTTTCGGCCTGACAGTGGCGGGCAAAATACAACAAAGCAGCCAATCTTTGCCACAGCTAGTTCTTTGTTATCAGTGTGGTGTGTGGGAGCCTTAACACACTGCAGTAGCTACCACTGTAAGGCCAAACTTTGCTGTGTTGTCTGTAAAATCAAAGGGTCAAGAGGGTTGACGGGATCCTGACATTGTCATGTGTATGTGTATCAACATTCAGAAGATAAATTACTTTTTTTTAAAATGTTGTCAAGCTTTATTTTTTAAAAAAAACACACAAAAACTTGTATTTTCTATTTTTAAAACACAAATAGAAATTAAAAAGTAAAAATAAGGCATCATGTCATACAACGTGTCTACCAAAACAAATGCAGCGCAAACACTGACACGAAAAACATTCTTTTGGAGAAGCCTTAAAGCCGAAATTGTCCTGTGGGTGTCTCAAGTATTTGGAATGAGTGGCTTTTATGTTTCACAAAAATATCACACCATGAAGTGGCAGGTTAAGTTATTAGAGCTGATCTGGAGTCTGTGGCTTGCGGCTGGAAGGTAAACTGTTCCAGACGGCTCTTTAATATAGAAAGCACATGTTTCCTCGTGTTTTGGAAACATCCTACCACGGGCCTCACGCATGAGCATTTTCCTGCATTCGCGGAGCACACGTTCACACGCAAAGTTCATTCAAAAAGCTTTTTTTTCCCCCCTCTCTTTTCCAAGCACTACACTTTGCCGCTTTGCGTTGACATATGTGTCTTGCATAACGGCAAATACTCCAAACACCTGGTTGAGCTCAGGTCACAAGCTGCCTCGGTTTGGACAGCACTCTATTTGAGTGAAGGGATCTTGTGTTTAGAAAAAGTCAAACACTTGAGATGCCTGACAAAACTGGGGCTCACCACATCCCTATTCATTTATTGACTCCTCTATGTAGAGCAGAACGGAGCGGAGCATCTATATGATCAGCAGGAGAGTTAAAAGCTTTCTGTGAGTGGCGAGGATGAAGGGATGGATTCAAGCGGTGGTTCCATCACTGACAGCTCCATTATTTGATACAGCAGAGACAGACTGCATGTAAACCCCCATCCATTAAGAACAAAGCTCTTCAAAATCCCAAGAATCTTTTTCTTCTGGGCTCCCCCCCACACTTTTTCTTTTCTTCTCGTCTTTTGTGAAATCGGTGTGTGGCCCCTGAGCGCTCTGTGAGGCAGATAAGCGGCGTGACACTGGTGTGTGAATTTGGACTGTGCAAACATACAGTAGGCAGGTGAGGAACTATATGTTCTATTTCTGACTGTCTAATTCCATCCATCACAAGCGTCGGGCCTGCGGTGCGTGTGCCGAGACAGTCATGTGTCAACAGGGGATCAACAGTAGTTATTACTGCAGGCTCTGACGAGACACACTGTCTCAGGGTCAGAGGTGAGGTATGTCAGCTTGATTGTACACTATGTAACGGGTGCTGACTCGGAGGTGAGCTAAGCTGCGTGAGTGCCAGAAAGAGAAGAAAGAATGGGAGACTGTGCGTGTGTGTGCAAGAGTGTGTGTGCACGTCCTGTCTGTACCTGAAGGAGCTGAGATGGTGGAATCGTACGACTGGTTTCCTGGCACCACGCAACCATGTGCTCTGGGAAAAATGTCTGGTGGAAGAAGAGGAGGAGACAGACAGACAGACAGACAGACAGAAAATCAGCCACTCTGCCAATAATTATGTGCTAGGACCTTGTGGCAGAAAAAAGACATGTCATGCAAATCTCATTAGTACTGTTAGCTGTCATAATATTTAGTCAAGAATACAAAACAGAGAAACTTTCTAAAAAAACTGAACTGAACTGAACTGACTGAACAGTCAAAATATGAGCACTGTAACACGTGTGATGCAACACTGCCATGTCGTTCATTTCAAATGACATGAGTGAAAAATTAATAATGCTAAACATCACATCAATGATAAAACAATATTCATAAGGAGCTGTTGCCGCAGGCGTACATTGTGACAGGCCGTAGATGCGACATATATCAACTTGAAGATGTGTGGAGTGACATGGCATGTTCAGAAATGTCTCAGGAAAAAGCAATTACCAGCGGGTTTCTGAAGAATTCATATTTGGCATAGTTCTTCCTGAAGAGGAATCTACTGTCGCTGTTCATAGAGGCCTGGACCTGAACCACCAGCTCATGGTCTTCTAAACAGCGCTCTGAGGTGAGACACAGAGGAATGACAACAATGAAGAGATGAGTATTTATTATGCAGACTGCTTCAGAATTTTCCTACAACAGCAACACATATGAGCATATTTTAGTTATACAACTTACATGCATGTAGGCCTGGGTGATACAGCTGAGAAACCTGTCACGTTAGCGAAGTTTCATACCGGTCAATATCGATAATTATTGATCCTGTAAGTTTTGACTGAGGACCTGTGCATTCTGAGGGGTGGGAGCGGCTACGGTGATAAAATGAGTAAATATTACAATATTTTTGACCAAATACCTCAATAACGAGACTGTATTGTAAGTATGACTATTGATGATTCAACAAAATTTTAAACCACTGACATTTTTTGATTAATAATCATCAGTAATGTGGAAAAGTGGATAAAGGGTCAATAAAAGAACAACAAGAACAGTCTGGTAAGTTCAAAAAATCACATTACTTTATTGTAATGAAGCCTTTTCAACCAGGAAAAGACAACACGAGCGCCATATCGCGACATAAAAAAATATCTAAATTCTTTCACGATATCTTGTCTCATATTACGATATGATACAATATCGATTGACTGCCCAGCCCTACATGAATGTGACATGTTCAATCAAAGGAGTAAATGTGAATATGTTATGATGAGAATCACGGCACTATTTTTACTTTGGATCACAAGAACCATGAAAAACTCATGTGGACGTGTGGATATTGTAAGTCATGTGATAGATGTGTAATCAGGTGGTTCTCATTAGTCTAAAATGAAACTAAAAGCAAAAAGCAAACTCATTTCACCTGCTCAGTGAAAATCGAGCAGCATTTTGTCAAAGCCAGAGCATTGTTTAATGCTGTTTAAAAGCTGACTATCTTTAAATGTCAAGCCAGATGTTTGTTCCAGCTGTAGCTCAAACATCCCTTTATTTTTGACCTTTTCTTAATCAGCATAAGTCCTGTAAACACATTCTTTTCTGGCAAAAACATTTTGCTCACTCTCACAACGTTACGCACATTTGCACCTGCAAAGAGCTGACTTCAACCACACCTAAACACATGATCAAAGGATGAATAAAAACAATGTTAAATTTGACACACAAAATACAGGTGAATAGCGTTAAATGCGTCACACTGATCCTGTTTTTCATTTTCTGGTTTCAGTGGGCTAAGGATGTTTAAAAATGCAGACTGGTTTCGATGATTTGTGCTCATCAAACAAGCTGTAACTGATATCAGACTGAGCCTTTCCTCTTTCAACACGAAAGAAGCTGTGATTCAACAAAAAAGCGTGCCATAGTATGGATGTGGCCAGAGGTCCCGGTGATTTACATCCTGTGATGTTGAAACCAGTCATGACTCGGTCGATTCCAGCAGCCTTACAAGTCCTCCCTGTCACGTCTTTAATAGAAGACATTCCACCTTTCCCCGGGAGGTTTAATTAAAGTTTTGCAACTTAACTTGTGCAACAGCAGTATTTGCTCTGATATCTCATTTCTGATGTGAAACGGAAAACTTCAGACAGCACAGCTCTATCTCACATCATTATCTCATTACACACGTCTCCTCGTTTGCCCTCCTTCTCCCCTCTGTCACAATCACTCCAACACTGTCACGACTCCTCTTTTTCTGTCCGTTTCCTCTTGTCGCCTGCGTGATGAGTCACTCATGTTCCTGACAGTGACTCACCCCTGCAACACTACCTCACTGTCCCAGAGTTGTTAACCTTTTCGGGGTGACACGCAGAGGTCAGTGGTGCTTATCTCAAAGGGCCATTTCATCCCACTCGGCAGCGTAGCAAGAGTGGGCAGCGATGTACGGGAATAGGCCTCTCTGTTCAAACACACTATTGTTTCACCACTCTCTGAAACTCCGATTCCTGTCCACAGCGCGACCACATGTGCACACATGAAATATAACATGTGCGGTGCAGACGTGCAGACTGTGCACACAAATATGTACACACACATACATACATACCGCCTCACTGCGTACTGCAAAAGCGCTTCATATACACCAAAACTGTTCAAAATAGTCCTTAAAGTATGTATTTATACCAGAAAAGCAATGAGCCATGTTTGTCAAATTGTGGAAAGGTCTAGCAACTAGATGACAAAATTTGCTGCAAACAAGCCAAATCATTGCTTGAAATTACTGTAATAAAAATGTCAGATATACACAATGCAAACAACAATATACAGACAGATAACAAATACCCCTACCACTTTGGATGCTTTCATATTATTTTGTCATGAACATAAATACATAAATACATATATGCACACGTCTACAAACAAATACACATGCATACATGCACACATCTACAAACACACAAAACAAACACACACACACTCACTCAGGCTCTTTTTCTGTAGCAGCGGATGCTTAACCCTTCAATTTGAAAAATCAGCACGCTGCTGCTTCATTACATCTCATTTACTGAAAGTCCTAAACATAAAATACGATAAGCAGTTATTTCAGACCTGAAAAGAATACGGTTACAGTGTAGGTGCGCCAGAATAGAGGAAGAGCTATAATAGAATAGAGGTGCTCTGAGCCAAAAATGATGTCATTTACAAGAAGTCAACCTAACTGTCTTTGGCAGCCTTGGGTTGGCAGCGCTGATGAGAATCAAATCATGATGGATGGTGAAATATTAGGTTAGAACTTTGGAGCCTGTACTTATAATGCAATACATTTTCTCTCCTCACATGACAGCACAATAGCCTGTATGTACTGTAGCCATATGTAAAGCTAAATTCTGCAAAACCTATAGTTGCACAAGTTGTGTATTGGAGCGTTTTCACATGTGTTTTTCACCCTGTCTCTTTCTTTAGCATGTTTCACTAGCAGGCACACTGTTTAACATAAAACTTCACCCCCTTTTCCCACATCTGTTCAACTGTACAGACCTGAGCACAGAGCACAGGCTCAACTCTTCTTCCATACCTGCTTTAATAATCGCTCTCTCCTCAAGAGAAGGGTTTGGGTTTTTAACATTCAGCTGACCAAAGCGTTCCAAACTTAGGCTGTATTCAGACCAAATCAGGTGATCCAACGAAACGCTGCAGGGTTGTCTGATGGTGGGAGTGTCATTCAATTAACATAACAGGACCCATTGTGTGTCAAATTGTGTACTCTATTCCTCCCCCAATCCGAGGATGGCGGTCAACCGCTGGAAGACAACCTTTTTCGTGCCGCAGCATGATGTAGGGCTGCTTTTCTCCTAAGATGAGCCAGTTTAAACTTTTTCAAACTTTTAAAATCTCAGCTAAGACCGCCATGGCTTAGACCGCCACAGTCCACAGTGAGCCTCTTTCAAATGAATGAGAAAACCTGTGTTTTCGCCGGATCACCTGATTTGGTCTGAATGTAGCCTTACTGTTATACTTACCAAGTTTATCACAAAATCATCTTAATTCCTGGAAGGAGGCCTCTTTTTGTCTCTTGTTTTCTACTATTCATACTTTTGCTTGTGTCATTTTAATGCAACATTTGGTTCTCATGAATGTAAAAAAAAAAAACTGTGCATGTTTCAGTCTTCTTGGTTTTAGCAAATGAGAGCCAAATGACCAAACTGAGTGAGCTACACTGCTATAAGTTCCTTCCACTTCAAGCAATGTCTCTGCTGTATAACATGGCACCTCTCTGGTAATAACCAGCCAAATTAAAATCCAGCACTTCATCTGTTACATCAAATTTAATGTTCTGCATACATCATTATCATTTTGACCTTTTTACACCACATTAGCCTCGAGGTCGCAGTCTGATGCAGTGAGGGTTTCCATTTTCAGGAGAGTGGTGTCAGTGGTACCGCCACACCAAGCCTAAAGAACCTTTAACGTGAAAGATAGCCTTTAAAACTCTTCATCAATCATCTCCATTACCTCTCTGCTGTGTCATTTATAGTAGCGGATCGATAACATTACACTGTCTGTGGCACTGAGAGGAGTCGGCCAGGGTTTTGTGACCGTGTTCACCAGTTACATCGCTACATCTATTAATCCTTAACCTTCAATTATCATTTTCTCTTCCTTTAGCTTCTCATCTGCTGGCTTCCACTCCTTCATGTAGTCTCACTCCGGTGGCAATTTAGGGAAAGAAACATCATAATGTAATACAGGACAATTATTCCTGAAAAGTAGCTCAGGACCCAGAATAATCTGAGGTGAGACTGTCCTGGATCTTTGTTTTTAAAAAACCTGCTGTCTAACAAAAAATGGTTCCAAGCAGTCTAGTGACCTTAAATGAGCCTAACTGACTCAAGAAATATTACTGAAGGATGTCAAATACCACACACGATACTCTCTGCTTTCACTATGCTTTGCATAAAACACAGACTTTCCTCTCAACACCAAATTAAATAACTCTAAGTCAAAAGAGTCTTAAGTTAGAGGCTTTGAGACTGTAACATTTATCAACTGCTGTGTTTGTTTAATTTATACAGTAAGTTGGAGCCAAAGAGAGTCTTTGCTGGTTCCCCAAGAGATCCGAGAGAACTGGTGAGCTTCACTAAGGGCCTCTGGGAAAGAGTGTCTCTACTTGCAATGAATCCACTGTTTACTTGCCTTAAACAACTTTAGTAAATCCTGTCAAGCATGCCTTACTTTTATTCTCCTTCAAGCACACCAGGCACTGAAGAAGAAATCTTCACCAGCCTCTTTAACCATTGGCTGCAATATTAGTTAGTAGAACAGGAACTGAATTTATCTCAACACATCTGTAATTAGCATCAGATTTTATGATTACAAGGTTTAGGATTATTCATCTGCTTATGCTTCTTAATCTGTCTTCTAGCTGCAACTGTTCCCTCTGATGCAAATACTGTACGTGCAACTCTGGCTTCTTTTACTTCCTCTTCTTTCCTGCAACTTTGCCCTTAGACAATCATTCACCCACTGGTGCTGTATAACTTTGACCTCATGTGCCACGCACTGCCTAATTCTATCGCTTTCAGTTTGCACACGAGCAGATCAATACTTCTAACCTACATGTTTTCCAACGACAGTTCAATGTCTCAGTTTTTCGTGAGACTTCATCATAATCTGCATCAAGATGACAGCATTACACTGCACTGCTATGGCAACCTTTACACAGACACTGTGTAGTATTTGATTAGATCTCTGGACATCATGGCTGTGTGCATGCATATGCTGTATAGTATGTGCATGCACTCATGCTTAAACCTGCCTGCACGGGAATATGTGCCTGACCTGTCTGTCTGTCGAAGTATGCAGGCATGCGTGCATGCATTAATGTACATCCACCTCTGTATGTTCGTGGTTGTCTTGCAAGTCGCAGCCCACCCAAAGAACACGGGTTTCTGTGCAGGCAAGTGTCCGATCATGTTAGCTCACGTGTGCTTTGGTGTGCATTTTTACAGTGTGTCGGGGCCTGAGGGGGTTCTGTCACTTACCTAGTCCTAGTAACGGGTGGTGCTCAACAAGTGCCCAACTGTTGTCGTCCACACAATGGCTTTTATACACCAGGAGCTGGCACAGGTCTCTGGCTGTCATGTCAGCTGGGATCTCCACCACTTTACCCATGCCGTCTTCACTGAAGATCTTCACAATCTGGGAGAAAAAGATATATTTGAGTTAGATCATTTTAAAGTGCTTTGGTCAGCTGGAGAACTTTAACTGGTTGGAAGTGTCCTCCATGAGCTGACGAAATTAAGCAAAAGACTGATCAACCTTCCCACCTGAGGTGGATACATCCAGCATTCGGCTTAAATATGAATTTTTATTTTAACTTCGCAGGGACCTCAAAGTTTTGATGAAGTCATTTCACACAAACCATTTTTGAAAACTCAGCCTAATAGGTGGGTGAAGCCAGCAATTCACTTCAAACACTAGCACACTATTTATCATATAGCGCCCCATATACCATAGCATACACCGGCCTGTAATTATAGCACACAATAGAAAAGAACAGACATTCACGACTATGTAGCAATTGCGGTGTTAGAAATCACAGGCAAGTATTTCTTATAGCAACTTGTTGGTGTAATTTAGAAGCAAATGCACTGTAGTGTAGAACAAGCATCTGCTCTTATGAACACAAAGCAGGACTGCCTACACCAAATGGGTATACTGCACTGTAGCTTAAGGTGGAGTAAGCACTGGCCTTTCCAATTGAAGCTTATCAAGTAAACGTATGCAAGTATGAAGAGATAAGTTATGGCCGGTCACGCTTCACTTCATGCACAGACGTTTTCCATTACATCATATGTTGAATTTGAGCCAGAAATAAGACCACTTCTATTACATTCCAGCATGAATATGTTTTCTGTTTAATTATGTATTATTTATTACATTTTGTTTCCCTTAATAATAATAATGACTCAAACAGGTATTCACACACACTAATCTGTCCAGTTTTAAGTACAGTTTATACTGTAAAGCAACAGTGCATCAGGCTCTAAGTAGATTAAACTCAACTCCAGGATCTCATCTCATGTGTATAAAAAGTCAATTTATATCCAGATATGCTTGTATATAAGTATATACAGTAGATAAGTTTACTTGGCTGGAGATTATTAAAAAATCCAGGATACATGACTGCCATTCTCATTGTGGTCAGTGGTCCTAAATTGACTTCCACTGCGTGTCCACAGGTTGGCTTTTCAAAGAGAATCCGTGCAGTCACAT
This sequence comes from Naso annulatus, assembly GCA_029783625.1. Lineage (NCBI taxonomy): Eukaryota > Metazoa > Chordata > Actinopteri > Acanthuriformes > Acanthuridae > Naso > Naso annulatus. The sequence continues at coordinate 20,889,802 of JAPZDX010000024.1, forward strand.
TCACAGGACAGGCATCTAATGGCCCACAGAGAAAACTAGAGCAGCCTACTTAACCTGCAGAGGAATCCAGCCTTGTTAGCCTACACAGGAATCCAACCTACTGTACTAAGCCTACACATGTCATGTATGCACACTTCCCACATAATATGTCATCACAAAGACATTCTGTTCTCTTCTTGAGCAAAGATGCAGCTTGTAGCATCACAGTTTGCAAAAACCAGGCCTGAGGCGCTCAATCTAGCCAGAATGTTCAGGACGAAAAAGCACGGGAGTCTCAATCATGTAAAGCCTCTTTCTCTTTTTTATTATTTTTGCTCACGTAAAATAAGCAAACTGTCTTCAGCCTTAAACGTATTTACACATTCCACGTTTCGCTTCTGGTTGAGCGACGCTGTACTTCAAAGAGAACTAGTCTTAAAATGCAAGAAGAAAAGAAGGCAAGGACAGGCAGAGACGCACAGGGAGAGATAAGAGACACAGGGAGAGAGCGGTCTTACCTCCACGGCCCGCAATAGGCAGCAGTCCGGGGAACACGAAGGCATTTTTTGGAGAGAGCCTGGCTCCCCGCACACACACTCACTCACTCACAGTCACTAAAGACAGAAAACCTCGCTGTTCTGTCGTCTTGTCTCCACCAGAAGGACAAATCTGAATGACGGCAGTTGACAGTTGCAGTTGTGCTACCTGTCACATAGCCTAGAGACTAGTCCTTCAGTCTATCTAGGCCGCTAGACTGTCCTAAAAAAAAAAAGAAAAAGAAAAAACAAAAATGCTGTGTGACCTAAAGCCGGGGTCTGTACAGCTCACAGGACAGAGACACAGAGACAGTGATCGGATGGCAGCAGGTACAGTACAGTGCTTCCAGTGCCGGTAGAGTCTGACAACTATCTTTCCTTCTCTCCCTCCCTCTCTCTCTCTCTCTCTCTTTTTCTCTCCCCCTCTCTCTCTCTCTCTCACTCTCTCACAAAGGGTTACAGCCTCAGCCACGGGCTCTGAGGCACACTGAATCAAACCACACGCTCAACAACCAATCATAAGGCTGCACAAGGCTGATGTAATCATTCCCACACAGACCAAGGCTCTCTCTCTCTCTCACACACACACACACACACACACACATACACACACACACACACACACACACACACACACACACACA
>JAPZDX010000024.1:20928693-20941890 GCA_029783625.1 Naso annulatus
AGTTTGGTATTATATTTTTTTTTTTTTTTTTTTTTTTTCTCTCCCTCCAGAAATATTACAAGCAGCTCTACTTGCTGAATAGTCACCAGCCATTACTATTCAAGTAAAACTGTCTCACATTGTAATAAACAAAACAGCGCAATAAGTTCAGTAGTGTGGCCCAGTGGCAATGACATACGGTAGCCTTTGTAAATAAATACATAAACACACATGTATAACATAAATACACACAAAAATACAAATTAGATCATAAAATGTTATTATTATAAAATGAACAAAGTGCTATTTTGAAGTCTAAAAAAAAAGACAACCAAACAAAAAAATTTAGTATTTGCAAAAACATTGTGCTACTTTTTTAAAGTTACTGTCACTGGTTATTATCCCACTTTTTGCCACAGGTTCCTACCCAATACAACTAACGCATTACATTCAGAAACAGGTAGCAACTTTGGTTAGCAGTTACCATCACAAATATAAGATAAATGTAAATTATTTTTAATAATAAATAAATAAAAATAAAAACAGGATTAGGACATATAAATTATGACAAAATCAGGATTAGGACATCCATCGTTTAGACGACAGTAGGATATCACTCCCAGTCTGTTTATCCTGCCTAGCCTGCAACAAGAAATACAGACATAGTCCAGCCCATAAATGCAGGGATAGGTACAGGATGCATGCACTGAGCTGCAGCCGTCCCACTAATCTAAACTGGAAAAAATGTGTTCAGGAAGTGAAGGAACACTTCTGATTAGACTCCTATGTACTCAAACAGATGACAAACTGAGTCAAAGGCTGTCAAGGTTGACTTACTCACCAAAGCGTCAATACTACACATGTAAGTCCAAAGTGATTTGAGATTTTTGTGTAATGTTCCTGGAACAAGTGCAGTGAATTATTCACACTGCAAAAGCACAAGTACAACAAAAGCAACTTTGTGATTTCTAGAATTACTGGAAGGTTATGGGAAACACCAAGAAACCTCGTTAATATTTCACTCCGATAAAACAATCTTGCTATCTCAGCTCTCTCACAGCAAAGATTCTGCCCCAGCGCTGGACTCTGCTTGTTTATCCAGTGATTCAACATAGATTTGAGGACGCTTAATACACTGGAACGCATACAGAACTTTCATACATGACAATATTATTTTTTGGCATGCAGAAATTTCTTGAGCTCTGCTTACACAGCGTGTCAGCACTTAATCTACTCAAGTTTTACAATACACGAGGGCTCGGGTGGGTTTCACAATCATAATCTTGTAAAATTTGAAGCAGGTACTGTTGTTTTTAGATTAAGGGGTTTTAAATCAGCTGGCATCCTTCCACCAGCAATCGGTTTTTTAAACCACATGAGATGTGCTTTGCTTTGCACATAACATCACTAATTCGCCAGTCACGATCACAGAGCTGAAACAAGATTTAAGTGGCGATATAATCCCCTTAGTTTAGTATGAATGTTATCTCCACTTGAATCTGTTTTGAATTGCTGCTGCAGTTTTATCAGGAAAAATCTTCCGTAACCCAGGAATTTCACAGTGAATGGGTTTTCTTATTCAGCAAGTCAAGGTACATCTGTTAGAGCTGAATGCTTTGCAAACAGCATGATGAGTGAGTGTGAGTGTGTGTGCTGCTGCTGTGTGTGTGCTGAGTGTAAGCTACAGTGTGCACTTCAAGCTCTGTATACTGTAGCTCGAGCGTCCCAACTGGTGGCGAGGATGGAAGAACTAAATTATTACTCAAAAAATTCCCACTTGATTTCTATTAAACTCCCAAGTACACATGGTGAGCAGAGGTGATTAGCCTGAACATATTCACACTGATTATCATACATGTTTACATTGCAAAATATATGAACATTCACTGAGCCAAAGGGGGTGTCACCTCAGCCTCAACTCAGCCTGTTCCCCCGTGGCTTTATTATTGTTGGCTTATTTCCTTAAACTGTTCCTACTAAACGAATGCCTCATTAAAAAATATGCTCTTTTCAAAACATATGTGCCTTCATCTTCGCAGCTGAAGATATAGAAAAGAAACAAAGTGCAGACTTTACCGAAAAATACAAGCTTGTTAGCAGACACACACCGTGCCTCATGGGTATCTTTGGTTTCTGTGTCTCTAAGCTGTGGAGATCTGAGAGACTCAAGCAGGCTGAACTCTCTGTCCTCTAGCAGCTCTGAGGTCAAAGGTCACAGATAAAGCCATGGCCCAGATGACGAGCAAACAACAGACTAGCTTCTGATCGGGCTAATAGTGCTACTGGCCTAATACAAATGTTTGGAAGCCCTTTGCTCTACAGAGGCTGGTGTGAACAAATCTGCTAAACCATAAAACCCCATGTCCAGAGGTCAGATCTGCCCTTTATCCCTCAATAACAAACCAGCACATCAGGATGTAAGCTGAAGGTTCAAGGCCTTTGTTTGTACTCACACTGCAAACAAACAAATCAAGTTTGTCTCTATAATCCATACACACAGTCTTACTGCTCTATGCTGCAAGCAAGCAAAATAATAAAATCTGGATATAAAATAAAATCAGGTTAAAAGTCATTAAATAAAATCCAGGTACCTGCATCGCAACCTCAGCAGTGATTTGGTTGCATGCAGTTTTCAGAGCGAGGACATTTTTATGACTCTGAGGAAGACATTAGAAAATCGGAGGAATATCTCCAAAATCAACACAAACTTTCTGTATCTAGGAAACCAAATGTAGCACAACTCCTCATTCACACGCCTGAACAATAGTTCCATGGTTTACTGAGAAATGTTTCGAACACTGCACAACTGAACTAAAATAGGATTAGTACAAGAGTCTGACTTTTCAAGGAACAATTCAATTACGAATTCAATTCCACAGAAATTTTTCCCACAGTAGATTAAATGCTCTTTGCTTGGTTTTGTTGGGCTAAGCTGTGATTTACTCAGCTATGTGGAGTTTCCTGTAATGTTTTGGCACCGCAATCAGGTGAGCTACAGTCAGTAAACCCAAACCTTGGATAGAAATATGGCACCATTGGCAAGAGGAGAAGTAATTTTACTACTTTTTTCTTTTTTTCTTCCTCTTTTTTTTCCTTTTTTAAAATCAGACCCATTTTTCATCCAGATTAGATGGGTGAGTTGCCGATAAATTGGATTTACAGGAAGATGAAATAAGCAGCACAAGCAAACACACTAAATGCACTCTGTGCTAAAGGTCCTGCTCGTCATGCTTGTGTGTGAGTGAATGGGCCGGCCTAAGAATCAGAGTGAAAAGAGCAGCTGTTACCTGAGGGTGTGTTAGCCAAAAAGAAGATGCTCTTTGTCCTCTGCTGGACCAACACTCTTTCACAGTTTATGCCTCCGTAGCTCTTAATGACCCTACAGCCGCCATTCACTGACTCTCTCTTCAGTCAGCACAAGACCAAACTGGATAACTATGACCAGAGCTGAGTATGTCTTTTATTCCCCCTCTCCCAGTGCATGCTAACTAATAAACCAAAAATACGTCTAAAAATATCTCAAGACTGATCGAGACGGACTGGGAGAGGCAGGACGGTTGGCACCAGCGGCGGTTGACCTGAATCCACACCCTCACTTTTTCTCAGAACTCATAGAAGCAAATCTACACAATCTCAAGTACTTTTTGGCTGTTTTTTTTGTTTGTTTTTTTAACAAGTTTCCTCTGTTAAATGTGTAAATAATCAGGTGCCTGGTTCATACAAGGACAGAGCTCAAATTTCCCAATCTCATCCAGCCAACATACTCCCACAAGTTTCATTTCTGAATTGTGTTCATGTCTGTCATGCCCTCTGGATAAACAAGTGCAATGTTGGATGCTGAGTTAGGATCCAGTATAGTTTAAATGGGGACACTGAGAAAATTTCTGCTTGAGAAATTTCAGTGTTCCTTTTTAAATTAAGTTGCTCTGGGTTTCGGTTTAAAAGATATTAAGTGATCACCTCGTCACAGCCTGGCTTCTACAAATACTAGTTGCGCTGTAAAAGCAGCATATGAATTTTGCTCAAGGATAGATTTGAAGTTACATAAGAAATACCTACAGTGGAAATTGCCATTTACCTGATAATTCGGATGGTGCAGGAAATAATCCGGACATCCGGCCACAGCCATGTTTTGTTTTCTCTGCTCTTTTGTACAATTTGCTCGGCTGAATCAGCTTCGATACGAGACGGGCAGAGTGAAACCTGCAGGGGAAGAAGAGCAGACAAATGCAGGTTAGTGGAAAACTACACCTGGAGGGGGTGGGGGTGAGAAGGTCCAAGAGAGGAAGGATGAAGGAAGGAGAGGAGGACGACAGAAGGAAAGGAAGATGAAGTCTAGGTTCTGAGGAGACAGATATAGCACAGAGCACTTCTTAACCCACATAGACCCACAGTAAACAACATCAACAAGCAACAAGTGAGGGACAGAATCTTAGAGTCTGATGTGCCTCCTCTTGTCCCAAAATTATGTTTTTAGCAAAGCTGCTGTGCAATATAGCCCATTATTTTGTGAGAGGAATACAAAATAAACATCTCTGACGCCAATCAAATATAGCTTTCAATAAAGTGAACAATGTACAACAGAAATTAGTTTTTCAGTATGATGTGAGGACAGTTTACTCTTTGAGAACTCTCTGAGTTCTTTGTTTTTTAATGTTTATGACTGAGTGCATAAATTGGGGCCAAGCTAAACCAATTTTGACTCAATTGGCTTTTATTTGGAAAAACAGCTGATTTAACTTTCCACTACCATTGCAGTATATTTGTTAGAGCACACTGAGGTTTGCGATACAGTTGTGCACCACATGCAAGCCTTTATAATGGAGCCTAAAGACTCTGTGCTCATTTCAAGTCTTTTCATTGGTTTTCTTAATTATTTTACCATTCTGACCTCAACCCAGCAGACAGTCTCTCCATACTTCGATTTCACATTAATAAATAATTCAGCTCTCTGCTGAGTTGTAGTCTTTGTGAGTTAACACAGCTGCAACACAAGTTACACCTCAGGGGACTTTAAAGGTGCTCTTCTAGTCTATGAAGCCTTCCTCACGGCCATCCTTGGGTCAAAACAACCACTATTTCAACAACATGGACTTCAGTCTATTTGAACTTCTTAAAGTGGGCATCCTATTAACCTCTTGGCACTGCTGCCACTGAACAAACACCTGTAAACACTGACCCAAAAATACCCAGCAGGCACCTCTCCAGGTCTTAAGTTAGACACCAGGGTATATTTGGAGCCAAACAGCTCGGGCTCACAACTATGTAAGTCTTTTATGCAGCAGTTCATGACCCCCTGTTGGTATTTTAAAAATATCTCCTGCCATTTTATAGTTGGCTAATATTATCTCATGTTTGCATTAGTGGTTGGGAGCGGGCTGCCCTTGTGGCCGTAGAGTGTGTATATGTGTGTGCATCATTGCCTGTACATGTGTTTCTGCACGCGTACGTGTACTGTACGTGTTTACATATACTGAGCATGTGTGGCTGCGCTTGGGTGTGTAACAGCTCTATTTTTAGGAGTTTTCAGGGTCTTTGAAAAGCTCCATTTGTGTTTATTGAGTTGTGTGCCTTGCTGTCTCGGTAGTGTACAAGATAGGACGACTGCTGCACTGCATTCTGGATATAGGGTTAAACTGCTGAACTTTCTAACAAAGATCAGGCAGCAAAATGCAAAGGAGCAGCTTCGTATGACCTGTTGTCCAACCACGTCAGTACGGTAAGGTTTACAGCTATGTTTTAAATAAAGGCGGATGACGCGGCTCAACTTGCTCCCACCGCACAAAAATGAAGACAAATTATTTGTGATACAGATGCTGCTATCTTGTGCTGGTGACGTCATTTGGAGCCAGTGTCTGCGAGGTGGTGATCAGCAGATGGCGACACGGCACTGAGGTTCCGCCCGTAATGCCACCCAACTAAGTCGCGGTTTGGGGTTAGCGGCCAATCATGATGTCACGCCCCCATTTACAACTGCATACTTGAACATGCACCAGCATGATAACAACTACTTAAACTGAAAGAAATCATCTTAGAGGAAAATTTATTTACATGTTCTTTTGTTGCTTTGGTTTGACCAAAGTTCCACCCGCTACAATGGAGGAGCAGAATTTATGACGTATACTGCAGCCAGACACCAGGGGGCGATCAAGATGTTTTAGCTTCACTTTTGGGGAGCTGTCATGTCAACTGTTTTTATTTATGTCGATGATTTAAAGCTGTTCAAAACAGAGATGGGAACCACAGAGTTACTTACAATATGACACCATACTAGGATGGATTATAATTTCTAAATTTTCCAAAAGTTGTTGTAAATTTAATTTAAAAAATATATTATATGAGTCCATTGGCTTGTCTAAAAAAGTGGCCAATAGTTCCCGCAGACCACTGACTCGTATTTTACCTTGAAATGCCCGTCCCTGTATGATACGCAATGATGTCTGTGAAGTTGAAGAAGAAAACATACCCCTACAAAGGCAAAAAGCAGAGACGGTCGCACCTGAGAGGCATTAATGGTGAGCACTAGTATTAGAACATCTTTGTAAAAAATGAAATAAAAAGCTAAAGACAGAAGTTTAACTGCTACTTATTTTCTCCCTTCAACATACCCGTTTTATCAATGCATCAGATTGTCTGTTTCGAAAAGTTACAGAAATCTCTCCACCACAATTCTGGCATCAGAAAGGTACAGGGGGAGGGGTTACTCAACATCTTCTGCCATCCAACATGCATTTCTGAAATTGACCTCCTTTGACTGAGAATATCAGCATCGTGTTGTAGCTTGAACATCTGTGAAGACTTTAAATGTGACATGTTTGAAATGCTCAAGGACCGATTCTAGTGTCAGCTGACGAGATAAATCATACGGGCACTCAGATCTCTCTTTCCAAATTTTTTTTACAGAACTAAAATTGAAACAAGGGTTTTTGTACCTCCAAAACTGGACTGGAAAATAATTACCAAACTATGAATGCATTCTAAACAAAGAGCTTGGAACCACGATCACTCGGACCGCTGAAAGGGTTTGCTTGTAATGAGAGTGTGCTTGTGTGTGTGTGTGTGTCACTGTGTCAGTCCATGTGTGTGGCCCGGCTGGCATGCAAGGGCAGCTCGTCATTTACACATTATTTACAGACACACAGTTTACAAAAAAAACAAAACAAATTAACAGCAGCCTAAACTCTCCGAGCAGCCCCTCATTAGGCGCCACACACTTGCTGACTGGCTGCGGCTGAACTGTGTGTTTATTATATTTGAGGAGTCAGGAGGTTGCACAAAGAGCAATAGATGTAGACCTCCACTAACTACATTAGACGCTGAATAAAACGGCTGTGCCTCGCTGTAGATTAAATCCTTATCAAAACTGACACTTCCATTTCATAAGGATTAAATAATAAATGTTAAATAAATGAAATGTACGACAGCCTTTCAGCCTCGGAGGTGCAAGGTCGGCTTCATCTGTGCGTGATTGAACATGGGAAAAAGCTCAGGCGTTCCATGTAGCATTAAAATACCTCGCAACCCAAGTTTCAAAGTGTTCATACCTGCCACAGTGACTCTCTGTGACTGATATATTGACCAAACACACACGCACCTATGCTTAATTGCTCCCTGACACAATCAAAGCCATTCCAGCACAGGGATTAAACCCTTTCAGACCCCTTTGATTTGATTCCTTCCACTTCAACAGTGTACTGAAACCTAACCATTCTCTGACCTTGACAGTGCAATTATGCGGATGCCATCGCCGCACTAGAAAGGCAGACTTTAGGGTACAGCGGCTGTACCCAGCGGTGAGGTGACAGCATCTGGATTAATTAAAGGGATTTTTGCTCAGACTTGCATGAGGGAGAATGTTAGCTGGTGGACTTCAAACACAAGGGCCTTAATAATACCTATCACGAACCATAAATCCTTTGCAGCACCAGCAGCACCGTGCTAGATGAGCCTTCACAGCAAATACACGACACTCCGCAGAAGGTGTTCTGCTCGCAGTTCTTACCCGTATGATGTCGGGGGAAATATTTAGTGTAGATATTTGGTGGTTTTAGCCTATTACCTACATATCTGTTTATCTATCCGAGTTAGGAAACTAAATGTCTGAGTACCCCACAAACACACCGAGAGGAAAACATTTTAAAATAAACAGAGCCACACTAACTGCTTTTTCTGCACGATATAATATAAATTGAGCAAAACAGGAGGCAAGACTAGCATTCACTGTGATGGATTAGCAGTGTCATGCAAGTTTCCAGCTGCTGTAAAGATCATTAATCACCACTGGAAAAAATACTTCTGCTTTAGAAAACATTCTGCTGTGATATTACATCGCATATGTGATTTGTACTTAATAAGCTTGAACATGCAGCGATAGTAAGCCAGAAAGACTAAGACAACTAATCAGCTGGATTTCCTTTACTCTTAGGTCAGGTTTATTCAACTGTTATGGTGTAAGTACAAACAGGAAGTGATTGAGAAGTTTGTGGCCTACTGTAGAAGGAGATGAGTTAAGGGCCGATCACACAAAGACGCGTCGCTAAAGAAGCATCCCCAGTAGAACTGTTGTTTTTCAGTGGTACAGCCTGTCTGCCGGGTGCTCCTCTCTTGCAGCTGCGCAACACGTTTTTCTGACAGTTTCTGGCCTTGCATAAAAGTTAAAATAATTTCGATTTTCCAGCTCAAGCTGTGAAGTCACACCACACGTCAACGTCACCTCTGGCCAAAGCGGACAATTAAATCCAGTAGGAGGTGGGCTTGGCCGCGCCTAGTGCGACGCCTCTCAGTGTGATCGGGGCATTGTACTGCTTTTGTTGCATCAATGGGCGGTTAAGTTTGAAGATAATAATTTGAGTGATATTTCCATTTCGAGTTATTAATCATTGCAAGTCCACACTGAGTGAGAAAATGGACAAAGCTTGCCTTCGCACAGTCATCCTTCTCAAGGCCTCACTCAGGGAACTCCATGCAGGTAACCCTAAGGGGGGGGGGCAGCCACTTCTTAACCATGTTGAGAAAGTATAACTCACATTACAGCAAGACAAAAGTCACCATTATGGTGAAACTCTGCTGCTGTTGGGAAACACTTTAACCTCCTGGTGTTAGATACTGTGTCAATGTTGCAACATATAAACAATGATTCATCACTGATGCTAAACTAATTTTTAACCCTCCAGGATGAATAATTGTTTTGACCTCACTGGATTTCCCCTAACACAATCAACAAGTGCAACAACATGAAAGTGTAGCTGCTCTTGAACACATACTCTTAACCCCACGTGCTTAGCCCATTTGGGGTTAATGTGCTGATATGTGCTTCCATCGCACAGGTCCAGCTTTAACATCCCAGGGTGATAAGCCCTGTAGAGAAGCCAAAGGCGAGGCCTGGGATCACCAGAAACCCAGGCTATTTAAAGTAAAGCCTAATTGAAAACAGTAGAAACATTTCCCTGAACAGTTCTCCTCTTTTACATGGTAGCTGACCAGCTCACCAGACCAAAGTTGGATGCAGTGAAGACTTTAGAGGCTGCAGGACGGTGCCTCTGCTTGTTTCAGATCCAAAAAAGGCATAAGGGATTTCAAAGCACATAAACTTTCAGACCAACTTTTTCAAGAGTATGTTTCTTTGCAACTGGTAAATATACATGTCGAATGATGCATATTAACTCTCATTATGGTTTTTAATAGTCATTACTTATTTAGGCCACAATTTCCTCCCATATTAAATAACAGGTTATTAAATTTTTCCCTTCCTTGAGCCTTTCCAAGGAGTCCAATAACATGGCTAGAGTGGAAAATGGAAATATTAAACTTTTAACCTCACATACTGAATGTAGGCCAAACCTGAATTAAGTGTCATGTGAGCTGTACTGCCAAACATGCCTTGTAAAATGAGGAGTCGCTTGGATTTGTTTAAACTATAAAAATATATATATATAACTTATCCATCTGCCTGCCTGTTGGTCTGGTTTGTCTGTCTTAACTGTCAGCCTGTCAGTCAGTTAAGTTTGTATTTCTGCCTTCCTGCTTGGCTTCTTGACAGTCTGTCTGTCTGTCAGCCTGTCTCTCTTTACCTGTCTGTTGTGTCTCTACCTGCCCGCCAGCCTACCTAAGTCTTTGAGGCATTCAATGCTCTATACATTCATGTGTCCTGTCCTTTTCTATTGGGAAAAAATTTTAAATAGTGGAGGGTGGGTTTTTTATTGTGGGGCACCAAGAAAAACAAAGTGGCATAAACTTGTATAAGTCAGGCGAGTCGTCTGATGCTAGAATAAGAGTTACAGGAACAAGAGCACTTCTATTTTAAAGCTAGGAAAGAAGAGCTCTGATTTTATCCAACATTCGAGGTTACTAAATTCAATCAAATGTATCACATGTGGCTTCGCCTTGAGGGATTATGTGTAGGTTCATAGAAATTCTGCTGTTGCCAAAGGTTTTACTGAACCAACAAAGAGTTGTTCTTTGGAACAATAGAACTGCTGGATTACAGACTGTATTGTGCAACATGCTGGAACATATGTGCTCAAATTCTACAAAAGAAGGCTTCAATTAGGTTATGTTTATGTAGGTTAAGGTTGGCAGAAAAACTGCCACTAACGTGGAGATGCTGATGTGGATACGGGTGTGTCTCATGTGTCTACTGTGCACAACTCAGAGTACTGAGCCATTCACTGGTGTAGATTTTATTTATCAATTGTATCAAATCTGTTACAAAATAACAGGGCCAGACCGATATGGGATTTTTGGGACCAATGCCGACACTGTTATTAGGGAGTAAGAAAATTCCAATATCCGATATATCGGCCGATATTCTGTATATAATATTTTGAATGTGGTTATCAAATAGGTGTGACAAAGATATGTAACGGAGGCAGGTTATCTTACAAAATTTATTCCCAACATCAGAACACTTAACAGTAAACACTTTACTTATTATCAATTAAATAACGGACCGCCCTCTGCTCGAAAACTACATGATTACACCATTTTAAATTAGTAGTCCAAGCATTTCTTCCAGCCTTAAGAAACAGTTTTAATATCGGCACTTACTGCAGAACATATACGCCGATACCAATATATCTGCAATAGGCCAATACTGGCCGATAATATCGGCAAACCGATATATCAGTCCGGCCTTACAAAATAACTTAACAAATAGCCTCTCAGGTCCCATTTAGAATCAATCAAAAGGCTTTCACATATGGAACAATGAACCAAAAGCCTCCAGTGCTCTACGGCATCATCAGTGCAGCTCAGCTGCGCAGCTGTGTCAACTACTTGTGTGTGTGTACATCATTGTAAAATGTGTTCATCTCATTCAACTTGACTTCAGCTGACTGGACTGGACACAGCTTAACACAGGGTTGTTCAGCTCTGCTCAGTCATCTTTGGAATGCATGGAGCACATTCTTTCCATGCAGGGTACCCAGTGAAAAGGCAAGAGCTACACATCGAACCCCAACCTCGTAAAAACGGCACACACTGATTTGTGGGTCAGCCAGGGATAGGCTGACTGGTGAGGAGAGAAAGTGAGAAACATATGGCAGAATATGTAAATGTGTGTGTGGGAGTGTGCATACATAACACACACACATGCTGATTGTAAGCTTCCTACTCAGGTATCATTAGGTCAAAAGGGGAGTTTTTTTATGCCTCTTGGGGTCGTGTCAGGGAACAAAGTGTTTTATCTGCTTCACCCTGAGGTAACGCTGTGTTTCTGTCTTCCATTCGACTGTTTCTTCTCGACTTCCAGGCCATCATTACTGCCTGCTCTTGTAGATGCACAATCCAGCTGGGATTCTGATCCTTCTGAATACTTGTGTTCTATCAAAAATAAGTTTCTATCAGACAGATATAAAGAATGCTGGAAATCACACTTTGGTTCCTCAGTGATAATGTTACCGTTCAGAGTTTTGTCAGTTGCTCCATAATGTAACATTTAAACCTGACTAATGTCACTGGACTTCAATTATTGTAATATCACACTTGATACATACGATTTCCTGGAGGGCTGCATGTGGTTTGAGTCCAGTAATAACTGGTAACTGGAGAACTGTTTCCAAATTGGCCGATCCATCAGATCAAAGACAGATGATAACAGTGCTCGCTGTATTGCCTGTGAAATGATCATTTCAAGTAAGGGTGGAACCAGCAATATGCTGAGACTTTTTTTTTTTAACACAAAAAGGGCTTAAATTTAAAAAGAACATAATGTATTTGACACTCTACACGAGTACCACTGCTTTTAACCGCAGTAGCCTGTCAAGAGGCTAAGAATCCTGTGTTATAATAACATTAGCAACATGCAAGCAGACTCTGAAGATTTTCTCTATGACTAAAACAACCTAAATGAGAATAACTGCATTGCAAATGTTCTATAGTCCCAACCATTAGATAACGACACACAGTCTGTTTACAAACAGCTCTCAGGCTACAGCCACTTTAACTAAAACTGATCAGGAATCAATACGGGAAATCAATAAATTGGGCCAATGAGCAGAATCAAGCCTTGATGTTAACAAAATGAGCGGCATCTGCGTTTTGTTTCTCAGAATCTCTGAAATCCCACTGCAGCCTGAAGCATCAGTGTGACAGGGAGTACAGCTGGTACAAGCCTGACATCACTTAACTTCAAACAGAACTGTCAGAGACCTCAAGAGAGCCACTGCTGCACTCAGGGGGGGCAGTGGGTGTATAAAGTGTTATCTCGTGTGTGCATGTACACACTAACGCATGCTTGTCTTCAACTAATACTACAATATATCAGGTTTGTAGTAATTCCTTGGAAAGTTTCTCTTGGCAGTGGAGCAACTACACTAGCTATTGCACAACTATTGATTAGCATCCAAAAATCAAACTGAGGAAGAATCAGGAAATTTTTGAGTGGCCTGACAGATTTTTAAAAAAAAAATTAGCAGGTAAACGAATGTTTGCCACAGTAAGAAGAACTAAAATGAGGTATTAAGAACATACCATTGTCATGCAAATTGATAAATTCAAACAGGGGAGCAGTGCTTATTGAAAAAGAGAAAAGAATGTCGATTGGTTTGACTTGAAGGTATCTTAATTAAGCAGATGGCTATTTGGCTGACAGCTGGTGCTTATGATCCTGTGCAACTTGAGCTATAAATCGGATGCATTTCAAGTCACACACCCATATCCAGTCTAAATCACCCTGCAATGAAATCTCAACAGACCCAATCTCTGGTGAAATGAGTTGTG
>JAPZDX010000024.1:20951244-20961369 GCA_029783625.1 Naso annulatus
TCCCGACGTCAGAAAACAAAGTCAATCCAACCTCCTGCTGATAGTCGGTCTCACCATGTCCATCACTCATAAGTCGTCCAGTAGATACTAACAAGCTGTGTAATACAAGCGGAGGCAGTTTTCTGAAAAGCTTTCACTTCAGTGTCCCATGGGACCTTGGCTGATGACGAGCATGCCATAAAGGGAACAACACTCAACACCCAACTCAACACTTCTTTTATTTATTGCTCATCGTCAAGTTAAAAAAAGCCACTTCTGAACGACCTATAAAAAGTGGTTGATGTGATCCAAATTGTATGATTACATGATCAAAATTGTATTTGTCAACAAGATGACAGACTTGGTGACATGACAAGTAACATATCTTCCCTGCCTCAGGCCTCTACTTTAAACTGTTATGGCAACAAATAACACACTTACAAATAAGTTTGGTCGAGGCTCTAAGCCAAACCTAAATGAATTTCTGCTTTATTGTGTGGTGTGATCTTCTGGTAATTCTTAAATCAGAAGTTGTTTACGTTGCCGCCGGTATGGTTAAAATGGTTTTGGGACCATAACACAGACGCAAGCTCAAAAACACACGTATATACTCATAACAAAAATATCACATCCACCCACCCGTACACACCCTTCAGATTTGTTAGGCAGATTAGAAAGGCTGTAGAGTGAGCATGGATTTTGACCCACAAAAGAGCTTGTGGTCCTCTGCAGGAATTTACAGCTTTCTCAGGCCAACAGAGCTAAGCTCACCCTTGTGCACTCTCCACTGCTAGGATTGATTTAACATCAGCCTACACTGGCAGCAAACTCTCCGAAAACAAGACCAGAATCGGCAGGAATTCATGTTTTATTTGGAGACGAGAGGAGATAATTATTTAAAGAGAACAAGTATTTGTTTACAGTGGGTGAGTCAATAGGAAGCAGACAGTTTTAGGTCACTTTGCCTGACATTTCTCTATGACAGTGTGTGTCTACACTGTATTTCCACATGATTTTGCAACCAATGAGGACATTTGCATCATTCAGCCGTTCAGTTGCTCATGAGGGAAGGTGGAGGGGCAGAGTGACTAGTGTTTCAGGAATCAGGAATGCAGGTTAGGTTCAAGTTCTGTGAGAGTCATTTCGTGTGACCGCATAGTGATGAGTCAGGGCCATGAGCTGCTGCCCGGAATAGTAGCTCATCTGTGGTGTGGCAGAGGGATAGAGAGAGAGAGGTTACGATATATTTTATAAGGACAGCAGGATGACCACAGTCTACGGGCAAACGCAGTGCTGGGAATGGCACGGGCACATCAGAATGACGCTTTCCAGCATACGGTTGACACTGCCATCTGCTCAAACTTGTCCACATGCTTTTTGAAGAGGATTAAAAAGCAAACCTCTTTGCGAGTAAGGATAAAATACAGGAATGTCAACTGCAAGTCAGTTTTTCGCTTGATTACAAAAATTATTTATTGAAGCAAAAATTTAGGTTGACAAAAAATAACGGTGCAATCGTCCCACATAACAATGTGCATTCAAACTTAAAAAGCAATAGCTTATAAAATGTTCACACTAGCGGTGAAATAGCTCTCTGAGTTAAATCAAATCTCTCGTAGTGAAATCTTCCTATAGTTTACAAAATATACAATGCCACGAAGGGCTGTAGGCTAGTGTGTGGAGCAGAAATAGAGCAATCCCCTCTGGTTAGAGAGAAAAACAAAATGGAAAAGCTTTGAAGGTTTTTACTCGCAGGATGGAACATACATCAGTAAAAATACTGAGTGTGAAACTGAACGTTGATTAAAGTAAATCTCTGTAATAATTCTTTGACTCAGATTTATCGCACAATTCACAGCAGCAAGCATGTACACCTGAACATGTTTCTCAAGGTTTTTCTTCATTTTAAAGATGGTTCAGCACTGACATCAACTCTTACACAGAACTGTGCCATTTAATGGCAGTGGTCCTCTCTCTCTCTATAGACCACAGCTTGTCCACACTGTCAACTTCATCTACAGAGGAGCAGGATGCAATTACACTAACCTAAATTGTTGATAACCTAAATTACTGCTTTCCTACAACTGCTTGTTTGTATTACGCAGCCACTACATACTGTCAGTGACCTGTGGATTAATAATCTCTTTGTTCACAGTGACTTCCACCATTGGTATACTTCAATAACAGTGCTTCAAAAATGTTAAAATGTCAAGGAAAGAAACGATTCATCTTAAATTCTTTTAACATCTAAGGCACAGTCTTATGATAATGTCTTGTTGTAGAAGGCTTGATTGGTCGGGCTAAGAGAAGCAGGATCATAATGATGTCAGTCTTGCTAACTTTAGAGTCAGGATTTATCACAATCCTCAGTTAGCAAAGCAAGCACGCACACGGTCAGTCATATTGTAAAAGTCCAAATTTCAACAGGTTAATGACCATGTGTGACAATGTGTTTGGATTTTAAACAGCAGCACAAATGGTGGTTACAAACTAAAACAGGAGCACATTGAGCAAACAGGCACTAGTCAGTCACCACCACTTTACTCCTTAGAGTCATAAACTGTAGAAATTGGCATTCTGGATCATATCTGGATAAAACAAGACACTTTAAAAAAACATCTTCAATTAATCTATACATTGTTTTCTTCAGTCTACTTACCTAATTATTTTAATTTGTTAAACAAATATTAGGTAGTTCAAATCTAGAAACATCATCAGATCTAACTTATTGCACCCCATAAAGAACTTGTACAGCAAACATCATATACATAACACTGAGTGAGCAACAGCATAGGGCAACCATAAATTAACTTGGTCAAAATCAGGAAAAAAAAAAAAAATTACATTTGCTTTCATTGGCACATATTTTGTACAACTTTCCAGTTAAAACTACTGAATTCAAGTACAAATGGCAGTACATGTTTAGGAACAGCAATGTAAGGATGGAGACAGGATGATCATTTTTCCAGCAAGACTGTCAGAAGCCAACTGAGAGATCTGATAATATGTGAGGAATTAACTGCCAAGTTTTACCTAGGACACCTTTATCAGACAGATGTTGCAGGTGTTTGGCTACTGAGAGAGCAATGTTCCCTTTGCCAAAAGAAATGTTTAAATCACTCTCCTTTCATACAAAATTCTTTTAGCATTAGTGTGCATTAGTTCAAGCATAAGGCCCCAGACTGGTAGTCAGAGCTCTGAAGCCCCTTTTAAATAGTTTATCTCAACAGTATGTATAAATTATTCTTTATTCTTGTTTTATTGTCTTTTTTTTTTGTCATGCATAAGATAAAGTTTCCCAAAACTCTGAAACAACATTCACTCAAAATGTGACTCGATCCAGTTTTCCAGATGTCAGTTGCAAAAGCACAATGGCAAAGAAACAAAAACTGAAATTAACTTGACAAATTATTCTTCGCTGCGGTGACGCGGACTTCCCCTCTCATTGCTGAGGGAGTTTTGAGGAGGCTGCTCGGATTGTTCCCAGTCTGCCGTTCACTTTGACTGTCTTCATGGGCACGGCGACCTAGTTAAAAGAGACACAACATGTCAAGTTTGCACTTCTTCACTCTGGTAATGACAGGAGTAGTAGTTCATGGCATTTTGAAAAGAATATCACAGGTTCTTGTTTTGTGAAGTCTCACTGGACACAGAAAGAAAAAAAAATGCTTAAACTGAATAGACTTTTTTTTAATTAATTTTGTACCACATCACACCTAAATGATATGTGGTCAAAATGCTCTGATCAGATTCCCCCCACTTCAAACTATTGGAGTCTATAGTCTTATATAGTCTTTGCTGTCTGATTAAATGTGAAAATTATAATGCTAAAATATTTCTGGCAACACTGATTTTAAACAGCTGCTGACCTGAACTTGAACTTTATCCTTTTGAAAATATTCGCACAATAGTACTGTATGGCTGTCAGATGAATCTGTGAAGAAGTTACAATCTGCAATTCATTTCCAGTTTCCCGGCTGCTGCACCGCAGGAGAGCTTTGTTCTGCCAATGCTGTCTTCAAACGAGGCGAGACGTGGGAAACCAAAGAGGTGAGCAGAGTACACTGGTTCAAATCATATGCTTTTTTGTTGCTGTCTCTGGGCGTTCTTGCCTCTATCTGTACTGTCTCTGCCTATTTTCATGACTGTCTCTTTTTTCCCCCTCCTTCTCCTCTTTGATGAAAGTCTCTCTGGGTGAAATTATGCCGACTTGTGCTCCAACGTATGAAAAAACAAAACATGCAATCATTACGATATT
The DNA here is from genome assembly GCA_029783625.1 of Naso annulatus. Taxonomy (NCBI): domain Eukaryota; kingdom Metazoa; phylum Chordata; class Actinopteri; order Acanthuriformes; family Acanthuridae; genus Naso; species Naso annulatus. The sequence goes on from JAPZDX010000024.1 coordinate 20,955,482, forward strand.
CATCACTTGATGTCCTAATGCTGCATTTTAATTTGCTTGGGCTGCTGTTGCTGTCTTTGTTTTATTTTTCATTTTGTCACAAGTTTCTACATATTTTTTTCTGCTTTGCAAAACAGATGAGACAGAGAGATCTGGAAGCAAGCAGCCTCTGATGTAATTTAATTCAGCAGGACTTGTGTCATATTTAACTGTTAAGATCTACCCTCGTCATCGTACTTTCACGATGCAAATGATCATCTAATGACATTACTGCAAAGTAGATAAAGAGTGGTGAGAGTTTTGAAACAACTTTCACTGTGAAGGGTAAACAGCTGTAAACAGCTGTATTTTACGTGTTTGTACCTTTTTTAGCCTCTCTGCAGCAGCTCCAGAGCGAATGGCCTCCAGCATAGCCTCCCTGGCCAAGGCAGGGTTCATGGGGGCGTTAGCACTTGAGTATGACACGGTGCTAGGCTTACCCTGGGGCGACAAAGGGGGAGGAGGTGGAGGTACCATCATGGGTGCTGGTGGTGGTTGTGGCAATGGGGCAAAGACTGGAGAAGGAGAAGTCAAAGAGGGAGGAGAGGGAGAGGGAGAGGGTGGAGGGTCTGCACTTCTCTCCTCTTCAGAAGCCTTCCTGAACTTCTCAACCTCATGTGCAGCCTTAGATTTGGTCTGGAGACACAAAGGAGTGAGTCAAAGGTAACTCAAGACATAAAAACATAAGCAGAAAGGCCAGCTGCTCTGACAAGTGCATTCTGAGCCTAACACACAAGTGTATATAACATCAACTTCTTCCACACATGCAATTTCTTTTCTGTTCTAATCTTCCTGTATTGTTTTTCACATTTCTGTAATTTAAAGGTATTTATTTTTGTAACTCAGTCGTACATAGCTATTCATTTTTTAATTTATCCACATATTTTTTCTGAGAAGCGCAGAGGTTCTGAGTCTGATTTAGTCATGCAGAATTCCAGAGATTTTAGTTCTGGTAAGGCATCTCCAGAATAGAACCACAGATCTTTCATCTGGAGCAGCATGTTTTCTGCCCCTTTCATTCCGCATGCGTCCTTACATGACAGCAAACCACAGCTCACAGTCCACACAGAAGGATGGAAATAGACACCCACGCTTGCATAACTTGATTCATAAATGGCTCACTGAGCTGCTAGCTTGCTAAGAAGAGTTTAGCATTCATATTTCCTTTTTAAACATCATTTTATGTTAAACAGAATGCAATAAATACATGGATTTGTTCTTTAGTGGAACTTGAAGCATACAGTCATGCTCTGTGAGGCTGCACTAAATACTGTAGTCAGCACAGTGATAATGCCAACATGCTGATGTCTAGTAGGTTTCATGTTTATGCTCACCATTTCAGTTAGCCTGTTAACCATGCTAGAATCTCATTAGTTTTGCATGAATTTGGTCACAAAGGAGTGGAAAAAAAAATATTTTAACCTAATGCTGGCTCTGTTCATTTGGATATTAAAGGGATTTTGACATGTGAAGCAAATTTCATGACAATCCATCCCACAATACTTGTCACAAAATTATTAATGTAAGTGTCATTATAGTACTTAAAGAAAAGTCACAGTATTAACAAAATGATAAAGATTCATCTTCTGGAAAACATAAGTGTCAGTACAGAATTAGCTATCTAAGCTAAATAGATGATTACTGTTGAAGTGTAAAAAGTTCAATATTAAAACTTGTTTGAGGATTACAAGTAGAAACAATCAATGAGTTATTCAAGGAAGATGACAGTGGATGGTATAGTCATTGTTAGAACAAACATTTAATCATGCTTTGACTCTTTAGGGCCAAGTTTAAACCCTCTACAGCCCCCTGTGACACTGACAGACATCAAAGGATATTGTATAAATTGTCAAAGGAGCTTCTTACCTTTCTCAGCCTTGCAGAGGTACTCTGAGCTCTAATGGCAGCCAGAAGAGCAGATCTCTCATTTTCCTCATCAACATAAGATGCCTTCTTCACGACGCTGGAATCAGGAGTCATTACCTAATAATGACGTTATGAGAAAAACAAAATCATCAACAAAATCAATCAAAATGTTTGTTTTTCCAGCCAACACCATCATTAAAATCCATAGTGAATTTAGAATCCATCCATCCATCCATCTACATAACTCTACTATGTTAATCTTGATCTCACCTTCTTGAGCTTTTCCTTGCCTCCACCTGTCTGGATTGCCTCCATGAGGCTGCTGTGCAGAGACGTCTCTTTCTCAATAGATCTGTGGATCACTGGCCTGAACTTTTTAACCGGCCCGAACACTGTCACCGGTGAGGGCCCAGGGGTCAAACTACTGTCTGTCTCTGTGTCAGGCAGTTGTGGTTTTGCATCAGGTGTTGGATGTTTGGCTACCTTGGAAATGTCCCTTGTGGTCTGAACAGAAGATGTGGAGTATTAATTACACTATATTTATTTACACCAACAATTGTGCTGGAAAAATACTTTATAATACTTATTTATCAACAGACCCATGACATAAAAAACAGTGTTTAAACTACAGTCTGTACTCACACTTGTCTGGCCTTGGAATATGATCTTGGGGGCTGTGGGTGGTTTGGCCAATGAATGTAGAGGACTGCTCCGAGCAGGGCTGGGGCTCTGGGGTCGCATATGTTTAATATTCTTTCTCACATCACTAGCGGTCAAATTTCTTTGGGTGGGGCCATTATACTGAATGTGCTTATTCTTGGCTGTTTCTGTTTCCAGTGTATTAGAGTTTCCTTTGATGGATCCAATGCGACTTCCAAGTTCTTCCCTGTCCACTCTCACTTCTCCAAAATTTCTCTGGCTAACAGGCACATACTCTGGGTAGCTCATAGATCTCTTAGGACCAGGAAGGTTGGACTTAACAGCAGATTCATTTTCCTCCTCATCTGACGAGGATGACTGGGAGGATTGCCGTGAAGACACTTGTATCGATCTCTCAAAGATCTGTGTTTTTAAAGAGACAGAGGAGTCAGGTATGTTAGGGACAGAGTTGGGACTCGCTGAGGTCTTTGGGGTGTATTTACTGATGGCAGATGCTACAAATTGGCTTGAGGTTCGTCTAGGTGGTTTGAGGAAGGGCAGGTCTTTTCTCAGGTCCGAAGGATTGTAAGGGGGAATGGTAGGTTTGTTCCTTGGCTGCTGAATGTGGCTTGACACTGAAATCTTGCTTTCAGCACCTACCCACTCCTCATCTGAAACTTTTAAATCTTTCGCTGGTTCTCTCGCTTCGTCTTTAATAATCTCTACGGACTGGGCTCTCTCTGCAAGTTTAATAGGTAAAGTATTTGTCGTTTTCTGGTCCTTAGTGTTACTGGTCTTCCATGCGGTTCCTGAGACTGCACTGAGAGTACTTTTCAGGTCAGTTGTGCTTTCCTTAGTCTTGTCATTGAGACCTTTGTTTTGGGAAACAGCACTTTCTTGTCTCTCATTTGAGCTCCAAAAAGCTTTGACTTTTCCTAGAGGTGGAGACTCCTCAGCTTGATTATTTCTCACATCTGATGAACCACCAGCTTTGTTATGGGAGACACCCACTCTCACCATGTTTCCTTGATCATCAATTTTAATGGCACCGACAGTTGATGTCACAGCAGGCACTTCCGAAGCTTCATGTACGATGGGTTTGGGCGGGACCACTGTGAAGGTCTTCATACCAAAGCGTGATGTGACATTGTGAGTGATTTTACTGTGTAAAATATTTGAGCTGGAGTTTTGGTAACCTCTGTGCATCGTTTTATTGCCTTCCGGAGACACTGCTCTCTGACTGGTTGGTGAAGGAGGAGATTTCTTCTCATGAAAAGATTGAGTGTTACTTTTTACAGGATCAGGTTTGATCTCAGAGCTCCTGCTGTGCTTCTGCAAGTCAACAACAGGTTTTACCACTGATGTTCTTTGTTTATCCTTTTTCACACTCACGCTAGTATTAGTGATACTCGTCTCTTTCATTTTTGTCTCCGGCATCTTTTCTTTCTTTTTGTCGACTTTAGGCTTGTTCTCTGGCGACTTCCTATGCTGCTGAGGTTGAGACTGCTGCTTAGAGTTTGAACTGCTGCTTTTATTACCGTCAGCAGCTGTACATGCATTGTTGTTTTTGTTCTGTGGCTCTACGCTGGACTGGCGACAAAAGTCTGGACCTGTAATGAGACAGGGTAAGAAAAAGTTGATTTAAAATATCAATAAAACACATAACAGTTTTAATTACACTGTATTAATAGCACTAAGCCAGACAGGCACAAAACGTAAACAGTAAATATGTCAGCTTATGTGTAATCTACTGGATGAAGGTACACTCTTCTTCGTACCTTTGCTGCCAGTTGATTCACTCCTGGTCAGTGACTTTGCCTCATTTTCTGCAATGTTATGTTCATAGTCCTCCAGGACTTCATCTATGGCTGTGACTGGCACATCCATGTCCACTACAGACACCGGCACCTCTTTACTGTGTGTGGACATGGTGTAGGAGGTCTCCTTCACTGAGGCAACATTTGTGTGGTCTGGAAAAAAAAAAGAAACAGATCAAGTTTTTAATTCATGATACTTGGGTACGTTGGGCACATTTTTATTTGGATAGGTGTTACTTGTCAGAAATAACTAAGTTTGGACAGTTACTTCGGCTCAATGTAGAGTACAGTAATTTGAAATGTTTCGAACCTATTTAAAATCCAACTGCAGATTTACAGGATTACTTCAGGTACATAACAAATGCACACAGCCTGAAATCAGTGTTATGATGATCAACAGGTTCGATTCTACAGCATATGTCAATGCCTGTGGTGGAGACTTTTACGCCTGGACTGCAGCACGCCTTGATAAAAAATTATAAATTTAGTTATAGATAATGAGTAGCTACTACCATGGCATACACACTTACCAACAAGGTTGGCTTCAAAATCTGCCAAAGTCTGACTGATCTCAGCTGCGAGCTCTGGGTCATCTTCATCGCTGTCTCTGAACTTGCCTGATTTTGCTTGTGAGCTGCTGTCATTGCGCCTGAGGACGATAAATAAAATGTGTGTTAACAAAGACATCTGCACACACAAACGTGTGAAAACAGAGTCTAATAACATTTGCGCTGCCAAGTAGAATTACCTCCATACCACATAAATGCAGTGAAATTCATGCCTGTCCAGTCTTACGCATGTTGTGAAAACTTTTTTTTAATTAAAAGCTATTAAGTGTTTAGAGATGTTCTGATACTAGAACCCCATTTTGTTTTTGTTTTTTTGCCAAATGGAAGCTTTCACCATTTTGAAATGCATGATTCCAGTGAATAACTTTTAACAAGAAACATGCACTCTCCACTTAGACTATTTTTACAAATGAGTACAGAGGACTGATAGAGCGCTTCGTCACATGGTGCAACAACAATCACCCAATTGATCTTGTGGTGGACTGCCATGCTTAAAAAATAAATGTTGCTGCAAAGACGCCACCAATTCTAAAATTTGTATGCTTCGAATACCCCTTTTTATTGCACTTTACTGCAGCCAAAAAATGTTGTAATTACAATATTGTCAATATATATATCAAATTAAATGTATCTTTAACTTTGTTTATTGTGTGTTTGGTCTCTGTTTTGGCAAATGAATTGCATTCCAAACAATAGTATAGAGAGATGCATAGAGAGTCTGTAACCATAACCATTCGGAAGCATACAAAAAGAAAACTAAAACTATTAACGCAAACAATATTTTTTTTATTACGTATTAGGGTTATCATCACCCCAAGTGGGGACCCAAAGTTATATATTTGGTCACAAGTCCTCTTCTTAAGTAATGGCATTGAATAATTGCAAAAATTAGTATGTCCCAGTGAAGCTTACTTTTTGGATATGAAATGCTTACCCTGACATTTTACGTTAGACCACCAAATTCTCAACAGTTCTACTG
>JAPZDX010000024.1:20968927-20981737 GCA_029783625.1 Naso annulatus
GTTACAGGTTACATCAATCAGAGATAGAAAGTGTCACTATGTTGATATTTAAGTGTTTTATATAGTTACTTTAAGTTTAAACTTCAGATTTTGTCACAGCATGACTTAGCGCTTTCACATTCTAATATTTCAACAATATTTCATGCCAAACATCGGTGCCAGTTGACCTAATGTTAGAAAAGGCAGTAAGAAGGAAGTAAAGAGTAGCTGAATAAAGATGTGTAATATATGGACAGTGTGAAGTGACAAAGAGGAAATTTCAAACTGAATACCATACTGGGGTGTAGAGGCAAAAGCACGATTACTGTTAAACAGCCCTGTTGAAATATAGCAACCTAAACATCCTCATAAGACTAGTGATGTATCAGCGTGCTGTGTCTTAGTCAGCAGGTGCTGTCGCTGTGCTGCTTTATCTGTTTACTCTGTTGTCAACAATAGGAAGAAACTGAAACAGCATGCAGGGCTGAAATGATAAACAACACCATCATAACCTTGACAGCTTCGAGAGTGCCCGTGCACACACACAACACACACACACACACGCAGTGAGTCAGTTGAAGCCTCTTTTCCTATCCTTAAAACCCTGAAAAATTATACTTAATCATTTAATCTGTTTTTCTAGATAAACACACACTGTACTGATCCCTAAGGGGCTCCACTATTCAAATAACAGTGCAGTACGATTAATGTGGTGATACATTCTTTCAAAGAGTAGCACTATATCAATTTATCAAGCAGTGGAGATTTGATGATGAAATTCTGGAACCACTTATTTATATTTTACTGACTCCTCTGCTTCAAACTGAAGCTTACTCACTGTACATATAAGCTTTTTTTTTTGTTATTTAACAGTTTTACAAATCCAAAGGTTCTTCATTCTCCTCTGTTTTCAACCAAGCTGAAGCTCTGAATTCAAACTGACATAAATATTGACACTGTGTATTCCCTAGTGCAGAACACACCCATGCCTGAGACCTTTCAGCTTCTACCGCACAACAGAGTTTGAAGAGCTATGGTAAATATTATCTAACATTGTGCGGCAGGAAAAAAAGTGCAAAAAGTCCAAATACTTAAGTGATTCTGTATTAAAGTGTTTGATGGTTTGCAGCTCCACCTGTTTATCTTGAATTAAATATCGCTATCACAAAGCTTATCAAAGCGTACAGTCTGACATGTACATCAATTTTACTTAAATACAAGACAAAAAACAAACCTTTGGTACAGAACTCAAAGACTAACTGAAATCTAATAAATTTACTGTGAACATTGCTGTCTCTGCCTATACAAGCACTAGGGCGCCACCCAATACTGTACATGCAGGGTGTAGTTTTCTAGCCCTAACGTGCATACTACCTTTTCTCTCACTGCCAAATATGTATTGCTCATTTACAACAAAGTTCAGCTGTCGGGCTGAGCTGAAAAATGTCTCGTTTATAGTTGCTGCATGTGAAAAGGTGAAGAGTCACGTGTAAGACAAAAGGGGCTCTTAAAGAGAATGTGGCTCTTTGCTACAAATATACATTAAACTCAGTGAATACTTTCAAATACACTGAAAAAGAGAAGAAGATTGAAAACAGGGAGAGAGTAAAAGCAAAAGAGACGGGAGAAGGTGATGCACTGTCAGCAGTGTCAGGATGGAGAAAAACAGAAGCAGAGAGGTCTATACATTTATTAATGATCCTGCACTAACCTCCTCATGCTTCATCCTCTCTCTTGCTTTCATCTGCCTGTCAGTCATCCTCCGTTTCTTAAACCCCCCTAGTCCCCTCGTTTCTACCTTGCTACACTGTCATCCCGCTGCCAAAACCTTCCCATGCTCTTTTCTCTGAACTGCATTCTGGTACCCTCACCTTTCTCATCCCTTTTTCCGAGATCTACGACTCTCTCATCTCTGCCCCTGTCAAACAAGACAGCCCTCTGCTGCAATCTCACTTTGCTCCAGTGAAAGATCTAGGTTATAAAAAGATCAATACAAGGCCACCTAAAGTTCAAGTAGATCCTGTTTAAATCTATGATGGATCTGTCTGTGTTTGTATCTGCCAGCTTTGAAGGTTTGTGTGAGCGGCTGCATGCATATGAGAGAGATTAAAAAAGGGGGAGAGAGAACAAAATAGATGAAAAGGGGGAAAAAAGAAAGAAAGAATGTGAGGGATTGATAAGTGCAGGCGAGAGACAAGGACCGTATTGTTAAATGAGCTATGACGAAAACCAGCTCCACTAGTTCCTGTACTTCAGTCATGACGTACACATGTACACACAGACACACACACGCCAACACACACGCAGGCTTCTGGTTATGTGCGTCATTCTTGACAGTTTAAGTTTCAGATGTTGCAGCAGTGTGACAGCTCAGTCCTGCAGGGCAGACATTCAGTCACTGTCTAACAGGTAGAAAACCCCTACAGGCAACTTCAGGCTGTCTCACTTTTTCAAAACACAGAATGAGTCTTAAACATCACTGTCAAGAGTTCAGTGATTAACAGCCAAGTTCATTTTCTTTGAGGAAAATAGTTTTGTGCATAGTGGTATAGAAATGTAATATGACTAGGTTGGTTTAAAGGAAAATTGAATTTTCACAGTAATTGGTGGTGTTGATGATATTAAAATTAGGGTTTAGGTGTGTCATAATGATATACAGTGACAACAGGTAGATGTCACAACAGAATCAGTGTTTTTGCTGCAGAGACTGTGGTGACAATTACTAAAATTAAATATGTTGTTTTATCATTATCAAAGAAAAAAAAATCTATTTTCACAAAGCAAGCCACTAAGCAACTTAGAAGCATTCTAGTATTTTCTACACTGGTTACATCTACACACTGAAGTCTGTAAAATGTAGTTTTTTGTTTCTATAATCTGTGAGATGTGCTGGTTCTTCAGTGTAATTGTGCCCTTTTTTAGATATTTACCCATTGCGCTGTGTCTGTTGTTCTCAACTTCATCCAGTTTCAGGTTCAGGGCCGACTCCGTCTCGGACCTGGAGCTGCTATCTGAGGTCACCTCCTCATTTAATTTGGCACCCTTGCTGCTGGCCTTTTCTGATTTCCCCATCCTGCTGCTGGAGCTTTTCTTGATAGTTTGGATTACCACAGACTCGCTCACTGTGCTGCTGGTGAGGCTGCTGTATTGGGAACCGGTCTGGTCTGGGTCAGCATCTGAGTCGTCAAGGCTGTGACTGAGTTCGGAGCTGGAATCCTGGATGGCCAGGCTGTTGGTTGTGCTGCTGCTTGGGGTTGGGGAGCTGTGGGGTGGAGTGGGGGTGGACACAGGTGGAGGTTGTTCTGCGTTTTTCAAGGGAACTGGTTTTACTGTTTGCATGACCACAGTGGTAACGGTGGTTGACCCTGCCACCTTGGTACGGAAGGATGGGGTAGGTGTTTTTTCAATAGCGTGGCTATCAGGGGTGGGAATGGCTGAGGTTGAAGTGTCGTCAGGGCCTGGGGTGGTGGAAGCTGGGGTGGGAGGAGGGGCTGGAGCCTTTCTTTTCCTCTGCAGGCTCAGGCTTTCTGAGCCAAGGCTCTCCTGATTGGAAATACGTGGAAGAAAAACAGAAAGACAGTACAAGGTTAATTTATGTGTGTACCTTCTGCATACGTGCCTGTGTGTGTGTGTGTGTGTGTGTGTGTGTGTGTGTGTGGGTGTGTGTGTGTGTGGTCTAACCATAAATCAGCCTGTCTGCTAGGACTGATATAGAGTTTACTACTGAGTAATTAAATCAAGTGGAGTCCTGGCAGGGGTCTGAGTCCTCAAATCCATCAGAGTGCCAACATTCCTTTTAACATATTCAAGACAAGACATTTAACATCTGGCAGTGATACAGTAAATTTGATGCAGTGTCACTGTGATAGTACATACTGATAATGTATGTGCATTTTACTGTGGTGTTCCTCCTAATTACTCAATCAACCATAATTCAAATGTAATGCTGTCTTGCTTAATGACTCATAATACTGAAACACTGATGGCTTGAGGGGGAGAAATGACAGCTCTCGATAGCCAAATGATGTAAATTTTTCAATGTGTTTGAAAAGACAAAACCAAAAGATGCCATGACGTTCCTGTCTCTCCAACACTTTCTTAATTCAACTCAAAAACTCTTTTTTTCCGGCAAGGAACAACTGAAGTCACTGAGGCAAGAAGTCAATGACAGCAAAAAGTGAAATCACATCAAATGACATTTGTCTTAGTGGGAATAAGTGGTTCAACATCAATCTGTCAACGGCTGTTTCAAAGCATTAGTATTGTTTTGTTTTTTAAATTTTTTTAATTACACTAAAAGAAAAAAAATCAAGACTGGAGAGGGGGGAGATAGGATAAAACTATAAATCACTGACTAACTAATGAAAAGAAACTTCTCTGTTTTTTTCATCCACAGGGAGATGAGGCTATTCACACCTCCTGTGCAAGTTGATCTCACTTTCTGTGAAGTCGGTTTTCTACGAATCAATTTAAAACTGCTATGGGCAGGTTTCAACAGTGTATATGTCCTCTCTAAAATATCCCAATTACTGCTGTTGCGTTCAACTTTTCTTCACTCTGAAAGTGAACAGAGAACACGCCCGGAGCTACATGTAGCCTTGCATCATGCAGCTAGACAAGAGAGGCCATCTTGCTTTTCCTGCAGGCAAACTGGACTCACACATGTGAACTCAGTGAACCCACTGCATTGCGTCCTATAGAAATCCAAATGGCCCCCCAACTGGTTGTCTTTCTCTTCTTCGGTCTCCCACTTCTCTCCCTCTCTGGCATTCATACATACATGAATACAGACATACCAGTGAATGTGGGCCAAAGTTGAAGCTGAAATGGATGACTGACTTGCCTATGAAGATAGGTGAGTGTGTGCGTGCGTGTGTGTGCGTGTGTGTGTGTGTGTGTGCATGCATGTGTGAGAGTATGTTTATGTGTGTGCTCCCTGCAGAGTGAAACATAAGACTACAGCCAAGCCCTGTTTTGAAAGGAGAGCTATGGCCACAACACGCATACACATTCGCGTACGCTCTTCTTTGTGACTGTACAAGCACATACACACTCTCAAATGTGCACAGAAGCACTCACATGAGGACTCTACGTATATCTGATATCTCAGGCCAAGCTGATTTGAATGGAATAGGGTGTTGTTCAGGGTTGCAGGGCTAAGTGTGTGTTGCTCTCCTGGGCTTATTGGCGCCATGACTGGGAACACAGCATGTACTTAAGATTGTTGGAGACTGAAGCCAAGACTCAAGACTCTGTGCTATACCACAGCCAAGGTTACACTATACATTAAGTTAAAATGGCTATGTAACATGATCATGTACTGAACAAACTGTGTTTGTGTGTGCTGTTTACTGATCTTGCATTTGCAGCTTCTTTTTCAAACAGAACACCGCAGCTGTGAGAGACGGACTTTTTTTCAACAGCTACGCATGCATAGCTGCAAGCTAGATGCAGGATTTGGCCACTTCTGCTTATGTCTCAAGTCAACTTTGCGTCATGACATCAAAAGCGAAGTCCAAATATGGCACAGAGCAGCCAAAGTATCAAGTGATTCTCAAATCCTGTCGCCATAAGTCCATTAAAGTCATGCTGCATCAAATCAGAAGCAGAGGCCATGTCAAATTAAATCAATGTTAAGTTGAGTGACGAGTTCAGTGCAGAGCTGTTCTTCCACAATATACTGTCAAAGAAACAAATAAATCTAAACTCCTTTCTCTGTTTGTTAACTGATTTGAAAATTGATTAATCAGATGATAGATTTACTTACAATAGCAAAAAGATAAACAATAAGATATATATACATATATCACAAAGAGCCAGATTCATGGATCGTATGCTGGTGTCCACAGTGCCCAGTGCCCAGATAGGCTTAAAGTGTCCTCTTTTTTTTTTTTTTTTTAATCTAACTAGGAGAAACAATCAACACGTGACTGGAAGTCCAGTTATTTCTGATGATTAAGAAAGCATGCCACCATTTAATTATCTGACTTCCTGTTTCCATACCAATGTGATTTTGTTTGTAACACAGGAATTGCACAAAAAAGAAAAAGGAACTTGATTGCAGCTGTTGACAGCTTTCATGTTCTCTGCATTGTTTTTGTCTCTTAAATGAAGACTGAGGATTTAAATCTATTATTTAGGGCGATAAACTCTGCTGTAAAACTTCTATAGCTTTGTTTATTTCGTCCTTATGCAGACTAATAGAACAGTATAACTAAACAGAAGACTGTGGGGAAAATGAAACAAATATATTGCTCACATTTTTTGGTCAATTTTCCATGTAACCACATACCGACAATGACAGAAGGTCAGGACGGAGCACTCTATCAATCACAATGCACAGATCCTGAACAAGCAATTATATGTGATTTATAGTCTTTGACATAATGCATTCTACATTTTCTTGTTTTTTTTCGTTTGTTTGGACTGTGATTAAAGAACCATTGCAAACGACGCCACATATGTGGACTTGGGTATATATTAACAGGGAACGCGCCTTCACACAAATTCTCAGAGAAGGCCATGCCAGGACAGTCTGGTGTGTCCATTTAATTTTCCACTCTGTGGTTTGAGAGGCGAAGGGCCCCATGTTGGAGCATGTTGATCAGATAGGGCCACCCATGGAGGCTTCAACCTGTTGCGTGACCATTCATCAGTTGCTTCGAAGGACTCTTGATGGGTGAGGGGCTTTGTGACAGAGCAACATTACAACGCTAATGTGGAATGTGAAATGAAGTATGTGTGTGTATGAGAGGGGGGTTGCACTGTATATGTGTATGCTTGTGCATGTCAGCATGCATGAGTACATATGCATGTGTGTGAATGTGTGTGTGTGTGTGTGTGTGTGTGTGTGTGTCAGAGATAATAATAGTGGCTAAACTGTCTCAACACTGAGGGCGCTGAGGTCAAAAACATCCTAACAGTAGGATGCAGGACAGTTAGCGTGTGTTGGGGTTATTGTGTGTGCATGTGTGTGAAAATAAACATGTGTGGGATGTGTGGTGAAAAGAGTGTTATGTTAAATGTCTTAACAATGTGCGTATGTGGGGGGTGGGGGTGGGGGGCTCAGAAGAGGCTAGCTAAGGATAAGGAGACACAAGAGTGACCCAGTTCCATTGTCGTCTACTTTGTCCTACTAACCCACTGAAATTAATGTTTTCTTCCCCTTTAACTTACATTTACAGAAGTTTTTAGACACACGTTTTGGCTCTGGGTTTAGCAGAAGAGCAGCAGCAGCAGTAGAGGTAACAGGTTTAGTAATTTACCCACAATAAATACTGTGCTTTTGCCACTTTAAAGGTAGTTTTCCGTAAGTAACGCTGCAGTATATTTTGCTAATATTAAAAAATAGCCATTAGCTGTACTAACCAAAAATTATACATCAATTATTTTTCTAATTAGTCAAATAAGCTCTCACATCTTAAGTGGCTGGAAGCAGGATCAAATAATGAAATCATAAATTATGTATAATATATAGTCTAATATGTAAATACTTGTTGAACTACTTAAAATAAGCGGAACTACAATGATATTAGATATTCTGTTAACTTTGAAGGCAACAAAAGCAAACAATATAATCAGAGACACACAATTAATATGCCATGTGAATAAAAAAAAAATTTACTGATTACTTTCTAATCCACAATTTTGTACTGCAATATGTTCATACAAAACCACACCTTAAGAGGAATTCTAACACACACACACACACACACACACACACACACACACACACACACACTTAGATACAACCATAAACGGTTGAGTTGAGACTGACACAAACATGCATCTGCTTCATCTGTGTGTCCCATCTGTCTCTTCAGGTCTCATACACAAGATGTTTTGACAGTTTCAAGTGCAAACAGATCCTGTCCTACATAAGCAGCATGGCAGGGTGACGTGGTCCCCTATTCCAGGCCCCTACCTCACACTTTCACAATCCTTAAGGTCAATGCATGAGGATAGAACGCTAACAGTGGGTACCTGCAGGACACTTCAGTCAGCACAGCCCGAAGAACAGGCAGACAAACAGTAAACAGGACATATCATATATAAATATGAATAATATTTATGTTGTCTAGTAGGCATGTGAATGTCAAAGGGAAAATGAAAAACCAGCATTAGAGTAAATGAGCTAGAAAAGATTAGCACTGTTTGAATGACTACTGTGATGTGCATCAAAAGCTACTTTTTCCACTGCCACAAGCATTAGTTTTGTACAGTATCCAAAAACAAGTTAGAGTTAGAGTCTGTTTTTAAAAAATTCTACATATTTTTAACACCATTGTATGATAGTTCTGATGTAATTGTATATGCATGTGTAGCTGGTTGTCCATGTAAATCGTGATTATATTCAGAGTGAGATCAGAGTATAGCGTGTTTTCTGTCGATTAGATCAAGGCCCTTTTAGAGATGTACATAAATTGTACAGTATCCTGTTGAAGCCAGAGCACCTGCTGCTTTCAGCTGAAACACAAATTAATTAAAAAAAAAAGAGGCAACATTAAAGGAAAGATGGAGAAGGAGAAATGAGGAAGGAACAGTTCTCTGTTTGCTTTGGCAGCAGTAGCCTCCTTATTTATTTGCTTCCAACTGGTTCAGGAAAAAAAAAAAGTTCTTTTGAAATACGTGAAGAGGGCAAAGAGCCATGTGGAAAATGGGTAAAAATAATCTTTTTACATCCCTTAAAATCATTACTGACATCTCATCTCAGTAACACTCAGGTTGCTTTGCTTCCTCCCGTCTTTGCAGTGATTTTCAAACTTTTACACTCCCTTGTTTAGGCCTCTCGTTCTCTCAGATGCTTATCTGAATGAGGCTAAGCCTATTTAACTACAAATACAACAGAGACAAACACAGTTGAAACCCAACAACAGTATGGCCAAACTTCTTTGTTTATGTTGTTAAGTGGGAGTGAATTCATTGCATGAAGCTGTGACCAGTCGACAAGTATTGTTAAAGAGACAAAACAGTGGGTGTGTAGCAAAAGAAAAGCTGATATCAGGAGGGAACAAAAAAAAAAAAAAAAAGAAAAGCAGATTGGATCGCATAACAAAGAAGAAAAACAGAAGCAAAAAAAGAAAAATACTTACAGGAAGCCACATTACTGAACACAGATCCAGAAGCAAGGTGTGTTTCGTCTGGCAGATTAAACCAGTGCTGTGCATTGGAGCATATTAAAGTTAGCTATGGCTGTAGACAACTACATGGCTGATGGACGGCTGTGAAAAACAAGTCTCCCTCTGTTGCCAACTTACTAATTTCCCAGAGTGACAGATCATCAGAGAGAAAGGCGTTGCTCAGCGTAGTTCAATCAGTCTAAAAGCTACACAGACACAGGCAGGAATGCAGCATGCACAAAAACTAATTCATGCCATGATGTGTGGAGATGCGCTGACAGTTTTGGACGAAAGCTCGGAGCACTATACTGCTCCACAACCTCCAACCCACAACTGAATACAAACGAGAAACGTAATCTCGGATAGACAGTCATCAAATTTAAATTCCCACATAAGGTTTCACTTGTCTCAGCAAACAGATGTGATGTAAATTACGACTTTCTGTAAACGACTTTCCTCTCCAATCTGGCTTGTATCACCCTCCTCTGGCTTCAGATTTCACAAGAAACTTCTGTGTAGAACAAGGACTGGTTTAGTGTATTGGACTTTGCCTAATTGGCTACATTATAAATCACTTTAAAAGCCTTTACAGGTCCACATACATGTAATACTGCCAATCAGCCAATTTCTGTGCAGTCCAGAAAGGTTGGAGATATAAATTGTCAGTTGAAATTAAATATGGGGGGAGTAAAAGTGCAATAAAAATTGAACGTCTATATTTAGCTGAATGTAATCCATTTATGAACATTTGTAAACTTTTCCTAAAGACTTACTGACAGCCTGCTTACTGCCACTGATCTTATTACTCCTTCGCCTTTTGCTCTTTAATGCTGCTTGTCCTCTGTTGAACTTTTCCTTTGTGGTGTCCTCCTTATGCAAGGTGAGGGTGGTGCCGAGGGCCAACCAGATTTCATGCTGTACTGCATTTTCAAAACACGACCTCAAAGCTCTTACATTGTTAATGTGGCACAACCCCATGTAAATCTCTCCTGATGTTACCTTACTCTGACTTTTTGTCTCCCTCTCTGTGACCCTCTAAGTCACTCACTTTCTTTTTATTGCTCTTTAACCTCTCTCTCTGATTTTCTACTTCAGTTTTTGCGCCTTAATTCTTTAGTCTACCTGCACACACACACAGACACACACACAAAGCGAATGCTCTTACTCAAGAAGCACCTTCTGTTGCTGAGCAGTGAAGCAGAAAGCTTTGAATTTTTCTTAACTCCTTTATCACAAGAGGCAATGTAGACATGGCTTCCTTTCCAAACCACAATAACAGATTGCCTATCACTACTGGAAACAAAAAACAAAAAGCAAAATGGTGTTTCTCTGAACTCAATGTTCCAAAACAAAGTTTAATTCCGTGCTGCTCTCGTAAAGACAGGCACAGATTGTTGTTTGTGAAGTTGAGGGAAACAGACTTTTTAACTTGACTACATGAAAACTCCAGTGAAATCTGAAAACATCTGATTCCACACTCAAAGATGGTTTTGCACTATTTCAGGAATATGGTGTCATCTGTCTTAAGCGCTGCTGCTATTCTTGTTTTCACTACTGTATATAGAAACGTGTCCCTCAGTCATCAAAAAGGTCAAAGATCTACTTTCAATTACTGCGAGTCAAGCAACTCTGTGATGTTGAATGTTTCAACAATCAGTTTTCTTCAGAAGCTGCATGCTGTTGCTTTAAAAGGAGATGTTAAATTTCTCTTTTCGACACCCTGACATTAGTGCTGTCTCGATATGACACATGATCATATCATTGTACTGCTACAATGATAATAAAGGCATTCATTTATTCATTCATTATGTCATGTCATAAATAATTCACACTGATGATATTTTTGCAAAATCTATAGAAAATTTTAGAAAAAGCTATCAGTTGAATTGATCTTTTATTAGATTTTTTGTTGGTTTGTCTGTTTTTCTGATAAATGTATTACCTTAAAATATAAGGTGGAGAAGGGGGAGAGATTGTCTGTAATCATAACCTCACAAAAAGAAAATGGGTGAATTTTTCATTTTACTGCAGGTGGAAACCAGCGATAAAGTTCGTTACTGCCACCTTCTATGACAAAGCGAGAACTGAAAGGAACAGATATGATCCACACTGTGTAAAAACTGTATAACTGACATGCATGAATGATAAAGATAGAATAATCTTTGACAAAATAAAAAATAAAAAAAATTCAGCTTCTGTTCTAAGGTAGGGTAATCGGAAAAGCAAGCCAGTCTTTCAAGCAGGGCTTAAAATGGATTACTTTTTGTTTTCCAGTTGCTTTGCTGATGCACCAAACGCAGCTCTAGCGAAAGTTCAGTCAGGACGACTCCTCCTTTGCGTGCTTAGACTTGTATTTTTTTCTCAAACCATCACCCATTCACTCCTCTCATGCATGGTCTCGGGCTGTCAATTGAGACACCAGCTGTTGTCATCAGCAGGTCACATCTGTCCAACAGCACAAAGACGCTCGTGCATCAATAGATTTCATCTTGCTGCGGTCTCTTTTAAATATAATTCTCTCTCTACCTCTATTTCATTCTTGAGGTTGTTTTATCCACACCATCACCTCCTCATCACCACTTTATTCACAGTTTCATCCATTCTTCGGTCTTTCAGATCTAAGCAGGGTCATCAACTACGAGCACCACCACTGTCTGGACTCTGTGGGGGGTTTTATCCTGCTGTTGCTAACAGCAGTAGCTCCTTGAATTTCGATGATTCCTCATTGAATCTATACACCAAAAAATGTTTATATTAAAATCTAATTTAATTAAATATCATTTTTTGATTAAGCTGTCTCTCTTGAAATATAAATAATATGCAACTAATTCTGAAACAGATATACATGAACATTAAATACTGGTAGTGTTAAAGTCCAAACAAAAAAACCTCTCCAATAACTCTGCATAGGCCTCAAGTTTTCAGTGCACTTCTGTCTGAGTATTTAGCCCATTTAAACTACTTGCAAAAAGTGCATTAGACATAAAACTTTGTTTTAATTCTTAGGTCGCCATCATTAGCAAAATTAAGCTGCAGAGTGCAAGGAAGTGTTGCATGCAGCAAAATTCAGCTTATCCTAAGTTGATCATATGTGATAGACACAAAAGGCTGCCCTAAAATGGGAACCTCCTAATTTTGTCAATGACGGTAATCTATGTTCCTACTAAGATTCAGATGACAGACCTTCGAGATCTCTGCCTCTCCAAAGGCTGTTTGAGGTATTTAGCTTCGTTATCACAATCTCATCATCCTTATAGATTATTTTATGATGTCAGTGTCCATTACTGTGTCTTGTAAGTCACAATTAGTTGACCACCTAAGCATGACCGGCGCGGAGGGAGGTCTGTAATGAGGGCAGCTATCATTAAGTACTGTCCTCAAATAACCTGCTATCATGTGCTTAATCCTCCCTTCACTTTATGTACACAAATTCTCTGAAAAAAAGTCTGAGTCAGCACGGCCAGCAAACACAAAAAGTACAACACAAACAAACTGTACATTTGGTGATAAATTGTGCGTGAGTTCTGTCTGAGAGCTGGTCCACACCCAGCTTATCCCTTGTGACAAATCTTTACCTGAACAATAAATTTTTAAAGTATATAGCATGGCATCTGTTTTCACTGGAGCTTGAACTTTTTAAAGACGATGCACTCCTCCTTTGACCAGCAAAACATCTCCTAGTGTAACTTAATACTGCCTCTTGCAACCACAC
>JAPZDX010000024.1:21015115-21029847 GCA_029783625.1 Naso annulatus
ACTACAGCCTACAAGCATGAAATCCCATCTACTAGGGTTGATAATTTAACAGTTTAAGCAAATGAAAATCTGAAGTCATTACAATTCAAGACTCAAAAATCTAAAATAATTTCTTATGTGTAATGCATCCAAAAGAGACCATGATAACATTAGACAAACAGAGTAGAGAAGTACTCAAACCAAACAGATTAAAAAGTATAACCTGATGCACCTGCTGTCTGCTGAAACTGGTAGCGAGAGCCCTTATGAGTGTACGGCAGGTTGCATGTAATCAAACTACTTTGACACCAGTGTCTGCAATGATAGCCTGTATCAGAGGCTATAAGTCCATAGGTAGGCTGTTCATTAAGTGTTTACATTGATTTTGTCAACTCCTTGTACATTTGATGTACAGTGGGAATGGAGTGTTTCTTGCAAGTGAGTAAATTCCCTTCGCAGACCAGCAGGAGGCAGAATAACCTCCATTATCAATTGACTCCACTGTTAACTCCATTAACATATCTGGCTTAATACATTTCATTTATATAGCCTAGTTCTACTTCTGATTTAGATAGCCTGCTGTAAGACTGTAAGAGTTCTGCTATTACAATGGCGGAAGTAGAATTTTGGTTTGTGGTGCTGACAGCACAGAAAGAAAATCTCATATAAAAATAGCATTTCCCGCACAGTAGCACCATTCTGTAATTAGGCTGATTAAAAAAAACTACTGTGGGTCACAGCAACCATCTTGCATACATGTAAGATGGTCGTTGTAATGTATTAGGCTACATTATATGTTAATGCACAGTAGGCTTATTAGTCTAATTTAAAGTAGATAAGATGCTGCAAAATTTGAAACTTATAAAAAAAAAAAATGCTTCTTTCTGCAGATGATGGGGGAAATACCAACATCACCACAGCGACGTCAGATCTTTATTCAAATTATTATGACGGGCTGCTGGACGACGGCTTTGTTTGCGACCCCGGCAACGTGAGCGCGTTCGGCAAAGTGTTTCATCCCACTCTCTACAGTTTGGTTTTCATCCTCGGCTTCCTGGGTACGTAAAGAGAGAGAGAGAGAGAGAGACAAAGAGAGAGAGAGAGAGAGAGAGAGAGAGAGAGAGAGAGAGATCAGACATGCACCCCAAACACGTGATTTACGCAAACACAGACAGTCTGAGGACTCAGGCCTGCATACACACACAAACACACGTACACGCACGCTAAGTAAAACTTTCTACAGCCTAGTGTATACATATTGGCTCATATTAATTTGAATATTACCATTGGTTTTATAACATTACTCATTTATATTATTATTATCATTAGGCTACTTTACTTTTACGTATTACTTACTATTATTATTATTATTATTATTATTGAATTTTATGCAGCCTGGTATTAGCCTATGATGCTTTGGCAGTATTGTTTTGTTACATCCATGCCAATGAAGTTTGTTAAATTGAAATTAATTGTGTGTGTGTCTGAGAGAGAGAGAGAGCTTTATGGAGCTTAGCCTGTTTATTTTTTATTTATTTATTTATTTTATTATTTTTTTAATTTTTTTTTTTCTTTAGGCAATGGCTTAGTGGTGTGTGTCTTGGTGAAGCACCGCCACCAAACCAACCTGACAGACATCTGCCTCCTTAACCTGGCCCTCTCCGACCTCCTCTTCATCATCACGTTGCCTTTCTACGCTCACTTCGCTCGGGTGGGCGAATGGATTTTCGGGGAGTTTATGTGTCGTTTCGCCACCGTGTCCTACACCTCCGGCTTCTTCAGCAGCATCTTCTTCATGACCGTCATGACGCTGGACCGCTACGTGGTCGTCATGCACGCGCACATAGTTGCACGTTATCGCACGGTGAGAGCGGGCGTCGCGCTGTCCGTCGCGGTGTGGATACTGAGTCTGAGTGTGTCTCTGCCGGCTTTTCTCTTCACGACGGTGACCAATGAGCTTAACGGACAGAGTTGTCACCCAGACTATGAGAACGACGCGTTTAGGTACTACAACGTCTTCACAACAAATGTGCTCGGTCTCGGGATTCCCCTGCTGGTGATGGTGGCTTGCTACTCCAGGATCCTTCCCACGCTGGTGAACATGAGGACCACAAAGAAGCACCGCATTGTCAAGCTGATCATCTCAGTAGTGGTGGCCTTCTTCTTATTCTGGGCCCCGTATAACATCTGCGTTTTCTTGGATTTTCTCAGAGATGAAGGTAAACTGCCAGCTTACTCATGCGAAATGGATACAAGTTTAAAGGTGGCACTGTCAGTGACTGAAGCCATTGCTTACACCCACTCCTGCCTGAACCCCATCATATATGCCTTTGTTGGACAAAGGTTTATGAAACGAGCCTTGCAGCTGCTGAGGAGCTGGACACCTTGGCTGCCCCTGGTCTCACATTGGTCAGACAGCTCATTCAGGAAGAGCTCAGTCATGTCCAGGTCCTCTGAAGTCACCCCTACTTTCATTAAGTAGAAAGTGGAGCTCATGTGTCATGTGTTTTGTGGACATAATCACCTGCAGTTTGACATGTTTTCATCTTTGTTATTCCTGTTGGCCGTGTTACCCTTGTTTATGTGGCTTGAGTTGTTTTGTCACTTTTAGTTTCCACTAGTAACAGTGTTGATCATCAGCCATGACGAATGTTACTTTGATTAAAATGTTATGCAATGCTTCTCTTTTTCCTGCTGACATTGGTGGAAACTCGACCACGCTGCAAAACGACTGAAACTTCAAAGTTTTGTTTATAACAGGATGAAACCACAGTTTGTCAATGCCTGATGTGTGTAAAGTGTTTCCACTTTGAAAAAAAAAAAAAAAAAAAAACCTTTTTCACACATTTTTGTCATTGAACCTGCAAATTAGCGGAAACAGACATTCATGCGACGGGGAAAAGCCACTTTTTTGTTTTTCAAAGACTCAAAATAGTCTGTCACGACATGGAATTGTTTTGTTAAATTTGCTGGTGGGAAAAGTCATACAGTGTTCCAAGAAATGAATCAAAGCTACGAAGGTAAGCCAAAACAGAGCCATGCACAATCATTCCATTCATTCATTCTAAACTGTAACTGCAATCATAATTGTATATATGTACAGTATACTGCATTTATTCGCATTTATTGTGTCCCATTGCTACATTCTTTGTTTGTCACTGTATCATGTGCCATGAGTTATGATTGTAGTGGTTTGTTTTGCCAATTAAAATCATTAAAGTTTTAAATCTTCTCTTTTGTTAGGGACAGTCTTCTTTTTTGGCTGCTCCTTTAGGGGTTGCCACAGTGGATCTTGCGTCTTTATCTTTCCATGTCCTTCGTATCTTTCCACCTGCATGTCCTCCTTCAGTGCATCCATAAACCTCCTCTTTGGCCTTCCCCTTCTCCTCTTGCCTTGCAGCTAGATCTCTAACATCCTTCTCCCGATGTATCCTGAGTCTCTCCTCTGCATTTGCCCAAACCACCTCGATCTAGCCTCTCTCGCTTTGTCCCCAAGCTTCCCAACGTGCGCTGTCCCTCTAATGTACCTGTTTCTTATCTTGTCTACCCTTGTTACTCCCAGAGAGAATCTTTCTTTTTACCTCTGCCACTTCTAGCTCCCCCTCCTGTCTTTTTGTCAGTGCCACCATCTCCAGCCTGCACTGCATAACTGGTCTTGCTACCCTGCTGTGGATCTTCCCGTTCACTCTTGCTGGTACCCATCTGTTGCAGATCACTCCTGTCACTCTTCTGCATCACCCTGCCAGCACTCTGTTGATCACCTCCCACCCACAGTCTCCATTACTTTGAACAGTTGGCCCCAAGTTTTTTTAAGTCATCCACTTTTGCAACTTCCGCTCCCTGCAACCAGCATTATCATAATCAATGAGTGATGGTATACTCACACTACGCTTTTCTGAGGTAGTACCTGGTGTCATATCAGTACCATTGCAAAGGCAGTTTGTTCTGCAGGGCCTTGTAGTGCTGGAGGAGAAACAACAGTGAGAGCTATATTATTGTAAGCGTGTTTACTTCATGATTCAAGTCGAAAATATATTGAAAATGAAACAAAACCCCTGTAATTCCTGATGAGCCGAGTGTGATTTTCAACAGCTCATACCGCCAAAGTGAGACAGGGAGCTCCTCATTAGAATACAATTTCCCCTCTACTCCCTTTGTGCCTCATGTTAGCACATTTAGGGACATTTCTGAGAAAAAACCACGCTCACACCTCTGTGCTAGTTTGTCGTAATGCAGAGGAAATAACAAACCCCAGCTCTCACCTTACCAGAAATGTGCTCTGCAGCAGGATTTGACACAAAAAGCGAGCAATGCAAGCTGAGAGGACGCTTGATGCTGGGTACATGAACATACATGCACAGGAACAGTGATTTTGGCATATAATGTGGTAAGAATATTAAATAATTCAACTTTAAAATGTTTAGCTGCTGTTATCTGGTGATACCCGACCTCTCACACCTTCCATGTAATATGTAGTAGAGGATATGTGTGTGTAAACAAGCCAGCCACAGGATGTGGGGGTCGGCATGGGTGTCAAAGTAGGCTGAATTTGTCAGTAGAGGGGGGAAAAGAGTCTGAGATGTGGTTTGAAAGAGGTCACATGAATTTGATTATACTCCACATAGAAAGAGTTTGTGGCATTCATAGAAAGATAAGCGTTAAATCTACATCTAGTGTAGGTCGTACGCGACGGTGTGTCCTCGACATTAAGAGCGACAAAGTTAAAGCTAAAGTAACTCCACAAAACTTCAGTCACTCCCGCAGATTTCTGTGAGATTTGGAAAATTGTTTTTAGGTCTGAAATGGCAGCAGTTGGACTTAAAAATATTTGCTACAAGAGACTCCCAAACATGACTCACTTGGTGATGATTCTGTCTGAGAAGGTCAACTAAAAGGCCAGGAAAGTCCAGTGATATCTCTGAATTCCCTTACATTCACACGTGAATGTTTTTCAACTTTTTTTGCCTCTCGCTTTTACTGATAGTTTTTTTTTTCTTTGTAAAATGTTCAGTGCTAAACATATAGGGGAGCTCATTCATCATCATGATGGTGTGGAATGTCGTGTCTGTCGTAATGAAAAGAAGAAAAATCATTTTCCAACATCTGTTTCTTGTAGATTTTTTGAGTGGAAACAATTCAGAGCAAAAAGGGAAGAGTTTCCTCAATAGCACCAAAAAGAAGAATCAAGAGGCAAAAGACTTCGTTGCTGACAAAGTAAGCAGATTTACTTTTACATACTGGTTTAGTAACTTTGGCTTCACATTAGAATGAGAAGATATTCAAGTCAATTTTAAGGGAGAAACTGAGAGGGAGCAAGATATGGTGAAAACAAAATTTTGTCAAATGAGAGTTCTGACATGAAATGGTTCTTGTTAAAAAAAAAAAAAAAGGCTTAATTTACAGATAAAGGAAGTTTAAGACTGTTAACCAAGTCTGTCTTAATATATTTAATCGAAGGTCTGAGGTAAATTTCAGATCTCCCGGAACAACTCAGAGTTGTGCTGATTTTGAACTCACCCACATGTTGCAGCAAGTCCAACAAGCTGGGTGGTTCCTTTGTAGGCACAAGTACAACTGCATAGAGTTTATAACAAAAGAGCACCAATGTGTGTCTCAAATACCCCCTCGGTCTCTTTTTTAGGGCTACAGCTTGTGCTATATACATGTGATTGCCCTCGTTTAATACCAGCATGGGCACTTGTTGGTTAGGGTTGGTAAGTAACAGGAAATGGAATAAATTACCTTCTTTTAGAAAAGAAAAAAAAGAAAAGAAAAAAGAAAAAGCTGTAAAGAGGAAGACTATCATCATTATCATTACTTTATTCATGGAATGTATATATTTATTTTTGGCTGTTCTTTGACTTGTAGTGTTTTCCTTGATGGTAATTCTGGTAATTATTGAACTGTTTTGCTAAAAATGTGGTGTCACCCTGTCAGTCTGACTTCTGCATCTGTTGTCTGTCTACATGGAGGGCCACAATGGTTTTAGACTTTATGGTGTCACTCTGGCTATTTTGTACTTTAATATCCACCTTCACATCCCCCAAAATCAACTGTGTTTTCCCAAAGTAACCCTTACATGTTCTGTTTCTCCTCACACAGCAGTATGAACAGTACATACGAGCTAGCCATATACGCGGAGGGGTATGACTATGATTACAATACCTCCTGTGATCTGAATCCCAGTCAACAGTTGCCTGATAGAGACGTGGTCCAGCCTGTTCTCTACACGCTGTTTTGCTTCGGACTGCTTGGTACGTTCCAAAAGGCCTGATTCCTAAGGAGAAAGTGAAGCATGTAACCTTTTCTGTATGTGTTTTTTACTGCATTGAGCGGACATGGATGCATACAACAGTCAGATATGCGCCACAGTTTAGTTTAGAATCCAGTAGTAGTTAGAAATACAAAATCACAATAAATAATTTCAAGTGATTTCACAGGAAACATCACAGTTCTGTGGGTTCTCCTCCGGTACATAAAGCTGAGGACTATGACGGACGTATGTCTCCTCAACCTGGCTCTGTCTGACCTTGTGATGGCTTCATCTCTGCCCCTCTGGGGCTACAATTCCCGCAGCGTTGCTTTATGCAAACTGATGACATTAGTCTATCAGGTAGGATATATATATATATTTTGTTTGTTTGTTTGTTTGTTTGTTTTCATTTTATTATTGAGGAAAACTGATCAGTGTTTGGAAAAAAAAATCCTCATATTTTGATATGTTAAATTCAAAATTAAACTCCTCCTTATAATTTAGAAAGCAGGATGCATAAGGACGTGCAGATTCATTAATTATTAGGATCACTTCATCCTTTTTTACAAAATAAAGGTATGAAAAGTTATTTGTAGGCTAATGCGTTCACCGACTAACAGAACACTGCATCTAAAAAGTCAGTGCATAAAAAAGGGAAGGTATATTTAGGTTGTCAGCTCTACATGTAGGTGTCAGCATTAACACAAGTGTAATTATCATGAGGTAGGTCTACATATTTGTCAGGAAACAAGGTGAAAGTTGTTACTCTTAAGTGATGTGTGTTGCAGCTGCTGTGGTACATCGCCTGTGTGAGGAAACTCACTGAGGCCCCTGAAAAAAAGTGTCAAATGTCACGTAATCTCACATCCTGTTCTGACTTTGCTGTCCCCTCTGCTTCTCTTAACAGTTGGGCTTCTACAGTGGCACCCTTATTGTGACCCTACTGAGCATCGACCGCTACCTGGCCATCGTCCATGCTGTCGCAGCCATGCGAGCCCGGACACTTTGCTATGGAATCACAGCCAGCCTCACTATGTGGGTTGTATCTGTCATCATGGCAGTCCCTCAGGTGATATTTGCCACCTTGGATGTAGATTCAGAGGCCAACACCTCTGAGTGCCAGCCATACTATCCAGATGGAGAGGAGCAGTTCTGGAAGAAGCTGCGAAACTTCAGTGAGAACACAGTGGGCCTGTTTGTGTCCCTTCCCATCATTTTTTTCTGCTACCTGAGAATCCTCGCCGCATTGTCCAAGTCCAGAAACTCAAACAAAAAGGGCAGAGCTATAAAGTTGATTTTCACCATAGTGTGTGTGTTTGTGGTGTGCTGGGTGCCCTACAATGTCATAGTGTTCCTTCAGACACTGCAGCAACTTGAAATTCTGAGCACCTGTGAGACTTTAAAAAACATCACCTCCGCCATGAGAATTGCTGAGATCATTGCACTGTCTCACTGCTGTGTAAATCCAATCATTTATGCATTTGTTGGGGAGAAGTTTCGGAAATCACTCACCAAAGCGCTAAGTAGATACCCGTGCTTCGGTCAGCAGAACAGATGGGCTCTCAGCAACAAAGACACCACAGAGAAAGAGACTTCTAATACACCTGTACGAACAGATTATTAGGCATGATAGAAAAAACTTGCTCTTCTGTGGTCGTGTTGGGTGCGTGTGTCATGTAATGTTGCTGTTTGTTTTTATATTCAAAGATTATAAAGGTGTGGATGAGTGTATGTTTGAAGTGTCATACACATGTTTGGTGCTTATGGCTGCAAAGTTACTAAAAACAAGGAAATGCTTTATATTGTACATGTATAGAAATAGTGAAAGATTTATTCAAATGCTGTAACTTTGTGTAAGTTTGCAACTTGTAGAGCTATATTGTAACCACAACTAAATAAAGACTTTCTTTTATAGTAAATGAGAGAAAATTACTTTGGCATTTGATTTGTGAATTCAAACCTGTAAGAATGAGCATTTCTTACAGGTGGTGAATGCCACAAGCTGAGCATCTTGCAACTGCAGGGCATCGTCATGCATGAACTTGAGGCGATAAAACCCATTTCATTTCTTACTTTATTTCGCTTTCATTCAAAGCACATTAATCAACATTTTTGTTAATGCACCAGTGTGGGGCAGAAGGCCTCAATTTTCAAGTGAAGTTTTTTTTGTAGGCAAGACGGTTGGAAGAAAATGAGGTGAAGGCTGAAAAGGGACAAACTGAGGACAACAAGACACCATAAAAACAGCAACAGCAAAACAGGCTTCCCCTTCACATAGTGCGATTCATGCAGAGCAACAGGAAATAGCGAAACATTAACACAATAATGCAGCAACATTGTTTGTTACTTGGTATATGAAGACATAAACATCAAGCTGCACAATAATGATAGAACCATTTTTAGACGCATACAGACATGCAGAGCAGCAATAAGTGATAAGATATAAATAAAATATGACAAATGCAATGCAGGGTTTTAAAAGACAACTGTAATAGAACAGACCACACTGCTAATAAAGCACCAGTATATACGACATGAATTCTTGGGCCAGGCAAGCCACCTACTGGACACAGGACATGAAACAAGCAAAGAGCAAGTTAGCTAGTGATTAAAAAAAAAACAATAACATAAAATTAACCAATGTTTTTTTTGTAGATATTTACATGTCAGGCTTTTTTCAAAGCAAAGCCTGCAGACGTTGCTTCAACTTAAGCTGAGGGGCAGTGTTTAACTTCAGTTGACAGTGTGTTTCATAACTGATGAGCTGGTTTGGAAAAGCATGACTGGCAGATAGAGCTGGACCTGTGAGGGATTCAAAGCAGATTTTGCAGATCTGTTGTTTGAATTCTTCTGCTTAGTTAAAGCACTGTGTGGTGATGGATTTGTCCTTTATGATCTTAAACAGGTGGTGCTCGAGTTCAGCTTGTCTGCTATGTTAACTGGGGGATGATTATTGCATTCATGTATAGCTGTGCTTCAGAAGCTGCTGTGCAATTTCTTGATTCTTAAAATCTTTCTTGGTAATATAACAGTTGTGAGAACTTTTTTTTGACACTAAGAAAGTAATTTACTGCTTATGCACTGTGTTATAAAATAACAAAAAACTGAAATAACTTTCAGTCCAGACTGCACCAAAAGCTTTGTCAGTAGTATCACTTCCTCAAAGCAGTAAGCAAGTGTAAACGTGCATGCAGAGCCCTGCAAGCCTACAGCTGTTTCACTCGGACTCAGCCTGCATCCTCTACACCTCTACATTTTGCACATGTGGACTTGTGGTTCTGAGTACCAGCAGACAATGTGGGCTCCTAAGTGAGCGTTTCGAAAAGCATTTTCAGGAAACAATAAACCACAAGTTATATGCAAGTGTGCAAGCCCACCTAAAATTTGGTTAGGGGGTGGGTATAGGTTTGCACGCTTGTTACACCTTCCTTTTTGGTGTAACTTAAAACGCATTGTCAAAGTGAATTCACAGCTGATTATTCTTTGTTTTAGCATCCACCTCTGCCTCTCGTGAGCCACAATCAGCTATCTTGTTAACAGCACTGGCAGGTAAAGTTTTTCTTTGTTTGTTTTGTTTTTGGCGTTTTCATGTATATGCTTTTACATGACATCCAACATAGCTATTTCTATTATTTTTATCTATTATACTATCAATACTATTTCTGAAGAATCTGCAGCCTGCAACAACGCAAACGCACTAACACTAAGATACCAATGTGTTAGAATTAAAATAGATGATAGTATTTTTTTTAAAAAAACAAACAAATACGGCTACCTTGATTAGGTGTACAATTTTTATTGGAACAATGAGCTCAACTTTTTTGTTTGTTTGTTTATTTATTTTTTTGTTTGTTCTTTTTGAACTGATCATCATTTACACTATAGCTACCTTGTTATTACAAAAGGACACAGTTGTGGCAATAAGGTTTTACACTGAATACAAATAAAATACTTAGTTTATCATTTATCCATCTATTCACTTTAACAGCAACAATTTTTTTCCATCCTGTTTTATTATTTTTGTGCAGTTACAACAGATATAGTTTGAGCCTGTGTATATATTTAAGTGTATTGTGTATACAGGGCAATGTGAATACACATATAAAGTACATAACAGATCATGTTTTCAATATTTTACTTTTGAGGTTATTTTTATCTTTACATCTCAACATCTTGCAACTGTTTTTTTTATATATAAATAATTTCTCTCTCCTTTAAAAAAAAAAAAAAAAAAAATCTATAAGATATTCCTATTATTATTCATGGCACATTGTATTGTTCGCTATGTGTATGTGACAAATGAAGAACCTTAAATCTTGATCATTTATCCTGAGTGGCAATGATATGAAGTGTACCGTCTACATAATGTTATATTACCCTTGCCTTTAAAAAAACACACTATAAGAAAAAAGGGGAAAAAATACTTTCAGTAGTATAATACATTGTATTTAAATATTTTAAACTCATACTTTCAGTCTCAGGAAATCTAACTCGTCTTGCTTGTCTTGCTTTGAGTCCA
The DNA here is from genome assembly GCA_029783625.1 of Naso annulatus. NCBI lineage: Eukaryota > Metazoa > Chordata > Actinopteri > Acanthuriformes > Acanthuridae > Naso > Naso annulatus. Next base: position 21,025,867 of record JAPZDX010000024.1, read on the forward strand.
TGGGAGAATAAAGTCATTCTCGTCCCACTTTGATAAATTAGCCTATGTTCCAGTTTGCTCAGTAAAAACGATGCACAGATGACATTGTGGGTGACACGTTGGTTTAGTGGTTAGCACTGTGGCCTCACAGCAAGAAGATCCTGGGTTAGACTCCAGGGCCTTTCTATGTGGAGTTTGCACGTTCTACCCATGTTCACACAGGCTTTCTCCGGGTGCTCCAGTTTCCCCCACCGTCAAAACATGCATGTTAGGCGAAACTCCAGTCAGCATCCTTGACTGAGGCATTGGCTCAGAGTCTGGAGTTGGTACCTGGGCCCTGCACTGTTGCTGCCCACTGCTCCTCAGGGATGGGTTAAATACAGAGAACACATTTCAGTGTACACTGTATATGTGACCATTAAAGTACCTTTACCCTTACCTTACCTTATTAGTCTAATCAAAAACTGAGACCTCATTCTGTCTTTTACAATGAAACAGCATTTGACGGACATCCACAGCACCGAGAGGGCCATTTATTGCCATCATACAAAACTGCTCATTCCCAAAACTCATATCGCTCTGTTATTGAATTCTTGACACTGGGCAGAAACAGCTGTCATCAAGTTCCAGAATAAACATAAACATGAAAAAGTGTTTAAAGCAGTCTCATTTCACTCCTGTATATTTTATATTTCCCATCAGAGCGCCAATAATCAAGAGCAAACAATTTAACATGTAAATTTTTCATCACCTACACCTGTTCAAAACCTTCCTTTGTTGTGCTAATGTCCCTTCATGCATCATTTAATCACTTACAAACATTCTAACCATTTAAGAGACAGACTGGTTAATTCTGAAACAAGCAAACCACAGAGACTGTGCTGTCTATAGGTTGCTAAATCAGGCTGCAGGTTTCTTCCATTGTGGCAGCTGTGCACAATATTCTAGATCTTCATACACCAAATAAACAAAACACAAATGTACTATTTTAAAAACACACCGTAAAATCCTTAATAGGCTGCTCCATTACACATACTGTAGCTGCACTGTGTGTCTGTGCGGTTTTGTGTATGTTTGTGAACAAAGCAAATTTGTAAATCTGACCACAAACACAAGACAAACAAACAACATACTGTGGAAATCAGGCTGACCATCCCTTTGCAGAGTCACCATGTTTTTTTCCTCACTTCCTTTAATGATAATGTACTGAGTTGCTGTGAAACTCGCAGGCACGGTTTGTGAGTTCATTTCAGCTCTGGTTCTTCCTTCGGATCCACTATTTAAAAGAGAATTATCAAAATCCCTGAATGAAAATTAATATCTCACTTTTTAATGACATACTGCACTATTAGATTGTGATGTGTACTCTGAACTTGTGCAATTTAATCGAACTTTAAAAAAACTCACTAGACTATTAAATGTATTTTTTTTCTATTAATAAGACACAAATCTTCCCTTTTATTGTTTAATTTGGATTTACTGAATCAGTATTGCAACAAAAGACTTCCAAAGCCAAAGTCGTAGGGGAAAAAAGATGTAACAGGAGCTGATTCAGGGCGTTTGCAGCTTTCACTTTGTTTTTTTGTCTTCTCAGGAGTTCGTGTGTTTCATTTTTTCCAGGCTGCTGAACATGACTACAAACATTCCTGCCGTCACTGCTTTCAGTGGCTCAGCTGAGATTTCAGCCACTGAAGAGATATCAGGGTAAGACTAAACCTATAGCAGTAACATGTACCAACATATTTTGTTCCTTACGTCATCATGAAGTCTGTGATTCGTCTCTGTCAGGCTGTGAAAGAATTTCCCTTTGCTCCGTTTGTTTTCCGTAGCTTGCTGAGCATTTCAGTCACAAGCAAATATTTCAGTGTTTTGCTAAAACATCCACATTGCTGCTCCTGAATTACATTGCAAGATTTCAACTACGCATTCGTGTTGCTCTACATTTGTTTTACATTTGTCCTTTTTAATTTTCTTTTGCTGGTTTTGGTCCTCTGTTTATCACCAGATTTACATCAGAATCCTACACTGCAAATTCCTCAGAAGACTATTACTATGGCTATGGGGACTATGAAGATGGCTATGGGAGGTGTCTTTATGAGCGCCACGGGGCCATTTTTCTTCCAATCCTCTACACTATTTTCTTCCTCGTGGGACTTCTGGGTAACTCTCTGGTCATCTGGGTCATTACCTGTGGGCCGCGGCTCCGCAGCATGACTGACGTGTGTCTCCTGAACTTGGCTGTTGCAGACCTTCTCTTGGTGTGTTCCCTTCCCTTCCTAGCCCACCAAGCCCGGGACCAGTGGCTGTTTGGGGATGTCATGTGCAAAGCGGTCCTGGGTATTTATCAAATTGCATTTTACTGTGGGATCTTCTTTGTCAGTCTAATGAGCATTGACCGGTATTTGGCTGTAGTGCATGCTGTTTATGCTATGAGAGCGCGGTCAAGGTCCAGTGGAATGATCGCAGCTGCTGTTACATGGGTGGCTGGATTTTTGGCTTCGTTCCCTGACTTGATTTTTCATAAACAGCAGCTTGTTGGTAACAACACTCTGTACTGCCTCCCCGATTATTCAGCTAGTAACGAATCAGAAAACTCTCACTTCTGGAGGGTCTTCAGCCTTCTAAAAATGAACATTCTGGGTTTGTTCGTCCCAGTTTTCATCATGGGTTTCTGCTACTCCCAAATCATCGGGAGACTATTGTACAGCCAGTCGTCCAAGAAACAGGCCATCCGTTTAGTTCTCATAGTGGTGGCCGTTTTCTTCAGCTGCTGGGTCCCCTACAATGTTGCGTCGTTCTTCAAAGTTCTGGAGCTGCTGCACATCTATGCAGAATGTGAAAGCAGTAAAGCCATCAGGTTGACTTTACAAGTCACCGAGGCCATTGCCTACTCTCACAGCTGCCTCAACCCCATCCTGTATGTGTTTGTTGGGGAGAAATTCAGGAGGAACCTGCTGAGGCTGATAAGCAGAACTCCCTGCAGACTGTGTCAGGTGATCAAAGCCTGCCTGCCTCAGGACAGAGTCTTTGGGTCGGTTTACTCTCAGACCACCAGTCTGGATGAAAGGAGCACAGCTATGTAAGATGTGAGGTGTGGTTTTGATATTGGTGTTCTGTGACTCCACAACAAAGTTGTCTGCAAAGTCATAAAGAGGTCATTCTGTGTAATTTTCACTTTTACAGGATATTTAGTATTGATGTATCTGTAAGACTGTTAGAAAGTTCATGTGACCATTTTTTGGTTGGAGGGTTATGAGCTTGAGCTTATCTGATTGTGTGTTAATGATTTTTTTTTTACCATAAATTTATACATTTTTTATACTTTTATAAGTTTTATAGACTACATTAGAATGTATAATGGCATTGCACTGTAAATATGATGTTACATACTTGAGGTTTGTTATTGCATAAGACAGACTGTATCTGTCCCTGTAATTTTAAGACTGACATTGTTTTTTTTAAAACTTGATTTGTTTTTCCCTTTTTAATTACATTTCATGGATGATGTTAAAAAAAAAACAAACAAAAAAAAACTGTGTCAACTACAACAGCTGTCAATAACGTCAGCAGTAGAGGCTTCGGCAGTGTCAGTGAGTCATCAGCTGCTAAAAGGAACAAAAAGGCACAATGCAACAAGCAGAGCCTAAATTAAATACTGACCATTTCCTTGCATTCAATTGGAGAAAATACCCTTATGAAGCAAATGTTAACCCTTTTTACCTACTCTCATAAAATGCATGCAAGAAACTGCTTCAAAATATTCTGCAGCTAGAAACCTTAGCATTGCAAGTTTCATAGAATATAGCAGCAGTTTGCAGCCAACCTCAAACTAGAGAAAACCACAACCTGAAAGAGGAAGCTGTAACCAAGCTGTCGTTTCAACCTTTGCAACCTGTGCACAAACGAGCACTTCAAAGTCCAATTTATCTGCCAAAAGACAATTAATCAGTATTCTGCAAAACAATGTTGCTGTTTTTCAACTTATTGTTTTGCAAGAAGAAA
>JAPZDX010000024.1:21079000-21096338 GCA_029783625.1 Naso annulatus
TCCTGTTGCATCACTCACCAGACGCCTGGACCTCAGTGACATACTGCAGCAGCTCTTGTCCCTGGTGAATGACGTCAAAGGTGAGGTTATTCATGGTAAGCGCCTTGTCTGCATGATGCTGCAGCCTCTGCTCAGCCAGCGTCAGGTCCTCTGTGTCAAAGTCACTCATCTGCTGGGACAGTTCCTCGTTCCATGACTCCAGGTCTGAGATGATCTGAGAGGATGGACGCAAAGAGAGGGGACAGGAAGAGGAGGTAACTTACAGATATAATCAGAGAAAAAAAATGACTTTATACCTCATTCATGAAATGGACTGAGAAATGATGAAAAAAATTATTTCACTCCAATATTTGACAGTCAAGAGAAAAAATGAAGGGAGAGAAAGATTATATAAAAATTATGTGTGGGAAAGGCCGCAGACTGATATCGCAGCCTTGACGTTAAGGTTTCATGGTGCAAATATCACACTGCAGACAACAAATGAAACAATTATTTACACCAGCACAGACATTTAAAGAACTGTAAATCACAGCAAAACAGCGCAGCCATGTCATTATCCACTTTTTTACGATTACGAGAATTTTTGAAAACCTACTCAGACAGTTTAATCGCTGCAACCCAACACTCTAAGCTGGCTGCCATAATAACAGATAACATATTACACTGGTGATGCACGGCTGGTAAAGCAGATGTACTGAGATGTCAGCGCTTGTCTCCGACTACCCACGCAGAATGAATCATGATACCAGGGGCACCTTGATCCTGGCACCATCCAGCTTAGTCTGTCAGTGTTGTTTTTTCTTCATTTTGTTTTAACCAACTCATGCAGTCTCGTCTACCTCAATTAAAGAATTTACACACCTCTTGCTCTGGGGCAAAGAGAGCCACCATAAACTGTCTAACAGCCGCTGAAGGGGAAGACAGCCTGTTACAGACTGGTTTAAATTACAAATATGAGTAGCATAGTGAGCTATATTTTGTGAATGTTATATTTTAACAATCTCCATTTCCCAATGACTCTGTTTGTCCTGATAACTTAATGTAGCTGCTTTGTGCTATTAACAGCTCTCTTTACTCAAAGGTGCTTACCCCTAAAATTTGAGGAAAGTTTAATGTTTACATGAAAACAAAATCAAGAAAAGAGAAGTTTTATTTTGAGCTAATTTCAGAGTGAGGACAGTATTTTAGGTATCAGTGAAAATATCAGGAACATATTACGGCATGGCATCAGTACATCAGACTGTAAATAACACTATGAAGAAGGTGATTATACTTAACTTAGCTTTTCATTATTCGGGACTAAATTTGTTTGGGTTGACCACACCACTGGCTTTTTGGGACCTGAAGCAGTGTGGTGTGAAATCATATCTTAATGCTTAAAGGACTGCAGAGTTGACATTGATATTCACAGCAGTGTGGCCACAACATAATTCATGAAAGATAAAACTGATCCCATCTACTATAGTGACATGGGTAAGAGTTTAGTCTCTTAAACAGTTTGAACCTAGTGCCTGTATTACATATATTCAGCTGTTCTCTAACCCTTTGAATGAATGTACTGTAGTGTGCATGTGTGTTACAAAGCCCTGACAACTGGACGTCTATAAGAATTATATGCAAGTAATGGAAATATGTCATGCAGTAGCTCATAAAAAGTGGCAAAAGTTGATCTGCGTGCATCCATGAAAATGAAAATCAGATGCTTTGGCAGCTGTCCTCTTCAATTTAAAGACTGCTATCTTGTGCTATAGAAGACATCTAATAATGGGGGAAAACAGAATGAACGGTTAGAAAAATCCAAAGTGATCCAATGTGACACAGAAAAAGAAAAGCATAACAGAAACTCCGGGCAGGCAGAGAGATTTGGAAAATGACAGAGGAGGGTTAATGTTTGCATGTCTGTAAACTTGTGTGACTAAGATAAGGTAGAGGGACAAAAGTTGAGCAAAAAATTTACTTTAGTGCAACTAATTGTCGGTATGACTTTGATCCTCTCTCAGGTCACGCTGTTGTTGATGTCTTCCACCTTTCAAGCACTTCTGCAGACTAGTCATCAGTCAAAATTATGTCAATGCATGTACGGTAGCAACACTCAGAGTGCAACAGATAGAGGTTTTGTTCATGGTGCAAGGACACTATTTACTCCGAAAACTTAGCAAAGAGTGGTGAAGCGCGTTCCAGCAATAGCACTTCACTGCAGGCTGAGCGTATGAATATGATATCTGTCATGTGCATCATTTAGGGAACACCAGGGAACAGCTGCCAACTGCTCCTAAGCATTAGGACAAATTAAACAGAGTGTAAAGTGAGAACTGCACCGTAGTACATACGATTCTACAATCAGGAACAGTAAGTCAGTGTAAATCATTCAAAACAATTCAAAATGTCACTAAATTTTTATTTCTTTGTCTCTTCAAATTTCTGCCCTGCAGTGTGTTACATGGAAAAGGATACACTGGGAACAAAGTAACTCTCCATAACTATCCTTTTCTCTGTGTGCAGCAACAGGAGGCCTTCAACTTTACTTTACCCAAAATTAATGAAATGACAAAATGCCAAAAGAGAAAAAAAGAGAAAAAGAAAGAGAAAAGTTGTTTTGCCTTTAAGTTTTTCTTAAATTCAATACTTTCTATTCATGTGGTGTAATAATTAGACAATGTGGTCTGCCAACATGTGTAGCTGCTACTGCTGCTGCTTTACCTACTCAATACTTTCTCAAAAACAGACTAACTACTGAGAAAAACGCAGTACATGCTGGTAAATGGAGGCTTTGCAGCCAGCTACTGTGATCAACAGAAAAACAAACTTCTCTGTTACTATGAGAGGCACAATATGGTTATATGGACATCATGTTCACATAATAAACTGAAAAACATTCCCGTAGATCAGATGTCACACTACAATCTCCTGCCTTCTCTCTCCTCGTTCACCTTATTAAAGTTAACTGCAGGTCTGAACGTCAGCGAGATAAAAGCATTTCCAACAGCTGAGGATCATCTTTTAGTTCCTCATATCTCTCTGTGTTCGTGTTTCTGAGTTTTATGTCTATGTTTTTCTTCCTCACTGAGCTGAGTGTAACAGCAGGACACCTCGAAACAGCTGCTTGCCACATTTTAAACCAGCTCGGCAGGGAAGTTGCAGTGAGACAGTCAGAGACCATCTCAGGTCTCTTGAACACAAATTCAATAACACAGGCGAGATAGCAGACTTTCAGGGTTTAGACGAGCCTTGGAGCATTGAAGATATCCACTAAGTGGTGAAATGCATGGTGAAGCATCTTTTTACAGTTTTGGGCAAAGTTTATTACAAATCCTTTAAGTTGTTTTCTCTATTATTCCACAGCATAAACAGCAAACAATGCATAAAAGTCTAATTTACAACTGAATGGGTCTTTTTGCACCTCTGAACAGGTTTATACAAAGTAAGTGGCTTATTTCGCAATATTCTGCAATAAAGAGCATTACTCTCTCTCTTTATATAGAGAAGCATGCTTGCTCCTCATGACGATGCCCAAAGAATTTAGATTCACATAAATTCCCCTGCTATCAAATCTCCTCTGTAAAGAAATGAGTCTTTCCTGGCTCACACTCAAAGTAATCTTATCAAACCTTTTTCGTAGCAGAATAATACAATAACCTCTATAAGCAATATGACATTAAAAATCTGGCAACTAAATCAGAAACTCACCAGGCACTCGTTCGCACTCTGCTCTCCTCTCCGCTTACAGTTAAGTAAAATGCCCTCTGTGTGCAAAAAGACCATCTCCCTTTAGGTACCAACAGCCTCTCTCTGGTCCTCAGCGACACAGGGCTTATCCTCAGAGAAGGTGTTGTGAGCAGTCTGCATGTCTCACCTCAACCTCATGCCCTCACCTCGACACACACACACCCCTCCTTCCAGCCATGAGGGAGTGTTACAGTGCATGTGCATGTTCATGTGTGTGTGAGCAGGGAGTGGAGGGAAACAAATGGCTCCTCCACCCATCTTCATGCTCAAGCACTGTGTCATATTAATCCTCTGCCTGTGTGCGTGTGTACATGTGGGTGTACTTCGCTGTTCAACATGAGAGATTAGCAGATAAAGCACCATTCCCTGACTTGACATGCAGAGTTAAAGTGAGACTTATCTGTTGTTTTGGACTTAACAATGCGGACACAAAAGGCTTGAAACCAGCCACAGAACTTCTTGTTGTTTTTTTGTGCAGAGTTGAGGAGAATTCATTCATGGGTTTACATGTAGTTTTCAAGAATGTTTACACACATTTTGTGTTTGATACTATGATGAGTTTTTGCAAGTATTCTTTACTTAAGTTAACCATATTTGTGTCTTAAAAATCCAGCTGACAACAGCAGAAAATGCACAGCACATGATCTGAGCATTATTAGAAACACAACACTAATAACATAATCATCTGATCATTATCACAAACAGGCTTGGCAGGCATAAGAACATTTGGTAACACTTTAATTGAAGTGTTGTTCATTACTATGACATAATACCTTTTAACCTATGACCTGAAACCTGCAGGAAGGAACGCACCTCAACCTACTCACATAAAGAGCACCGGGGTCAGAGTCAAGACTCTCATGAAGATGCTCCTGACGTCGCAATGTTAGTCCAAAATAAAATGCTTGCCAGTTGTCGGTGTGCTCCAGCTACTTTGAATTATTCTCTGAAGTTTCTCCTCTCTGCCCTGACACCTTTCATGAGCGTGAAAGAGTGTTCATTTTTGACTGCTGTCATTAAAGGGAAAATCTACCACATTTCATGTGGATTTCCAAGCAATGTTGATGGTAATTATAGTCAATTGAAGCAATCAGCTCCTCAGTTTGTGCTATACTGACAGACAAAGCTGAGTCTTCTGAGTTGTCCTGCACATATAGCCATTCTTGCAGTGCCAACATGTACTAGGATGCATTTCATCACAAAAAAAACACTACTTGTCAGGTCTCCAAGGTTGTTATCCATCATATCGGAACTTTTCTTTCATTTTACATTGTGTAGTTTTTAATAACAAGGGATTTTTGGTCAGCCAGAGCAAGAAAATCCTCTTAAAACAAACAGTGTGAGTGGAAAGGCAAGAGGGTAAACAGTTTGTAGTTCAGGAAGAACAAGGAAGAACAGGAAGAACATGAGATTTTGAAGATACAGAGAACATTAAAAGAGCAAACTTACTGAGTTTCACATTATATCCCTAATTCTGATAGAGAAAAGGTTGCTAATCGGCAGAGTTGCCCTTTAAAAGCCCATTCAATCGGTTAAATAACATTTAGTGCAAAGCTGACAGTGTTTAAGAGTGCTTTACTTTAAGATTACTTACTGTCATAAACATGCTATATTTGGCCAAATAATCAAATTCAAAGAAGCTGCTTAGCTTTATGTGCTAACACTACAATAAACCATCATATGTTGTTGGTTTTGACATTGGCCGTCATGATTGTGTAATTAATCATTTCTTTGATCTTAACTCGATCGGTGCAATTTGGGCTTGTCATAAATGTGTCATTAACAAACTGACAGGACACTGTTTAAACCAAATGACATCATATTTGAATGGATGTTAAAACTTTGACCTTCTGGTTGCGCTACAGGGAAAGTAAGGAGACCCTCAAAGTCATCAAGATTCATCCTCGGGGCACAGTGTATAGCTGAACTCAATTTCATGTTAATTCATCCAAAAGTTGTTGAGATATTTCAGTCTGGACTGAGTGACACACCAACACTGGCATCCTGAGAGCCACGCTGCTATCATGGCTGTAAGTGCTGTTTTTACATCACATTAGAGATGAGATTATTACTGAAAACTGTTTCCATGCACACTTTGCCACGATTACTTTCCACAAACCCTCTTTTTTCCGACACTATCCTCATGAATACGAGCCTGTATCCCCACTCTAAGCTTCTGCTTCCACGGTGACCGAGTGTAATTCAGCTGTCAACACAGTGCGGCTGAACAAATTCTGATTCGACAGCTGCGATAAACATCACGAGAAACATAAAAATAATGTTTTAAAAGAGCAGTTATCATATTTGAGCACCAGCTGAGAAAAGCATTCACTCTCCCAGTGGGACATTAAGGATTTAGTGGATACCATGTAGCCAATTGCTGGTTGGGGAGGGGGAAACTAAATTGGAATGAGTCAGTGGATGAGATGCGTCAAGTGGAACTAAATACTTTTTTAATGTAGCACGTGTGAAAGTATCGCTGTGAATTCAACCACGCTTTGAACCAGCAGGAATCCTTGATAATTTAGGGACTGAATCTCCCTTTTACGGTGCGACGGTCCATCAGCTCAGAGTCACAGCAGTTTAGTTTTTTCCAGCGTGTCCTGCGCCACATGTAAGTGATCTTATAATGATTAAACTACAAAGCCACTAAAGCGCAAAACAAATGAGGTCATATGGTGCATTTCTATCTCTGACCATTTTTTTCTAGCATATCAGATTATCTGTTATCGTATTTTTACCTCCACTCGTCATCTTGCTTTCTTATAAACAACAGACAACTTTGCCCTCTGCTTTCCACTCCAAATTATTCACTTTCATACTTTCTCACTCCTATTTCTGCCTAAAATCTGCATGATAAAACAAAACAAACATTTAGAAAAAACTGAACCTCCGTCCCCTGCCTACTCACATCAATAGCGTCCCTCTCAAAGATGCGGAGCTGGAGGAAGAGCTCCAGTTTGATCTTCCTCTCCTGGAACAGCTCCTCCATCTGGCCCTGGGCCTCGTCCAGCTGCTGCAGCACACTCTCGATGTGAGCCATGGAGCTGTTGTGGGGGGTCTTGTTGCTTGAAATGGCTGAGTCTCTGTTGAGAAAGCCAAATACAGAGAGGTTACAGGCACCCTGTTTATTTATCAGTTTACTTAGTCTGTCAAACAAAATCCTTTCTATCTTTCTTGTTAGCTTTAGCGTTTCCTCTCTTTGATATGTGCATTCCTTAGTTATGCAGTAAGTTTTTCAGTGACACGGAAATTCCTTATTGTCGTAATTCTAAACTCTAAATTTAACAGCGTTTTTGTTTGTTTTATTGTTCAACATGACCGTGGCTTATCCTTGTGTATTTTGTACATGACCACATGCCGACATCAGTGCAGCATGTACAGTATAAGTGATCGTCACCTGAGCTGTTGTATGAGGTCCTCTCCCTCCTTGATGACATTGACAGTCGCCTGCAGGGTGGTCTGCTGCTGCTGGCCGAAGCGCTTGATCAGGTCCTGCACCGCCTCCACCGACTCTGCATACACGTCATCCAGCAGTTCCTTCTGAAGCTCCTCCAACCACGTCCACAGCTAACAGTGATCAACAAGAAATGCAAGCCAGTTAAAATGCAGCATCACGCAATGTACACATGAGTGAAGAAAACAGCCCTGGTGTGAACGGAGTATACAAGTTGAAGGGGGGTGGGGCAGATACGTAGAGCGCCGTGAGTTAAACACAGATGTAAGGATCGATGGACAAGCTGCCACATGGATAGACAGAAGACGGGTGACAGGAATCAAATCCAACCAGTTCTGCTCAAAGCCGGTGTTTTGTGAATGGTCATCTTTGTAACAGATTAGCCATCTGGGTGAGTTGGCTCACAGTGCTAAAGCCCTGGCACACTGCAGGAGGCTGCAGGAGAAAGACCCTGGCACCCACGGCTTGTCTAACACCCACACTGCTTACTCAAAAACACGTCTACTTTAGTATTGTTACCATCATCTACTGAGTAACATACAGCGTGTTACATTATACTTGATATCTATGTTTGATATAGACATTTACACTGTTGCTTGGCAACCGAATGCGCAAATGGCTAAGCAAGTTTTTTATTAACAAAATGTTTTTTTCTTGAAGATTATTGTAGATTGTGCTCAACTAGACTAGCTTTGATTTAGTGTTTGGTGCGATCTTGAATTCCATGTGCAGTGTAGTACTCCATAAAAAATATTATGGAACATTTGCTAAAACTGAGTCACAACCCCTGTTGCCAGCTAGCAAATTCCGATAGGTTGCCTTTTTCGTTTTTTTGTCATCAACGCAGATTTATTAACCTGATGTACTTCATGCTCCGTCTCCACAGTAAACTGCTGCCTTTCAACATGCTGGACTGCATCCAAAGGCTAGAGGAGGTGATGGGTAAGAGAGTTAAATACATTCACTTGTGCGCACACACACACACACACACTCACTGACCTGCACTGATGTGAGCTGACAGATGGGATGAAGTAGATTAGTCCATATGGGCATTAAAGACTAGCTTCATTAGTGACACCATAACTTTGACTGTTTCTACAAGTCAATGTAAACAGGATGTAGCATTAACACGTGCGGAGCAGAGTGCTTTGTCAGAGCTAAGAGGTTAGTTTTAACATTGTGTGACTTCCATATTACCAAAACACTGTGAGAGGAGTAAACAGAGTGGTGCGGATGTTAGCACCACATCCAGATTCCAGTCACGTGCTGTGTATTTTACGTGCTCGTCATTTGTTTTTTTTTTAAGGGAATAAGATAAATAATAATAAGGAAAATTAAAAGCATGACTGTCATTATCCTAGTGACAGAGAAGGCATGATGCCTTTAATTTGTGTAAACACAAGTGCACTACAGAAAGACAAGTAAACCCAGATGTTTGCAGCAGGAGAACGTTATGTCTGGCAGGAGCACAGTCAGGGGCATTTTGAGGAATGATTTACATTCACAGCCACATCTCTCTCTCTCTCAGGCAATTACTTAAAAAGTCAATTCTTGGAAATTATTTATTTTGGCGTATATTAAATGTGAGACATATAATCAACTATTTTTGCCTGGGGCTCATCAAGACATAGGTGCAAAATCAAAATCAAAAATGTAAAAGTAAACTTTCATCAGTCCCACAAATTAAGTGTAATTTAACAAATAGGCTGCATAGTAGAAATCTAAAAACTTCATTCATTTGGTGTAGGCATGACTATGTCTTCATTAAAATTGTCCATGTTCCTGTTGTTTCCACATATGATGGACTGGGATCAATAAATGAATGATCCTTTACCTTCTTGGCTCCTGTCTTCATACAATATTAGCAACATAAGCTTTAGCTTCAAGCAAAACGGGGGCAAAATTAATGTGACATAGAGCTTATTAGTACTGAGGTGAGGAAAGGAGAGGAGAGACGTGGAAATACACACCTCTTTCACGTGTGTGTGGAAGGCAACAGACATGTCAAGCAGGACTTTCCGCTGCTCGACACGTCGCACAAAGTCCTGGATGCGATCTTCTAGCTGGTGGGCAGCTTGGTAAATTTCCTCTGGGTCACACTCTCCGGTCTGAGCCAGCTGTTCTGCTGCCTCCAGCAACTTGTCAGCATTGGTGTAGGTGTTCTGAGAAGTTAACATTGGTGATATTTAAAATGAGAGTGCAGTATCTCATACATTTGACTGTTAAGGCGCCTGTTATGTACTCTTAACTCTGAAAGAAAGAAAGAGCTGCACTGAAATTGCAATGTAAATTTCGGATATGGATATATTTTTTCACAAAAATGCCTGTTTTATGTGTGTGTCACAAGATAAAGATTTGCTTTTGCAATAACACTTTAAACTTGACTTCTTTCAAAGGCATTAGTTAAAACTCACCTGCGCAACCTCTTCAAAGTCTTCATGTCTCTTCTGCAGAGCTCTGGCTCTGTGCAAAGACTTCCCAACACCAGTGTGCTTGCTGAGGAAGGCCTCCCCATGGTTTTCTATCCAGTCCAGCACCTTCAAAAACACACACATGCTGTAAATGTACATAGTCTAAAAATACAGAGACAAGTGTGCAATAAGAATGCAGTATACACTTTCCAGCAGTAGGGGGTGCAATTGACTGGAATGGCTGTATTCACATCAGAGTTACAACCCTATCTCTCTCCCTTGCCTCTCTGTCACGCTCCCACTCCCTCTCTGCTCTACCCCCCTCCACCTTTTCCCCCCTCTTTTTCATCTCCACTCTGTCATGTTTAAATTACACAAGTGTGAACAATTAGATTTTGCCTAAAAGGAAATCAGAGCGATGCTAAGCATCAACATTTCCACTGTGGGTGAGATTGAGTATAAATCTTTGCACATAATTACCTCATTATCTATTAAACAGATGGCCATATTTCATCTGTTTCTATGTGGGGTCATAAAGAAAAATTCATGATGCTCTCAAGGTCTCTCTGAGAATATTTTGATGGTACATACACGTACAGTATGAACACGTGCACAACGCCCTCGACACTTTATGTGACAGTAAATTGCATCACCATGGAAACCATTACCCAGAGAAAAGGAAAATGAAAGAGTGGATGGAAGAGGGGAAAAGACAGCTATGCAGCAATACGGCAAGAGGGAGAGAGAGAGCAGAGTGAGGGGCAGAGAAGAGTTCGTACCCAAAGGGGAGAAATGCAGAGACGACACTGTACTCTAACTCAGTAGATTTGATGTAAGAGCTCTGCCATCGAGACAATCGCATAGAGAGAAACAGACTCTCTGTGAAAACCCAAGAGGAAGTGAAAAAAGGCTTTGAAGATGGAGCTGATTATATCTTAATATCACACCCCCTGCTATCCAGCGGTAAAAGGTGCAGAATATCCTTATTCATAACAACAATGATCTATTGAACCTTTACTTCAATTAAAAATATAAAAGCAAGACAGAGAGATGTATGCTCTGTTTTTAACTTAAGTTTTTTGTTAAAAAAAAAAAAAAAACTAAAAATTTCTATTTAGCATACACGCACAAAAAAATTTCGTACACAAAAACCCTTGTCCATGAAATTAAGCATATGCAAGGAAGACCAGAAACCCTGGGGGACTTATGAAGTGTCTCCCTTAGTCAAAGTGCATGATTACAGCTTAATATAACGTAAATTAAAAAAAAAACAAAAAACAGAACTAGTGCTGTCAAAGTTAACAAATTAATTTTTAATGCCGTTAATTTTTTTAACGCGCAATTAATGCATGCACGTCTGTCTAGGGCTGGGCAAAAAAATTGATTCATCAATGCATTGCAATTAATTTTTTCCAAATATAACCCAACCCTGCTAGCTCACGAATGAGCACCCGATGTTTGCAATTAAGTTACAGTGAGCTAAAAATAGAGTCAACAGCTCAAATCATGTTACTAACTAAGACACCACTTATTTACTTTGACCTCTGTAACATAAGTCCTTCTTCATTGCCTCTCCATCGCAGTTTGTCCTGCAGGTTCGGCTTCACCAACACAACAGTTAGCAAGCAAAATAATCTGAATAGTTTGTTTGCTTGCCAACATCATTAATATTCCCATCCAGTAAGGATGATCTCTGACCAGCGTTTCAGCATATCTGTCACAGTCATCATGCAATGCATGGCTAATTTGCATAAAAAGCATATGGCTAATTTGCATAAAAAGCACATGGCTAATTTGCACATCAGCTACTAAAGGTTTTGATGGAGTGCTCCATCAAATGACTATGGCAATCATGCGGTTAATCGCGATTAAATATTTTAATCGATTGACAGCACTAAACAAAACAAAATGAATGCATCAATGAAGTACGAATAGAGAATAGAGAAGAGAATGCATCATATAATAAAATGTATGATAAAAATTTCCCCATTTTTAACTATACACTATGAATAAGATTTAATTCATGTTAACTGTTGCCAGTAAAAATGTCTTTTTACAACAATGGCAGATGAACCCAACTGCAGAAAAAAACAAGTTGTACAATAAGTTTATTCAGTGTTTTTCAGCAGCGACAAAATTAGTTTAGTAAAGCTGCCGTGCACGATAAGCCTTGTACACATTTTTGGAAGGATAGCTCTGTACATTGGAAGTGCTTTATAATACTTAACAGACTACCTTTAGTCAGCTCTAAAGTGAAGGGTAGTTCATAAAAACACTGGGTAACTTTCTTTAATCCCTGCTGCAGTTTTTGCTGTGTTAATCTTTGTCCACACATGCACAACAAAACCTGCTCATGCCCCCACAGCTGCAGGTCTCATTGAGGTTGGACGTTGTATGTAGGTGTCTCTTACCTGCTGTACATCCTGTTGGAAGACACAAAGCTGCAGTCGCTGGTGCAGGCGGACTTTGCGATGCTGCCAGATGTTTTCCAGCTGCCTCTGGTGATGCAGCACCTCGTGGATGATGTCTAGGACGTGGTGCACGGCCTTGGAGTAGTTAGCCGACGCCATCAAGGAATCAGCACTGCCTGGGGTCAAAGGTCGCTGCAGTTTGTCCAATAGAGACTTTCCATCCTGGCTTACCTGTAAAAGGTGATGAGCAACTTGACATATTGCAAAACCCAACTTGGATTGGGTGTGTGTGTGCATACAGTATGAGTGTGTGTGGGAATGTGTGTACTGACCTCTGAGTATGCTGTGGTTATGTGCTCATATAATCCCTGGTGATGGTGAATTGTGTCTTCCAGATCCTGGAGTTCAGAGGGCAGCTCTCCTTCTCCACACGCCTTACACCACGGCTCCACTTTACTCATGTACTGGGAAGAGAACACACACTATGTTAACACTGCATAACATGGATATTAAGTCTTTCTGTCTGCTGTTGAACTTCTGCTGTCTGTCATGAAACTTTTTTTTTTGTACATTTGTACGACATGTGCAGCAGACAGTGGTGCATACTAGTATTACTGTTTGGCAGGCAAAAAGCAGCAACCTTTGTGTTTGCATGATGGAACTCTTGGTAAAGTCAGAACAACTTTGCAGTGAAGCTAACATCATAAAAATGCACATTAGAAAACAATGCACTCCTTACTTAAAATTTCCATTTATGTAGTATGTATGCTTGGATTTTTTACATACTACACAGCACATGTTATCATTATTACAGTCCATGCTATTAGTACATACGAAGGTTTTGGACACAGCTTTGCTCCCCACTGAACATTCCAACCACAAGCCAACAAAAACAAAGAAAAACAATGACTTCGCATTAGAATAACTCCTAAAACGCTGTCAGCTAAAACACGTAAAGGTCTACATAAAGGTTTGGCATCCAAACTGTTTTGTTTGGAAGTCGGACGTCTGGCTGGGATAAAGAAAAAGAGGGATTGAAGGAAGAGTGAGGGGAAAGTTCAACAACCAGAAAAGAGACAGCAGAGCAGAGAGCTGAGCAGAGGGCTTTGATAAAACAATGATTGAAATGATTAATCTGTTATGGGAGAGGGAGAAAAAAAAACATATTCTACCACAGCAACTCAGCGAAGGAAATGTGAGACCATGCTGCCACAGATAGCATAAAAACAGACTAAATCATGTCTGCAACGCTGCCCTGCCCATCGACATTAATTTTCAATGGCTTAAAAAGGCATCTTAAGCACTTAAGACTTTACAGACAAAGGCCACATAGGAAACAATAGGTGTCAACCAATAACTAACAAATGCTTTGTTACTGCAACCATTTGCAAAACCACTGAGAGCAGTATTGTTCATTACTGAGGCTTTTTTGGTCTATTAAGGACAAAACAACCAGTAGTTGCAAATGTAGCGGAGCAAAATAAAAAATCCTTTAAATCTATATTCTTGTTATTAGTATTTATAACAATAATAAGGTGTGTATACTAAAATATTCAGCAAAAATAACCAGAAATCATGTCAATCACTAACATTCTGTAAAAAATCTAATATAGCTCATTCCACCTCTAATTTACACAGTATGTGCTGTATCTAAGTAAACTTCAGTAATCATATGCTCATACTGCGACACATTCCGATGGAGCTGCCAACAGTAATTTATTTCAGCCAAAAATATTTGCATGCATGCAAGATGATAATATGTGTATGTATGTAGATGTGTGTTTGTGTAGATAATGAAACAACAAATAAACATCTATTGTAACACACGGTGCATGCATGTTTATGTAAGTGGTACCTGAGCCTTCCAGTTGAAGTCTGTTAACATCATCCAGCTGTAGTGAATTTCTGTTTGCGTTTCTGTTGCGTGACTGTACCTGGTCTGCTTTCTGGTGAAAGCTGGCAGACATCTCCAGCAGCGTGCTGCGTTCGTCCAGAGCTGCAGCGAAGGCCTTCCACTCCTGCTCCAGCTGCCCGGAGATCTGCTGGATCTGCTGGGAGGCGTAGTGCCCTGACTCCAGGAGCCGGTTTCCGACAGACATGATCCGATTGATGTTCACATATACATTCTGCGTTTAAGGAGAGACAAGGAGGCAAGATGGCAGAGATTAAAAGACAGACCAGAATGCATTTATTTTAATAATAATGAAAAATAAATAATGAATTTAATACTAATAGTGAATTTAATACAAATACTCACTGACAAAACTGCTAAAAATAAAGTCCAGCTGTGTAAATCTAAAAACAACCGACCTGCGGCATGTGAGTAATGTTTTTTCATCTAAAGTTGATATTTGGACCTTTTTCCTCTATAAATTAACAGGCTGCAAATTAAAGTATTGTTGTGGTTTTAGTGCCATGATACATGAAGCTGCAACAATGTCTTCAAAGAGCCAAAATTGACTCAAATTCTGCAAAGCAATTTTAGTGTCCTTGTGAAAGAGAGGAGCTGTGATTACCGTAACATTTATGACTAATATTAAAGAATAAAGCTACAAATATGCAACGTGTTCATAAGCTAAACTTCCCCTTCACACACATACACACACACATGCAGAAACACAACCTTGTGCACATTAAAAAGTCTTTTACTTGCAACGCATACCATATGTGAATAATGAAAACAAACCCATTTGCCTCTTAATCTTTCTGTCTTTTTTAATATATGGGCTCCAAGCTGTTTTGTGTAGATAGGCACGGATCAGCAAACACCAATTAACAACTGTGTTAACAGCCTGTTATTATTCTATTCAATTACTGCTCCTGGAGTCTATTATGGCTCTTAGTTTGCTTGTTTCATTCACAACGGGGAGGAAAGATGAACCAAACACCAGCTAAATCCCTAAAACAGAGGCAGGGTTGTACACTGGAAGTGATTCCCGCAAAGCAAATTACAAGTTTTTTTATCAAAGTTGCAGACAGTGGTGGTGTCTTTTCTGAAATCGGGGTGTTGAAATTATTCTGAATAGCTTTACTATTACTTGCGGGAGTTTTTGCATGCAAACCAAGCAGAGACATTCCCCATTGACCAAAATATTAAGTGTGATGTTGACATATACAGTAGTGTGCTTAGAAGTAGGGATCATATTACAAATAACCGACTGTCAAAAACAGAGTAGCTGTGAGACACACAAGAACAGTGCTGTACAGTAGAGTGACAGTAATCCTGTTACACATTTTACAAAGGCACAAATTCCAAACAAAAGGAAAAAGATAACAGGAAAGTTATCCCTAAGATACATTCGATATTAAATAGTATAAAAGAAAAAGATTATGATTTTTTTTTCTTTTAGAAAGAACATTTGAACAAAAAGACCTAAATAAAATCACAAAACCAGTCACAACCAATAAGCTTGAGGGTCTAGAGCCATCTGTAGGACATTATGAATTAGATGAAACAACAGAGACCGGAGGGCTCGAACACACTGGGTGGTAAAGTCTTAATCCAAAACTGATGGATGGAAAGGGGGAGGGGTGGAGCAGAGATAGGGAAAGGGTCTTCCTAATTCAAACCCGATGAGGGCAGGGGGGCAAGAGCGACAGAGAGGAAAAGCACGGCGGAAAGAGAGAGAGGAGAGGAAAAAGGAGGACAACACCGGTGACCCAGAAATCAATCAATCTACAGAGTAGGAAAACAAATGAGGCCACAGTGGTATTTGCTTTGTGAAAGAACTACAGAACAAGATGAACAACAGTCCACAACAGCAGAGTTTGACATACTTCCTGTCATGCAAAAGGGCAAAGAAGTGACCCAGGCTGTAACAAGATCACTCTGCATTTGCTACCTGTGTGTTTTTTATTGTATTAGTGTCCTTTTGGGCAGGAAGAGTTACTTTCAGACTGCAGATACCTGAGAGGTTTCACTGCTAAGAAAACACGCCGCTACAGACTTATACTAGTAGGACTTTTACCCATAAACACCTCTGATAAACATCGAGAGTAAATTCACTTGATTTATTTACTACTTACTATTTACTAATCTATATACAGAGATTGAAAAGAAATAAACAATTAGTTAAAAAGAAAAAAAAAACTCAGTGTAAATCTAACTTTCCCCTATGTGTTCTGTAACATCAACCAAAACATTAATGGATTTTTAACCAGTCCTAAACAAACAGATTTCAAGTTTTGAACTTGAGATTCTTGCAGCCCTTACTAAAATCTTTTTACATAGTCGGTGTTCTGTTTGTCAGCCATCCCAGCAGTGAAAACCAGTTTTCAGTGATGTTTGCTGTTCACTCACAGACTTGTCATCTTACAGTTCAATGTCACAATAACATTTCACAAATTTTCACTGGAACTAATTTTAATTTTGATCAAATATGTTCTGTATACAAATTGAAGACAAATAATCTTCATGACGTCGGGACTGTTTCCATTTTTATACCACTTAACATGTTGGAATGCTAAATGATTTTTTTGTGGAGCTTGTGTGACCACGGCTGTGCACAAGTTTAAGACTTCGGTTCAATCATTTGTGACTGAACTGTTACTGGTTATTACTGAAATTACCCAGTCTCCACACAGGGATCACTTAAGTCTTATCATGGCTTCAATAGGTCCTATATTATAAATGTAATAGTATGCAAAGGAAAACAACAACACCTGCCGGGACCTCAGCCATTACAGGACATAATCAAACTTTTTATTTACTTGACACCCTGGCCAGGAGCTAAACCGCATTTTTATTTTTCCATGAGTGATCTAATCTCTTCAAAATGTCATTAAGAGATTGTTACATGGAGTCTCTCCAAAGAAATCCCTTCCTGCTAAGCCACTAGTGTAACCAGCAGTAGTTCACAACATACATAACACACAGTCCCATACAGGCACAGACACAATTTCACATAAAAAGGCCCGTAGCAGCAGACAGAAGCAGACAAATGGTCGAAATATGACAAGATTTCTAAAAATTGAGATACATTTGACTTATGAGGAAGGTAAGGGTTCAAAGGGACGTGAATAAGGTCCTAATTCAAGAGAAAAGAAGAAAAAACTGTTTAAAAGGAAAGCTGCAAAAAAAGAGAACTTTTGCAAAACACCAGAGGTAGGAGCCATAACACCACATAAACGCATATGAACACACTTGGACTGACATTATGTGTTTCCATGCAGCCATGCAGGCAACAGGAAGAGGAAACGCTGCTTCCTGTGAAAGATGGGTGGAGAGTGTGGCGTTCACTCTGAGTGCTAGACTGTGTGTGTGTGTGTGTGTGTGTGTGTGTGTGTGTGTGTGTGAGTGTGTGTGTGTGTGAGTGCGTGTTTAAAAAATACAC
>JAPZDX010000024.1:21117391-21132333 GCA_029783625.1 Naso annulatus
TTCTTCCTGCAATTTATTCAACTTAAGGGAGAGTAAAGTAACACATGGCTTCACTATACTAGAGTCAAAATATGGATGAACTATTGGATTTTTTTCAACCCGGACCGATAACTGATGTAACCTCCTTCGTATGGCAGATGCTGAAACCTGATCATTTCCAAAATTTTTTATTTTAAAAAGACGTTCATAACCTTTAGTTCATGCACACTTCAGGGTAAGAAAAGCAAAAATATAGTAAGTAAAAGATGGATGATTTCTTATTCTGAATCTAACTGACATCGCTATTTCCCCCCTGTTTGAACCTTTTACAAAACATGTATTGCAAAGCACAACAATGTCTTCCTCTGAAACTGCAGAAATGACCACACTGGCAGTCACATGTTGAGCTCTCCAGTCTCGTGGCTCTTGTCAGGTGCAGCAGTTTGACATCATGAGCACGACAATAGCTTGCTACCCTGGCTCTTCTTCTCCTAATTTTCCTTCTTTGTCTTCCTTTGTGATTATTGGCTGATCGCAAGCCAACTTACAAGGTGCCACCACCTGCTGCGCGTGTTAAGGAGATGACAGCCGTTTGTAAAATTTCATTATAGGTTAGAATTTCATGATGTGGTTAGGATATCTGGTGTTAACCCAGGTGACCATAAATGGTCAATAATATGAATTTTCTATCATTGGCGGGGATAAAAATTGTACGTCTCCACTTCAAATACATTTAGGTTACCTATAGGTAACGGAAATGATAAGAGATGGGACTAATAATTTCATTTAGAATTTGATTTCAAAAATATTTAGTCTATTAAGTGTTTCAAAACTGTAACAGATGCCTTCACAAGTTCTACATGCAAAAACTAATAATTCAGTCTGTTCTGCCTGATCAACAGTCTCATACTATGAAATATCCACTTTATATTGATATCAAACATGGAAAAGCAACAACAAAACCAGGACAAGAGAATATTTAGCTTTTTTCCTTACATTAATAATAAATCGATAAAGGTGTTGCTGATCAGTTTTCTCCTCATCAACAAGTTCAGTCTTCCTCTCACAAACTCTCTCTAACACAAATTTGAGCATTAATGTCAATGGGCATCCAACTTCAATGAACAGACGATCAATGCAAACTTCTACTGTTAAATCACAGTGAGTGTTTTCATTTGTAATGTTAGAGCACATTATCAGTGATATGTTAAGTAACCTAAATGTTATTCCTGACAACAATGTGATGAGAACAAATAATTTATTTAATTCATGACTCAGCAAAACCATAATGATTACTCGGTAAAACCTAAATATATCCTGAAAATGAGAAGTTCTGACAAATAAGTTCTAACGACAAAAACTCCAAGTATAACTCTGATTTAGCACAGTGTGTGAGCAGCTAAGGGGCAACGCTTAGGGGCGGCAGCCTTAAGCAAGCCAGTGAGTGTGCATGTGAAGGCTATTTCACAGAGCTGCCTGTGAGACCAGTAAAAGGGCACGATCCGAGCAGTTTGAATGCCGTATACTAAACTCCTGTGCTCTCACAATACTGCAGTGCTGCACATAACCCCACACACATCACTGAAAATACACTTCTGCCCTGCTGCATGCATGTTTAGTAAAGGCAGTAACAATAATATGATTGAATAGCAAATGCACACACACGATGTAGAGACATGCCGGGGCTCAGTTCGTGCTGCACTGGTAACAAAATGTGTGAGACTGAATGTTTGTGTGTGTGGTTGTTTCATTTGTAATCTGTTTGCGGCTGTAATCAACCTTGACAAAAATAAGTGCAGTATGTGTTCTTATTCTGGCATTACAGCTGTTTCTCTCTTCCTTTCACACCTCAGTGAGCCTGGATAACAACCTCACCTCCATGTACAATTTACAAATCTCCTCTATTTGCTTTTTTTCCCTTTCTCATATCTCATGTAACATCCAACCTCTCTCTCTCTCTCCCTCTCTCTCTCTCCCTTTGTTGACTCTATTGACTTCTGGCATACTTAGTGATACTCAGTTGTCACTACTGGTAACTGCCTGTGACACAAAGTGCTGTCTTTTTTTAAGTGGGTAGGGGGTTGTTTCCAAACAGCACCATGGTCAAATTCGAAAGGATGAGAACTTGTGAGTTCTTGCTTGTCCTCACGTTTGACAGGCGCTAGTCCTTTTGGGCATTGTCAGTGTCTGGAACAGAGGACTGAAGCAGCAGCCCTTTGATTGGAAGCACTTGTCACTGTCATTATCAACTCCATTCTGTGGCTGTCCAGCATTTAAACAGAAGGACTGTCGAAAAAAAAATTCCTCCTGGGGTTTTATCAGAAATGAGACATCTACAGTGTCTTTGTAGTAAGCTTTTAAAGTCTGCAACAAAGTTTGATGGGTCATCCGCTGGATGACACCCTTTCATCACCCTGAACAGTGACTACCAAGATGCTATAAAAGCACTGCACACTGATACTTTAGTTTTTACATTATCTGACAAGAACTTTTCTTTTGATCTTACTATAAAAGTGGAAAGTCTGCGTTAGGATAAAATGTTCATTTGACCCAAGTAAAAAGACTGATCAACTGATTGCACAGATGCTGTTTCAAGTATCAGCCGTGATCCATGAAGGCAGATTTTGTCCCAGGTCTCATTTTAAGTTAAACTATACCAGAGGCCTCATAAATCCTCCCTCAGCTAGTCTGGTCTTGATCTCATTCTGCAGCGCTCTCCTCATGACAAACAGCACGATTTCTCCTAATCGCCCTACAGCAGTCATCTCTTTCTCACTCTCAGACATCTGCATTCATTACCCCTGCAGGAGGGGATAAAAAAGAACACTTCCATTTTTATTGAGAGTGATGGCCACACTATTTTATAGCTCCCTCATCATATTATTAAGAAGGTAAGAGCCAAGTCTGATGTTACAGATTGAATGAAAGAAACTGCAACCCTAGTTTTATCAGCACAGGCACAAACCTCTACCAACCTTTAGTTAAACCGTCGTCAATAAAAAGTTTATTTGCAAACGGCTGCATTATGTATAATTATTTATTTGAAAGCGTTCCAACTTTCTTGGAACTAGGGTTGAACATGTGGTGGCCTTTTCTGTTCCCTTCACATTGTAGAGGCATCCCTTAAAAGATCTCAAACATGGAGGCACAGACGGGGACATAAATTAGCAGTGTATGTCAGCTTTTACAGAGATCTGAATGGGATCATTATACTGAGCTTAACAAAAAACAACTTACATACATAACACAGGCACATAAAGCCATCATCTCTGAATTAAATCTAATGCAAACCCCCCACACAGAATCACACCCACATTAAGGGTAAAAAAAAAACTTAACTCAGTTTTACATAACTACACAACAAATTGCCGCAAAATTAAATCAAAATCTCAATCTCACTGATGCAAGTTACATCGAATATGAACAGAAAAGGCTATGGACATACTGTTGATACTGCAGTGCCAAGTTTGTTGACCCATGTACTCCTGATGAACTGCCAAACAGATCACAAATGAAAATAGTTGCAAAACGCTCCATAAAATATTTAAGAATCCATCACTGTTACTCGGAGAGCTGCTGCTGTTTCACATGCATTATGAATGTTCAAATGCTTTAAAAAATAACAGTCAAACACTAACTTAATATAATGCAAAGCTGCAGCTGAGTTTAGAAAGCTGCAGACTGTGTTTTGGCCAGTTCTCTTGCGGAGGCGATCCCCTCCTCGCTCCCTAAACGCTACAGTTAATAAAGGGGAGAGTTTTCTCATTTGCATGACAAAGAGTGTTTTTAATCACTTTCATGTGTCTCCTCTGAAGCTAAGTACAGTACAAGTTGATGAAGAGACCACTTTATTTTTTTTTATAACATCTTCATTTATTACTTTGGGTCCTATTTGTTGAATTAGACAAGCTCACATTGATTTAAAAATCCCAAAACGATGCAACACATACATTTGCTCTGAAGTATCAGCATAAAAAAAGATATTATGACCTGTAATGAGTTTTTATAGCATTACCTTTAGTGATTTAAAAGCATTTTCTTGAATTTCTGATCATCTGGTCAGGTTTTTTTTTCACTGCAGACATCTTCAGGTGTAGCTGTCCTGACACTACACTACAGGAATCAAAATAAACAGGATTCCAGAAGAAAATGACACTTTACCTGAGAGTCTGATGAGGGTTTTTCCAGCCTGGGCGTACTGCCAGCTGTGGTTATCCAACACCGCCATTCTGAACCAAAACCAGCTCTGAACCACCCCGCTCAATCTAGGCCCACACTAGCTCCTACACAAGTCTCCAGCGGTCAACATCCTACCAGTTCTAGCTTTCTAACCACACCATTGTTGTATGGTGAGGAGGCAACTTAACAACTGCGGGGCCATACACTGGCCAACGCCCTGCCACCCACAGAGCCGCAGAAAGCCAAAGGCACTGCCAGCTCCTTTTTGCCTTCACCAACTGGCTTTTTTTTTTGGCCATTTCCCCCCCATGTCACTAACCCCTCCCCAAAACAAGATTTAGTAACAAGTGCTGCTTTGCATTAAACAGCTTCTCCACTGTGTGCCTGGCTAGCTACTCACAGGGGGAAAAAAAAAAAAAAAAAGTTAAGCCAGACAAACAGTTGTCGCTGGTGGATTTGCGGTTGAAATAGGCTTTAATAATGATTGGTTGTAATCTTCTCTCTGACTAATACTTAGATCCTGTTGGTGACTGTGAGCTTTTGCAGCGGGGCGCTGAAGGACCCAATAATTTCATCCTCATCTTTACTTCTATCAGGAGCACAGTGAGTATGTATTAACCCTTTGAGACACTGAAAAAAAAATTGTTACACGACTTGCAACAAGTGTTAAACAATTTAATTATTTGTCTTCTGCTTTAGTATTTTTGCTGAAAAAGGGGGAGGGTCTAACAATGCACCCCATTTATTGAAGCAGGCGTACACCACAGTAATCATCTCATTCATTTCTAATCATGTGTTAAGCTTCTGTTTTTGACCCTTTATGCTAATTTGACATCAAAAAAAAAAAGAAAAAAAAAAAAAGAAATTCAATGTTCATTCATGTGCAAATTCATTGAGCCCAAATTATCTGAGTGGTTTATGTGCAGGGGCTAAATTTGATCCAAACAACCACGCGCATCCACTTTGATAACACAGTTGCTTAATTGATTGGGAGCCAAAATCTTTTGAACTGTGGAAATGAAACAAAGAGCTTATTCATAGTTTACTCCGGGAGAGAAATTAATCTTCTTTGTTGTCTCTCAAAGGAAAAGTAGGGAATTCTGAGAAAAGCTTCAGTAAGCTCTAGAAATGGGTTTTTGGAGACATGGAGCTCAAAAAGCAAGTCCAAAGGAAGTCATGATCCAGCAACTAAAATGCCTGTGATTATCAGGCATCAGCGCTCGGCCTGCAGCAAACACATTATCTTGAGATAAAAGTGTTGACACAATAGAAAGGCTGCATTGCACTATGTGCAGGCATTTTTAACCCCGATCCAACTCAAAAATATCTAAAAAATGCACATACACATTTCCATCGACATTTCTTTTGTATCCTCTCCCACAGCACTCTCTAGGACCACCTACAAAATTTGTTTGCTGCCTGACGTGGTTCGACAGTCAGACGACCTCTCCTGTCCCTGAGAAAGCCCATGTAGTGGAGACGAAACATCACAGCCAGACTAGCCATGTTCTTTGTCACAGATAATAATCCAACGTGTACCGAAGGGACACGAGCACGGCTCCAAAAGCAGCGATCCTGTGGGTGATACTGCAACCCGATCCCAGAGACTGAGGCGTCAAACGTACTCCCTGTTTCTGCAAAGTGGACTGATAAATTGTTATTCTAACGCAAGGACAGCTAACCGTGCTGCTTTTATTGTGTCCATGTATTGTTGTGGTGTGAGGTCTGACAGCATGCTCATATCTGAGAGTCGAAATGAAGGTCACATACCTGAATGATCCTGTTGGAATAAATAACTGACAGGGATTGTCACCTCGGAGAATGAGCCAGCAATAACATTGGATGTAAAAACAGATGAGTGAGTGTGTAGTGGGTCATGTCTTTGTAGCAGCAGATTCCTTGTATGTTTATTTTGCAATGGCATGACAGATAACTGGTGTTGTACTAACCTCTACAGGGTTGCTATATCTTACTATCTTCATTAAATATGACAGAAATTAAAAAGAAAACAACTGAAAGTATCAGAATCCCCATTAGAACTTGACTTTGAATGTAGCTTTTGGTGTCTCAGCATGTGTGTTTGTGTGTGTATGCACGTGTTGGGGAGAGGGTACCCTGTGAACTAATGTTCGGTTTCTCTCATTACCCCCCGCACCTTATCATGCCAGCATGCTGACCTTTAGTTGCTCTCTGTCATGTTTTATTTCCTGCTCTATACTTCATCCCTAATTTTCTCATTCTTTTCACTACAGCTTGCCTCTGTGACCTCCACACACTATCTCACTGTGGCGTGTGTCACAGTTACTGTAGCAAAAAGAGGGAGAAGGAGAACAAGAGTAAAAGACCACAAGAGAAGTGCTGAGTGTGAGAGGGATGGACACAATAAAAACTCATAAAAGCCCTTTTCAACGTTCAGCGTTAATGTGCATCTGTCTGCCTGTAAGCCCGCAACAGTACAAAGTACAAACTTACTGAGCAGCCAGCTGAGTCGCATCAACACATCAATGAAGTGGAGAGAAGGACGCTTTGTACGGCTCAGGGAACACCATTCATCCAAACCGGGCTCCGATTGTCCCGCCGCACAACAAAACCAAGCCAATAAACCACAGTGCTCCAAATATCAGTTGACAGGCAGGGTGCAGAAGGGACAGAGAGAGAGGAGAGTGCGTGCTTCTGTGGTCCACTGTGTTACTAACTGCCTCAGAAGAAAAGAGCAGAGAGGGGGAAAGAGGAAGGAGAGAAAGAGCTTGAGACAACACCATGCCAGTCCTTCATTCATCTTAGGCAGTTCTGCCCCAAAGCAAACGGGACATGAACAGATGACGTCACACAGTGGAAGAGAGATGAGAGGAAGAAGAAAGGCAGGATTTATTCTCCCGTTTTTATGAGCATTTTCAATTTTGCACATAAACAAGAACGACGTCAAAATAATTTCAAAGAAGGACAATGTGAGATCATGTTTTTCCACTTGGCCAAGTCCAGAAATGAAAAAAAAAGAAAGGATGATACAAGTTGATGGAGACAGATTTTTCAAACACACCTTACAATGCATTCGTGTCATTCATGCTGCCACTCACCATCATGTGCCCCTGTGTCTCCACACAACCCAGAGAAAAAATGAATAAAAAGAGCAGGGGTAACAAGTCCCAGAGGCAAGAAGCCCTCAGTCCATGTCAGCTCCTCTCTATCTACATGCTGATGAAAACAAAACAGGACAGACGTGACAAAATCATCCAGTGATTAAAAACAGACATATCTCATATGGAAAGCAGCAATGAAAATGAAGTTTGTGTCACACTAACCGCTTTTAATGGCAAAAGAGTGTTTGGTAAAACATGCACCGATTCATATGTTATTTCACACAAATTTGCAAAACTTAAAACCTGCACAACACCTGAATGAATCAGAGAGTCAGCGAAAGAGAGAGAGATAAAGATCTAATAATAATTTCAGAGTAATTCTTCCTCAAACAATCCACACTACAAAACAGAAAGAAAGAAAGAAAGAAAGAAAGAAAGAGAAAGAAGGAAACTGCTAATGAAAAGTATAGAAAAGTGCTTTCTGGGATTACATTTCACAGCAGAAATGTCAGTTCCAGGCAAACCGTGCCCTCAGCTGACAGCAACACTACCAGAGCAACAGCTGAGCTCTGATAATAGGATTATTTAGTCCAAACAAACCTCAGGCAGCAACCTTAAAATTAACACATGATTAACTTAAAAAGCAGCCATTAACACAAGTCTTGTGATGACGCTGGAATCTGCACAGCATAAAATGCTCGTATGAAGACAAAATATCAAACAGGAGACTCTGCGAAACATATCCACGGTAAACAACAGAAAAGTATAAGGGATGCTTAAAATAATCCAGCAGTGACTTAGTGTCCGTTCTTTCCTGTGTCAGTTGCTGTTGGAATAAAAAGGAAAGAAAAATAAAAACACAGCCTGAATAAAGTGCATGATTGCAAGCTGCAAAAAAAGTGCTGAGCAGCCTCGCTTCTTTGCAATGTCTTTATTATAAATGTCTTCTTATACACAGCATCAGTAATTAATGCTTCTAACAGAGTGTTGATTTGCAAACAAGAAACCCAGCTCTGTGGTTTTTGTCTAAACAGATCCAGAAAACCGACCAAAACTATTATAACTGAATCCAATTGTCTTTTGTGTGTGTGTGTGTGTGTGTTTGTTTGTATGTGTATGTGTGTGTGCGTGCACCTGCAGGGGCTTACAGCTTGCTAAAAGCAGGATAGTTCCTGTTTACAAGCTCAGCAGTCAGAGCCAGTTCCCAGAGGAAGACACACAAAGACGCACACATACAGACCTTTGGTAGCTCTGTATTGTTTTGTTTCTTTTTTTCATGTGTGTGCGCGTGTCTGTGTGGATTGCTCCCGCTCGTGTACATATGCATCGTTTTCTTCTCCCCTCGCCATCCGTTGCTCCTCTCTAATCCTTTTTTCCTCCTTCATTCTCATATTCTCCTCATCCATGCATCTCTCTTCCATCCATCTGCTGTATTTTATTTCTTGTTCCTTCTTGCTTTCTCCTGTCATTCCCAATCCTAGCCTCTTCTCCTCATCTCTCCTCTCCGCCTGCGTCCCTGACACTCCATACCTCTGTGAATAGATTTTCAGTAGACTTGTCCTCAACAAAGACCAGACAATGTCCTCTTAAGTACACACACAGCAGACAGGGAGCTACAGGCTATGGCTCTCCAGCCAGGAGGCGGCTAGTGGATCCCATGGCTATCCACTGTTATTACAGCCATGAAAAACAACTGGCTTATGCAAACATGGAGCCACCGGACTATCAGAAGGAATATCTAACTTACATGCATGGATACACACATCCGTGCACAAACATCCCGACAGAGTGGCCAGTGGTGGTTACATGTTTGCTCTCTGCTGTAACCATCATAACACCGAAACCTTACTTGCTCTGGAGAGCTGCCTAATGTTAAAACACTCACAAAAAACGATGTTTTTCTGTGCCAAAACAACATCATAAAGAAGTAAATAAACTGTGCCACTGGTGGGAGTGAGCCTGCAACATGCCAGTTAATTTACAACAGTGCTTCTACAGAGGGAAATGATTCACACCAATTTAGACGGAGCAGTTCCAAATCTAATCTCATCTAGTTATTTTCATATTTTGTTGAGGCTCCCAAGTGTCTCCATTTCTAACCATCTTTCAAAAGGAAAGGGGGGGGGGGCTGAGGGCTGAGAGAGGCAGGGAAAGAGACAGAGGTGAGAAAATCTGAGATAGAGACAGGAATAGAGAAAAAAAAGGGAGGAATAAACATAACCTCAGACTGGTTTGTGTCTGTTCCCAATTTAGGATGCTCTCTTTAAGCCATTTAATTGTAGGCCTTTTTATGACTTTGAGGCCTGTACTCCAAACATACAACACAGAACCACATGGACTCCACCCAGACTGCATATAGATAGGATACACCGGTATACTGTATGTTATACTCCGATTTTATCTGCAGGATTTTTCTATGAAAAGCAAATGCGTGATATCTACACATGCTATGAATGAAATACATGTAATATAAAACAAAAAGTGCACAACAATATTATTCTGAGGAGAGAGAAGAGGAGACAGAGGGACCTACATCCTATCTCCCTGCACTTTTTTACTCAAACTGTAGGGGGCACTACGTACTCTCATCAGTAAAAGAGTTGCTCATGGGCACACAAAATCACACACTGTAGAAATGCATGAATGTAGCCCCTGTGACATCATCAATAGGTTCCTGGAGGGACATTTAGCAGCCTGACAAACTGAGCAGTTCAGCAGATACTCTTCAAAATATATGACCCTTTAGGGCGATGCATCTTTTCAAAGTTTTCAAAATCGCCACCATGACGCTCATTACAAGACATAAACATCGCAGTTCGGAAGATAAAGCCTTGTAGGAGAAGATGTGAGGGATAATATTTCCACATTAGCTTTAGCTCTCAGCTGCTGCGGTTGCTTTTTGGACATTAACCAAAAAACACATCTGCTATTTTCATTTAAAACCAGAAAAGTATTCCTCACTCCTAAATTACATCCTGTCAGCACTTGTGTCTCGTTTAACCAATTACGAGAGAACATTGACGACTCATTTATCTGTCACATAGGCCTACTACTAGCATCAACAGCCTTTTCTAACACTCAAGTGGGAAAATAGAGCAAAATGAATTGATGACGTGGCTGACCATTAGCAACAGTGCATCTGCTCTGAGAGTTGGTATTTAATGCACAGTCACACCAACATTGTATTAGACCTAGTAATCCCAGATAGTAGAATAAGAGGCAAGAGAAATTCCAAATGATGGAAGCATTCCCAACATTCCTGACCCTAATATCCCCATCACCCAGCTGCAGATGAATCCATATTGATGGACCGCTTAAATATTTAATGCTTATAGGTCACTACATTTTGTTTCACGGCCAAGAGGCTCATCTCTGACTGTCCGCACAATGGAAGGGTTCAGGGAGTCAATGGGAATGAAAAAGAAAACTGGATTATTTTCTCATTTATTCACTGTCAGGAGCGAGGACGCAGCTCTAGTGTTTGACAACAAACAGCTCGTACGACAGCTTAAAACATCACTGACATTTTGTAATTGTGATGGAAGATATTCTAATTAACTTTATCTTATGGTATGAACAGCGTCCCCTGACAGAGAAAGCTGTGATAAACTAATCTTTTCATAACAGCATATCCATCTATTTTGTCTATTTTTTTCCATCTCTTCTGCTTCAAACTGATTGGATGTCTACAGTTTCAAATACAAAGTACAAACAGACTTTTTTTCTTACATATTTTGCTATTCCTGGTTTCAACATTCCCCATTTGACATCAAGCCACACGACTGGAGAGTGAGCCAAAACGAACGTCATGCTATGAGTGATGCCATGTCAGCTCCAAATCTCAAATTAACACCTAACTGACCAACCGAGGAAAAAATGACTGTGCCAATTAGCCATTCAATCGCAGGGTGAAGCAGTGAGCGTTATGAAGTGTTGGAGAAAGAGGCTTGGCATCACGCGGTGGGAAGTTTGATTCTTTACTGAGAGTGCTTCGTCGCAGACTTCTTCCTTCAATTATTTTTATTAATACTTTCCAGTCCTTGAACGCATGCATGCTTTACAGTAGGGGAGACACGCACTCCACAAATAGTAATGAATTTCCATTTCATTTTGCCAAACTTTCAACCTTACAGCTTAAATTTCTCTATCATATATGGCAATACATGAAGTTATTACTTGAACAAAATCAATGGCCAATAACTGCCACAAAATTACATCAAGAATGAACAACTACTCATTGTTTAAGTAATGTGAGATTAACAAAAATAAGAGGAAAGGGCAGAGTTATAGACTCTACATTCAGAGAGAGTCAATGTTATGCAAATCTTTCTTTGCTAAATTTAATGTTTGAGTACAGCAATCTGGAGTTAAGATTATGTCTTCTTAAACATTGTCATCATTATCTGTGACAATTAACTACAATTAACTGTGATTGTAGTCTACAATTATTGATAAATATAGCTTAAAAAAGTCATCTTGGCAAAGTTAGCATTACCACTGCACGCTTGCTGTCATCCCAGCTCAAACAAAGATCCATTTTCAGTGACCTAACACGGCATTTGTTTGCGGCAGGAAGGCCAAATCGCATAGAAAAAGCTATGTTTTGAAAAATGTCTTTGTTCATGCAGACGAGGCCTAAATGTGAGGCTGTGAAAATGTACATGATATTAGATTTGCTTAACTAGTGTGTTAATCAGGTACATGCTGTTCTCCTTTAAACATTGAACCTTTCTAAATAAAAAGAGACAGATAATAGCCAGGAAATCAGATGAGGAAGTGTCATTATATTCTTAAATTAGCATGTCTCTAATTCAGTGTTTTACTTTAGAGATAACAAATAGCATCTTCTTCTCTTTACAAACTAAATTAAATGTTTTCTTTCTCAGTTGAATATATTCAGAGATTTTGCAGATACAAATGTAACTGAAATCACTAAAGAAGCTGACCGACATCATGACTCCTCTCTACTTGTGCTAGCATTTAGCACCAACCTGTAAGTGTCACTTATGACCACAGTGCAAAAGCAAAAGGTACGTACGCTAGCTTTAATACAACGTTGCCAACCTTTGACAATATTATTCAATTAATGCTCTGTAACTCCAGGTTCTATCGGGGTCATCAAAGGTTCATGTCTTCCCTTTTAATCTACGGCTCTGGGAAGACTTTCAGCTCAAGAATAAAGCAGCATATGTCAACTATTAGGTTGAGAAGTGTTTATCTTTTATGTCGAGAGCTGCTGGCAATGTGGTGCCAATCAAGCCAAGCTCCTCTCCGGTGGTTACACTCCCCCTCCATGTAAACACAAACCATTGCAGGAGGTGAAGTGAGACCACATGACTCATATGCATTCATTAGTTAGCTTGCAGACCAAAAATAGAGAGTTGTGATGCTGTCAAGAAGGAGCTCTAAGTATAGAGCAGAGCAGAATACTGTCATTGAACCATATATGTTTCACCAATATCATACATGCATTATGGTATTGCAGGGAGGGCAACGCGATTCATGTTCATGCACTTTAAAATGTACAGTATGTAGTTGTGAATACACTCACATACACACACGCACACAATAAGACAAATACAACATTTCAAAGTCATTTTAAAAAGTTGGGCCTTCACTCACTGCAGCTCTGTCTCTCTTTGTCCTCCGTCTAATACTAAATTATTCAGTCTTGTCTTGTAAATCATAAAATACTTACAAGGTTTAGCAGACAGGATCTGGATGGACATGTTGTCAGCTCGTCTCTGCCTCCTCTGCACTCGAACCAGTCAACTGACCGACAAAACAAGCCGCATGACAGCACAGGAAGGTTTTCATCCATACATGAGCTTCCACAGGATGAGAGGTGCTATAGTCTCCCCTCTGGGAAAAGCACTTGAGGGTTTTAAGAATTAAAGCCTTTATCCCCGGTTTTTATCATCCATCGTCAACACTGCTTCAAGTCAACACCTTTATTAGGTGTCAGCTTCTGTTAAAGGCATCATTCTCCACTATAAAACTACAGAGCATAAATTCACCAAGACAATTCAATCAAGGGGTGGGGGGGAGAAGGAACAGTTCCACTCCACGTGCCTAATTTATCCAATATCTGCCTGTGGTCACCCTGCTACACTGCCACTATGGATCAAACATTTATCTTAAGTATTTCAGCATGAAAATTATCTAAATCCTCACTGTATTTGAGCAGAGGAGACGTGATCCGACATTATTCGAAAATGAATTCGTTATGAAGAAAATAATGAAAAGCATTCTCGTATAATTTCTTTTGCATTGCTCCTGCAGCTGCAGCACCATCAAAAACTGTGAAAGCATCCATCGACGAGGATGGAGAGGGCATTATGGTGATATTCCCATGTCCCTGGAGCAGCCAAGCATCCTTTCTGTCCCTCGAGTCAAAGAGCGACCAGCACACACTCACAACATCCCCCCCCCGCCCCACCCTTCATGCTTAGCCCCTCCCCCATTGGCTGTCTCTAGTGAACGATTGGCTGATGTATGGGGGAGAGGTTGATGCTGATTGGATGGGTGATGGAGCGGAACCTTGCTTTCCTATGCATCAGTGCTCTTCAGGAAAAAGACCAGGGTCGGAAAGAGAGAGAGAGAGAGAGGACAAAGATGATGATGTGGGAAATAGAAATGATATGAGGGTTGGAGGGGGAGGGAGGTAAATGAAGGAGAGAAAAGAGAGAGTAAAAGAGATGAGATGTTGAGAAAAAAGACGGAAAGATTGTAGCTGAATTTGAGCTATTACACCTCTCACTTATATTTCATCCAAACACTGTTCATGTAGAACATCCAGACAAGGCAAGAGATCATCACTTTATCACTATTAATATCAAGTCTTGCAGAGATAAAAGATTCTGATGAAAATGTCGACAGTGCAGAGGAACACACTGTCTTGACTTCAGGGAAAATGCAGTTTACAGCAGATGGAGCCGATTAGCACGCAGTATGGTGGTGTATTTATGTATCTAATGTGTGTGTTTGTCCATGGAGGGCAGGGTTCTGCTATGCATGGTGATGAGGCAAATCATTACTGGTGAACCTGATGGTGTTGCCTGAGATTTCACTGAAGGTGTTCGTCTGTACAAATGTGTTATTTTTTTGTTCGAAGTATTTTTATATTAAAATTTCGATACTTTTGAAAAATAAAGATGGTACAGAAAAAAAAGGATCTCCTCATTTACCAGAGGCTGCTTTCTTTTACATTTTGCCACAGTTTCAAACACAATGCACAACACTGCAGAGCAGAAACGTATTAAAACTGACAGGAAACCTATTTCAAATAATTTCGTGATAAGTATAAATTAGTTTTAATCAGAAAAAAATTCTAATTGCTTGACACAGTTTTTGATTTTGCATTAAATACTTCCAACAAAAAAAAAATTTAAGCTTTTATATGTGCAGTTATATCAGAATTTTAAGTTGTATCAAAAGATCAAAAGATTATTATTCACTGCCATGGAAAAAACTCCATTAAAATTGTGCGATTTTAATAAGTTAATGAAAACATGTAAACTCCGGTCAATTGGAGGGATGTTTGGAGAAATAAAGTGTTTTGCACCAACGCACTTTGGATTTGATTGTCTTGTTATTTGCAGCTACAGGAAATACTGCTTGGCCAAACAGATATCATTATGTTGATATCCTGTGACAGGGGGATGCAAGCTGTGCTCTTTCTAAAACCAACACAGCCAGTGTTTC
>JAPZDX010000024.1:21157231-21168466 GCA_029783625.1 Naso annulatus
GCAAAGATTAATGAAATGATTAACTAATTAGGGTTAGGTGAAAGAGTTACATTGTTAGATGTCAACTGATATGTTGTTTAAATGTTACAAATACTCTATAAACTATCTGTTGGCAAACTATCCAAGAAAGTGTTACCTATTCTTGTCTTTCT
The DNA here is from genome assembly GCA_029783625.1 of Naso annulatus. Taxonomy (NCBI): domain Eukaryota; kingdom Metazoa; phylum Chordata; class Actinopteri; order Acanthuriformes; family Acanthuridae; genus Naso; species Naso annulatus. The sequence continues at coordinate 21,157,384 of JAPZDX010000024.1, forward strand.
GTGTCATCTGTTAGAAAATACAAGAGAAAATTAGACAAAAGTGTCTGAATGTGGCTACTATTGAAAAGTAATAATTGAGAATAATAAGTATTTACTTAAAATGAGGCTGAAGTTTTTCAATCATTCACCAAAAATAGCCCTATTATAGGCTGAGTCATACATTTGTCACAGAAAAAAGGAAATGTGAATTCTGTTTGACTATTGTTTGAAAAGGAGAAACCTTGGGATAATATTAGTCTGTTTTGTTGTTGTTGTGGCCTTAAGTTAGACTATTCACAATCTGTCCCTGCATTACAATTTTAACAGCAGGTTACTTTCGAAGTAAGACCACATGGATCGAGTTCGTACCAGATTCATATGGTCTGTGTGTTAAAGTAACATAAGTGATCAGTGTTGTGTTTTTACATCCATTTAGTTTTTGTGCTTGAACCAGTTTTATTCAAAATTCTCGGAACCTTGGCGCTGTCTAATCAACCAGCCTGTGTTTCCACCAGTTTGAAGCAGAGCCATCATATCAAGGGTAGGTCAATAACAGAGGGAATTAGAATTTAGAAGACTTTGACACACCCACTTTAGTTCGCAGGAAAAACCTCCTGTTGATTTGTTCTAGTTAGGAACCAGCGTTTTTGTAATCCATATTCTCTGAACAAAGGTAAGAACTTATTATTATACACTATTTTTTCCATTGCAAAGTTACATTTTAGTGAAAGTTCCAGTTGATACCCTGTTGTGTTTTGGCAGTGAAAGCTGAGGTCTGTGTCTGCATCTATGCACATTAACACATGTTAATTTGTGGACAGTAGGTGTTGAAATACAGAGCTGTCTGTGTTGCTTTGTTTGCATGTTTCTGTGCATATTCAGCTGTGTATGTTTGGGTGTTAATTCAAAAGTGAGCATGGTGTAGCTCACAAAGTCTTTTTAGGGGATGTCTATTCTGAGCACACCTGGCTGTGAAAACGCATCACAATTGCCAGGAATGGTCATTAAGCGTAAAGCCTGTCTAAGTGGTCACCACTGACAACTTCATGGGGTTTGTCTCCTCTGGAGTAAGAGTATACAGCTCCCCTGTGTACATGGAGATGAGAAAGTGATAGCAGGTTATAGAGAAGATACAGGAGGGTTTGAATCGGAGAGTCAACGAGCTGTCATGTCGCAGGTGTTTAGAAAGCAGCTCTGGAAACAAACAGTTTCCAAGGTCATTCAGGTAAGAGAATTCGTGTAGCTGTGCTGCTGTTTTTGCCGTGGCATCATTTGATTGTTGACTCCGATTTTAGTTTGTTCAGCCACAGTCCAGTCTTCATGTGTAATGCTCAGCATGGGCTCTGATGGCATCTTCCATTCACCCCCATGATTTGAATTTAAATGGATGAAACTAGCTGCAAAACTTTATACACAGCTGCTGTGTTGACTTTGACTGTGTCTGATGTTTTTGTTTTTCTGTATCAAATTGACTACATAATTTTCTGTGTTTATCTGAGGTTTTGAAGGGCACTGAAAACATTTTGAAATGCTTTTTTTTAATGGTTAGAAAACATTTTCGAACTACACTCCTGCCAAACTGTCCCGCTGCACACTTTTTTTTGTCACAGCTGTGTTCTCTTTAATTCCAAAAGCCAAAGTTTGTTTTTTATTGGGATTGTCAGTCTCACCATAGCTTATCTCAGGATGAGGCTTTGTTTGCTTCTGAAAGCTATTATTGTTGTAGCTCTTATGGGTCCGTCAGCACTGGCTTCTCTGTCTGTGCTCTGGGAATAACTAAGTGCGGATCTGTGTGTGTGCATGCCTGTCATTTTTGCAGCTTGTTATTGTTGGCTGATGTATTTTGTGTATTTGTGAATTGTATTCAGCGGTGGCATATTTGTTTGAATAATCTGTACCACAGTGCATTGTGTCTGAATTGTTTTTCTCGGGGCCAAAGGCTGAGTTGGTTCTTCACAAGGTTTGGAATAGGGACAGACAGAGGGTGTGAAACGCCTGGTCGCCCAGCGACTGATAGCTTGGCATGCCTTTTTTATGGTTGACCTGTGATGTCTTTGTTTTTGTGTGTCGAAAGTGTATGTTTTAAAAGAGCAAGGTAGGCATGTTCCATTCTCAGAGTTCTGTGGGGGTTTATTTAAACTTATTTAGATAAATGTCTTCATCTTGTAATTTTCTTAAGTGTAACATTATGTTTATAAACATTGTTTTCTGTCTTAAGACTGAAACCCCACCCCCAAACGCACTAAACACTAAAATGTCACGTAGAGTGCTTTTTTGAGCATGTCAAAAATGTTGATGTCTGTATTGACTAAACTGTGTGCAGAGAGAATAAATTTCAAGGCTGCAATTTTGATGCACTTAGCAACCATCCTGTAATCTGCTGAAGTGACCTGTGACACGCAGCCACTGTTCCTGAGAGTAGTTCGTTGGCACTTGTCAAATATTACCATGTTTTGTGAGAAAGGTAATGATTGTGAGGATTTTGAAAGGGTTTCCAGCACACTGCAGTTGGGCAGTGTGCTTTTAAGAAAAAAATGTTGTTTGTCTGGTTTCACAGTACAAACCTGAGTGTCAGTGTGGTGTCTAATCTCTTTGAAGCTGCTAGCGGGCCTTGCAGAAACACTTAGCTTGTGAGGTTGTTGGCATGTTCCACCTCTCTCTGGCTTTGCCTGACAAACTTCCCCAGACTCTAACAAACAAGTCTCAAAGCCTTGACTCTTAATCACCCTGACTTGTAGACTTGTCCCTCCTCTCTGTACTGTATCCTCCTGACTCACGCTTTCCTTCTTGCCTTCAATTCTGTTTTTGTTACAATGTATTGTTAAATTTTTTCTATCCCTCTGCTTCCCTTTATCCCTCTTCCTTTCATTTCTCACTCCTCTTGCCTTCCTTTTTTCATGTTTTCTTCACTGGCCATAACTACTAAGCCCATATGTCAAACTCTCTCCCTTTGTCATTTTTGGAATCCAGTCAGTTTCATATTTTCGTCAGCTCTCTACATCTCCTGTCTTTTTTTTTCCATGCGTACAAGTCTTTCTTCCGTCAGTGCTTCATGTCTGTTTAATCATCTTCATCATATTTTGTATTTGGCATCTTTCCTATTTATGTTTCTTTCAAGGCTTTTTTCTGGGTTCTATCTGATCTATCCCTCAAAGCTGTCGCATCTGTTTTTTTCCCAAACATATTCTTGATATAATCCACAGGGACTCACACAGGGTGCTTGCACGAAGTCTACAATATGTTCTGTGCTCAGTCTATTGTATCCTACAGACTTTAGCAGTCGGTTTATGTCACAAGAAAGAAAATAGAGGTTTAAGGATAAAGTCACACAATAGTTCTATCATGTACGAACAATCGCACGGATGTATACTGAAAAAACACGAGGAAGGGAGTAGAGAGACAGAGAGAGAACATGATGACTCTTGTGTTAAAGTTTAATCTAGTTGTTAATAATTGTCTAAACAGATTGGTATATAGAGGAGCAGGCTCAGATGTCTTCTATTTTTGGCATAGCTGGTCACAGAAGGATATTTCCTGCTTTGTTGTAAAAGAGGAGCTTTTAAAAGATGGTCTGACTGTGCTGACGTCAATGCAAAATGTATTATAAAGCTATTCCTGTCACCCACTGTTTAAATTCTAGTCAGACGAAAGGAAGGGTAAATGAGAGAATTCAAATGCACCCTGCAGCTGGCAGACCATGCAACACCAGGTTTCATGTAATTTATTGGCTAACCTTGTTTCTGTGTTACTGAGCAACGTAACCTGCCAACCCACCGCGCTTGATGTCATTGTTCCACTATCCAAAAACAAAAGCCACGGCCTGGTGTAAACTGGCTGTGTTGTTGTTTTATCTTTTTTTCTAAGAAAACTGAATTTCTTGGACTTAGGATGGGTGTTAAGTCTGTAAAAGTAGAGAATTTAAATCCTCTCTCCAAAGTAGATAAATGAAAATAGAGATGCACATAAGAAAAAAAAATTGAAAGAATACTGACATCTGTTTGGATGTTTTCTGTCATTTTTGTACAGAACTATCTGCAAAGAACAGAAGAACACTGTGCTTTGACAGTTTTCAGGGATTTTTTCATTTGCACCTTTTTTTTGTTGACGTATTCTACTCTGCTCATTTATTGAAACTGGACATAACTGTGGTTCATTGGGTGGACTTTTTACTTAAACGATGTCTGGAAAAAAAGTGGATGACCACATGAGAGCATCAGTCATCTGTTTTTACCAATAGCCTCATTTTTACACACCAAGTATCTGAAACAGAGTTGAATCGTTGAATCTACTCTGTTCAGTCATGTGATGGCTGAACTCGTTAGGTTCTCCTCTCACAGAAAGATTACAACATTGTAGAGCTTCCCTTTTTTTTAACAATCAATCAGAGCTGAACCAATAGCAGTTTAATTTTTTGTGAATGCAAATCGTCAGTTATGATCTAATTCAACATTCAGTCTGGAGCGCATTTCGCAGTTTTAACAACTTTGTAAGTATTGCTTTCCCGGTCTTAATCAAAATTGTTTGTACTTTTTCTTTAGCAAAAGCTGAAAGAGGAACGTGAAGCTAAGCGGGCCCAGCTGGATGGAAGACATGACTACATCCTCAGTATCGTGGCTTCATGTGTGGGACTGGAGAAGGCTGATGTGGAAGACTCCATATTGGAGGGAAATCAGGTATTCTGTATTCATTTTAACACTGAAACGTTCTATTTTTGTAGAAACCAATCGTCTAATGCCTTCGGGACGGCGGTATCTTGCCCCCCACCAAAAAACAAACAGATATGCTAGTTCGTTTATACCTTCAGCCATCAAGCTTCTTAATGCTGCTGATAGTAGATATTAGACATTAAGCATTTTTAATTAATTAATCCAGTCATGTGGAAATGTATGTATTTATTATCTTTATTATTTATTATGGCCTGCCTCCCCTACACTTATTTTGTTGCAGTGACAGAGGGAATTGTGTGGTTGGTATGTGTTGTCCTTGTTTCTTATGTTGTGTTTATGTGCTAACCGACTGGAGACTGCAACCTGAATTGCCCTATATTGGGATAAATAAAGTTGTTTGATTGATTGATATCTTTTAGTTATTTCAGTGTTGGGGGTTAAGAATTGGTTTTGTGTGATTTATTGGGCTTAAGGTCTGTGTATTTTTAATCAGGAGTTTGGTTAATGGTTGTGCTGTGTTTCTGTCCTTTCACAGTAAGAGCTCAAGCAGCTGCAGTGTTTCTCTCTGTTTAGGTCTGATTGTAATGGAAATCTTTTTTTTGAAATCTTTCTCAGATTGACCGCATGGAGCAGTTCTTTGTGGCTGAGGGTCTTCCACACCTCATGTTCTACTATCAGGAAACTGAGCCAGTTGAAGCAGGTAATGTGGGAATGTACTCTAATTGTGCCAAAAATGAGCTATACTATAAAATACAATAACTTTAATATTAGGTTGTATTTAAGGGGTGGCAACGCATCAATTTTAGGTTCTAGTTTTTGTATGAATTAACAAATGCACACTACAGCAATGCTGGGATAGTGTGCATGGACCAAAAGCGATTATCAATTACAATTTGATACAAATCCAAATTCCTCAGAATCAGGATCAAGCTAGTTGTAACGATACCTTGTGTTACATAATTTTTTTGCAGCAGCAGCAGCAGCCTCTGTCTCTGTCTCCTCCCAAGTTGTTGCCCAGCAGCCTGGTCGCAGCAAGAAGTCTAAAGTGTTTGTGACAGACGGGAAGGATGTGGCGCTGACCGGAGTCTGTGTCTTCTTCACCAGAGCAAACACCTCTAAGACAATCACCTCTGAGAACGTACACAGAGTGAGTCACTTCTCAAAATATTGTTTTGACAATGTTGGAGTGGAGTCATGACATGTACGGTGAGTGAAGGTCAGTCAAGAATATAAAATGAAAACTATAAAGCTAGAGCAGCCACTATTACACCTCTTCATAATAGGAACCAGGTACATTTTAGAAACCAAAGAAGTTAAAGGAACTGCGGGAGCTTTGTGATAAAGTTCACTTAAATTACAATTTCAAACAAACTAATTATTCCGATGGAACAAAAGATGAAACTTTTAAATGACAAAAGGACTTTCTGATAACATTTCCTTTGGCAGTGATTTCTCTTTAACCACATTAATGTGATAAATTGTTTCCCTTACCTGAGACAGCTTTCTGTTTTTATCCAGAGCTAGTGAGGCAATATGGGGTCTCTGATGCCACGGGCAGTTCTGGCCATCGATTCTTGTTGATCGCCTGCTGTCAACAGCAAACATAATCACTCCCACTGATAACAGGGCATGTTTGCTGCAAGACACTCACAGCAGGAGCGAGAAGAAGGACAACTTTGGTGTGTGTGTGCGTGTTAGAGGAATGCACTCACATCAAAAATGACAAAAATATGAAAAACTGGCAAAATAGTTAATAATTGGGTTTAAGGTGTTGTGATCACGAACGTCCAACTCATGTGATTCAAGTTTAAACCTCTGGCACTCACACACGTCTTTTTCACCAAATTTGCTGAAAGCCGGAGCTTTAGTGATGGACTATGTTTATTATAATGCCTGAAATGAGTAGTTTATTAAAATTGCAGTTTAATTTTTGAAATGAGTAAATGTGATATAACCACAGGGTTATATTACCTTGTTATACGCTGTCAGAGAACTAAGGTCATGTGTGCACTCTGATCTCTTTCTAGGATGTAAACTTTAATATGTTGGACACAACAGAGGTGGGTCTGTTAAAAAGTGTGGAGCAGCTGCTGTCCGAGATCTTCATCCCAACACTGAGCAAGATGAACCACGGCTGGGGGGACAGTGCCAGTCCCCAGGCCCAGGCTGTCAAACAGGACTTCATATCATCATTGGAAAGCTTTGTGTCTGTTTTGGCTGGAGCGCAGGAGAGCCTGCAGGAAAAGGTAAGGAACAGACAGTGTTGCATGTCAAGAATGGGAAATTGATTCAGAACATCTGTAAAATACCTCATTAAGAAAGGCCTGTTACTTATCCCAAATGGTATTTAACCAAAAGCTAATTAAATACTGTGCACCTGCCAAATGTCACACAATTGTTGCTAAAAAAAACAAGGAAAAAACCACAATAATTTGGTAAAATAAAGAAAAATTAAGGGTGTTTGAACAGCTGTGAAACTTTTTCATCATGGTAATGCGTTTCTTTAAAGCAGTAAGCAGCCTGTTTTCACCAAAGCCTCTTTCTGTGTGAGAATACACAAGCGTATCAGCAAAGAAATCCAGTTATAGACCACTGCCAAAAAGAAATCATTCCATGGCTTGCCTCCAGGTTACCTTGAAAGAATGTGATTCATTTGACCTGCGGGTGCTGAAAGGCCCATCAGACTACATGGCAGCAGCCAACAGCACAGAGACCACCGAAAAGATAGAAGCCTGCGTGAAAGTTTGGATCAAACAGATTGAACAGGTGAGGCATGTGAGGTAACGGGTAGGAAGCTTTCCTCAAACCGATCAGTTACTGTTCAGCCTGTGGTAATGTTGTACTTTTCTACATTGAGCAGAAGAAAACTGGAGTCAGATTTTGTGCTCAGACCCATTTACTTGAAATGTCTTTGCCATGTATCAGAGAAAAATATTCACTTGATGTATTTAATGAAGCTGGGCAACAAATTCTCCAAATGTTAATCCTGAAAAAAATCAAAGCCATCCGCCAGATCAGATGTGAAGAATTTTTTTTTAATTTTTTACTCACATTAATGTTTTTATAGTTGTTTCTCGCAACTCATAAACTCAGTGATACAAATCAAGTTACATTTGGAATGGATGCAAAACTACCACAAAGATAAATATCTGGAAATTTTGAAATAAGGGAAAAGCTGTAGGATGAACTGAATGAATGCTGCTTAAAAAGTGAGAAGATGTAAAACACCTCTGTTGTACAGGTTTTGGCTGAGAGTGACCAGCTGAGAAAGGAGGCTGATGACCTCGGCCCTCGGGCTGAGCTGGACCACTGGAAGAAACGAATGTCTCGCTTCAACTACCTTCTGGACCAGCTTAAGAGCCCTGATGTCAGAGCTGTACTGGGTGTGCTCTTGCTGGCCAAATCTAAACTCATAAAGGTCTTTTTTTTCTCTCTGCTTCATGTGACATTGTTTTACAGTAATTCTGCCCACCTCATCTGCCCGTCATATCAGTGTTGCATGCCTGTTCTATTTTGCAAGATAATGTTTTGACAGAAGTCTGGAGGTCTACACTTTTTAGATTGTAATGTTGGTGTGACACAGTCTTACATTAAATGCAATAAGGGTTTGTTGTGTCTAGTCATGGCGGGAACTGGACACGAGGATAACTGATGCAGCCAATGAGGCCAAAGACAATGTCAAGTACCTCTACAGTATGGAGAAGTTTTGTGACCCTCTCTACAACAGTGACCCTGTAAGAGAAGAAAAATACTTTCATCTCTTTAAAAGATAAAGTGGTCTGCTGCGTTAAAAGCAAACTAAATGTACTAAATCCTTGTTGAACCATCTTAAAGCTGTGGAAATGTTGTATTACAAAAGCTGTGAAAACGGTGTGTTACAAGATACAGTTCAGTGTCCCGTTTCACCTCAGGTTTCCATGGTTGAAGCAATCCCGGGTCTGATAAATGCCATCAGGATGATTCACAGTATTTCTCGCTACTACAACACATCTGAAAAGATAACTTCGCTTTTTGTCAAGGTAAGAGCGGCAGATGTTCTGCACAATTCAGTAATTATAAATTATCCGTAATTGTGATCAGCCATGTGATTCAGTAGCACAGCTGTTGCCTGCAGTTGAAATACTGCTTCATTTTCAGTCTGTAATTTTTGTGTTTTTATGGATGAACAGAATTAACCACTAAAACATTCCCTTTCTGCCTACTAAGGACCCATCGTGGAAAAACAAACATTAGGCACAAAAGGATTCATAACATTTCTGATTCCAGCATCCCAGTGAGCAAATTGCTGGCTCTGTTTATGACGTTAATGTCACTTTGCTTCATGGACCGTATTTCAGCGCTCAAACAAAGAGGCCCCTTTGACTTTTTAAACATCTTGGTCATGATAATAACCTCACTTGTGTTTAGCATGTTGAACTACGTGTATAGTCTTAAGCTGTTTAGGTCAGTGGATATCTCTTATTTCACTACAACATTTATATCCAGGTGACAAACCAGATGATCACAGCCTGCAAGGCCTACATCACCAACAATGGCTCGAATTCAATATGGGACCAGCCTCAGCAAATCGTAGTGGACAAAATCAAGGCTGCCATCCTCCTAAACCAGGTACTGGATACTGCTTTTCAGAATAGAAAAATCATCTGTCTCTTCTACTTTTTCTGTTTGTGTTATTGAATATGTGAAATGTAAAATTTGTGTTATGTTTGGGGGGAAAAAATATTTGTCTTCTATAGATAACATGATCGAGATTTGTCATTATTGTATCTTTTGTTAAAAGTCAGACAAACTACATGGGGATATAACAATAACATTGCCACGATGAAAGAAATGTTCAGAATGGAAGCAAAGTTACTTTTTAACCAACAATTGTTACTGTTGGTTATGGATGAGTTTGTTTTGTTGCATGCCAAACTGCATCTTCCAGGAGTACCAGAAGTATTTCCACAAAACCAAGGAGAAGCTGGAACAGACTCCCTCAGAGAGACAGTTTGACTTCAGTGAGATGTACATTTTCGGGAAGTTTGACACGTTCCAGCGACGACTCAACAAGATCCTAGAAATGTTCAGCACCATTTCCACCTACTCTGTCCTGCAAGACTCTAAGATAGAAGGACTGGAGACCATGGCCACCAAGTTTCAAGTGGGTATATTGTTGGATCAGATTCTTGTCAAGTCATTTCTTATAACACAGAGAGGAGATCTGTAAAGCGATGAAGTGCCACTGCTACCCTGATGAGCCTGTATTTCTTCTGCCCTTCACTGAAAGGATGTAAAGATTTTACACGATATACATTATTGTAAAACTACTGCACACTTTAAATGCGCAAAATGTTGGTATATTGTACTTGCATTGAAAATTACAGTAACTAATTAAAAAAAAAACCCACAGTAAATGTAAAAAAGAAGTATTAGTTTGCGTGAAAAATCCTTTACTGACAGTGCAACAATTTCTTTATAAATAACACTTATTAAATTTCTTCAATGCAAATAATTCATTGATAGGAAGATAAAAAAATTTAGGAAGGAATAGATTAAAGAAGCATTTATTTATGCACAGATATTTGAGACATAAATGAAAAATGGTCGTGCAGCACAGGTGAACAGAAAGAGTCCAAAAAATGAGTTTGATTCAGTAAACAGAAGTTGTACTAATTAGCATGCCACAGTGCCATATTACTGTCTTTTCCTTAGTTTTTAGTTGTGCGAAATAGTTTATAAATATTTATGTTCACAAATTTACAAAGTGCCGGTTTGGGTCACAGAAACAAATTTTGAATTGCACCACATTGTCTGATGAGATTTTTCCCTTTGAGAGTACATTGATGTGAGCTATCTGTTCGTTTCTGCTTCCATGGATGCACAGACTGCAGAAATGCAGGGAAAATGGGAGGTAATGTCTCACTGCAGTCTTAACTTGTAGTTATGCATGCATTTTCATAGTTGACAGCATTCAGTAGTAAAATTCATAGACATCAAATTTTACCTCTGTACACATCTTAAAGAACTGTATGACAGTACTAACTGCATGGAACATGAACAAAGAACCAACGGCAAAATATGTTATTTGTTGCTCCATTTGTCTGTGTTGTTCAGTTGTTTCCACCAGCAAACATTTTGCATGCTCTTCATTTTACCTACTGTAATCCCATCAGTCCTGTCTTGGCCCAGGTAACCAGACAGAGCAGGATTAAAACAGATTAAACACCTCTTCTTTTGTATAAGTAGTGGGTTTATGGTAATTTTTGCAATGTTGTATTACATTTAAACAATCTTTAAATTCTTATTTTAAGTCCTGTATATTCCCCAACATCAATGTGATGTCATTGGAAGCAATGACACAATTAATCAACGAAATAGGATTAATTAGATTCAATGTAAGACAGAATAGTTGAGTTTCCCTGCTTTGTGTGACTGCAGCAGAATGATCAAGCTGA
>JAPZDX010000024.1:21198721-21214721 GCA_029783625.1 Naso annulatus
TTAAGGTCATTGGTGTGAAACTGTCATTACAATAACAGCAGAGTTGGCTAGTAATAAATAGTTAAAGATGGACCCAATATTAACCCTTAATGCCCCTCTCCTCCTTTTATTAAGAACAAATACCTGAATCTAAAGTTGGTGTTACTCTACAGGAGCAATGTGGTGAGTTATCCAGGCAGCACTTGGAGAGGCTGTACGTCTTTGCCCTAATGTGGAGCGCAGGAGCCTTACTTGAACTGGACGATCGGAGGAAGATGGAGATGTGGCTCCGTAGGAACAGCAACATAAGTCTAAACCTGCCTAATATTCCTCTTGACAGCGAGGACACCATGTTTGACTACCATGTCACAGCAGATGGTATGCATGCATTGATAAACAGACATTATCACCTGCAGATTAGATGCCAGGGAATATCAAAGCAGTTCACTGACAAGCAGAGCTCGTCTGCTTCATGTTGCCCTTGCACTTTTTTTTTGCAGATGATATGGAAATATTTATTCAATAGGAAGCTTTGAAGTGTCACTGTCCTATATTGTATCAGTTTCTACACTATGATTTATCTGTTTAATGCATGCATATTTGTCCTTTTTCCAGGTCGGTGGGTCCACTGGAGCACCAGAGTGGAGGAATACGTTTATCCCTCTGAATTCACCCCAGAGTACAGCTCCATCTTGATACCCAATGTTGACAATGTTAGGACAGACTTCCTGATTCACACCATCGCCAAGCAGGGGAAGGTGAGGCTTGCTTAAAGAATACAGTGATGGTGTATGTGGTGCAATACAAACCTTCAAAATGTTCTTTTTGTGCCCAATGGAGCACTGAACAGTAATGTGCATGTAGCAAGTGCAAGCAATAATTTTCATCAGCAAGTATTTCAAGTTACATTGCACGATCATCAACACCTGAATTACACACTTTTTTGTGATCCTTTGTACATGTACGTGTGTGATATCTTGACTCCCGAGCTTAAGCAGCACTGTGTTGGAGCCTGCAGTGTTTGGTGTAACTGTTGCGTCTGGGGGAGAAAATTCAGTGCAAATGTAATGAACTGTGCCCGAATGACAACTAGGTCCTCGAACATGACGACACATCCATTTGCAGTGCACTTGAAACACGCTTCTTTCTTACAAGTTACAACCCAGTTGTCTCACCCCACTCCCTCATTTGCCTAAAATGACTTTGGTCTCCTGATTGTTCTGTAAACTTAAAGAGGCCATGTTATGCTCATTTTTTGGGCTCATGCTTTATTCTTTATTCTTCTTACTACTAGAGTAGGTTTATGTGCTTTGATGCTCAAAAAACTCATCTGTTTTCTCATACAGCTGACTGTGACAGCCCTGTTTTTTCCAGGATTTTTGCCTCTGCCTGAGACGCTCTGTTTTACCTCCTGCCCCGCCCTTAAAGGCTTACTTTGCTATGATTGGCCAGTTCAAACACAAACCTTCTAGATGAAACTATAGAGAAGCCCAGCACAATGTGACACACTGATGGTCTGAGATTAAAAAAAAAAACTGATGAGAACAGAGCGTTCAGAGCCATTAGAAACAACCCACAGGGGTCACTGCTACATACCTTTACCTCATTATTTCATACTTTGGCATCAATTTAAATGGAAATCTGACTTTGTAACATCATTTCTAGGTTGAAAGAGACAGAAAAGCATAATATGTACCCTTTAAGCTTCCGGTCCATGGTGAAATCCAAAATGTGCATGTACCAGTGGTAATAAAAACATATGAAATCAGTTGTTGACGATGATGATCAAGGGATATAACTTGGAATATTTATTCATGAAAGTCATTGCTTGACTTTGCTACATGCATATTGCTTACTGTGCAGCAGTTGCTGAAGTATATATGCACAGTCTGTGTATTGTTGCTGCCAGTCAAAATTTTTAACAAGTGTCATGTGTCTTTAATGTGTCGATATGTCTTTATTGACTGAAACATTAAGTTACGTACGTTTCAACGACAAATGACCATAAAAGGTGTCAACCTTTAATTTGAAGTACAAACACATCCCTTGTCATAGCTTTATTAAGGCTTATGACAGTGATGGTCTTGTAGAGCATACCAGCCATCTAATCTCTTCTCTATATAGTGTATAATGCTTCATTTATTCCTGGTTACAGCTGAGTAGAGACCCACACATACACACACTTCGGATCAATAATGTGGCAGCATGACTGGTTGCAGCACCGCTCTGCTAAAAGACCAGATTAAAAATACTGCGGTCGATACGCTGCTTGAAAGCCCATCAAATGTACCACCATGTGGCATTCATCTTAGCGCCTGTGTGTGTATTTGTGTGTATACATGTGTGTAAGACTCAGTCAGATTCATAATGCTTTAAGGGGAGAGTGGGGAGCTTCTGTATGTTGGTGTGTTAATGAAGAGATGGTTTGTGTGACTGTCAGATTTGATTACTTTCATTCATTTCGGAAGCTTCTTTAATTTCTTTTACTCTAACTGCAAACCATTGATATTTTTCATTCCAGAGGCTGATTGATCTTAGTTGTGAATTTTTTTTTTACTGATCTGAAAAACACAACAACTTAATTTTATTATTTTAAGCAGTAATAAAGTTCTGTGATGCCAATAGCGTATCTGGTAACTAGACAACTTGTGCAACTTATGCAGCATTACTTTTTTATTAGCTCCAGTTTGTTATTTTTGTTTACACACTTTACCATTAACAACTACAACAGACAAAACTACTCCATTTGTCAGCTTGTACTCGTCTTCCTTATTGAGATTTAAACTTGAATATAAACACAAGCCTGTGTCACAGGCTAGCACATTGTTTTGGCAGATATATCTGTAAAAAAGCATTTGTCATTGTCATTATGAATAATGCACAGCAATTACTAATCAGTGATCAATGTGTAGTATTGAGGCAGCGAAAGTAACAACCTTAATCCGTCTGAAGTCAGTTGCAAAACAGTGCAATAGGGTTGAAAACTTTTTCTCATTATATTTCTGCCTGCTTTAGGTGTATCTATTTTTGAACTGACTTTAAATTGACTTTGACTAGGGTTAGACAGACTCTATTTTAAGTGTCTTACAAATTTAAATAAGGATTCCTACACTGAAAGACCTTTCAGTCAAAGAGTTTTTGTTTAGCCAGAAACAGCAGTTATTTTGCTCCACACAAAGCCGCCAGACTCCATTGACAATATTTTTAAATCATAATTTTGTCATCATTATTCAAACACAACAGAAACAAAATAAAACTCATCAAAACCATCTTAGTTCTTCTTTCTGCAATTCCAGCAATCACAAACTCTAGTTTGGTCGATAACTTACATTGTCTGAGCATACGTAGTTTTGTTTGACATAAAACTTTACCCAGATAACTTCTAATATGTTTTCTCAGGCTGTTTTGCTGATTGGAGAACAAGGAACGGCCAAAACTGTTATCATGAAGGGCTACATGGCAAAGTATGATCCTGAGACCCACATGGGCAAGAGTGTCAACTTCTCTTCTGCTACCACACCACTCATGTTTCAGGTAAGTGTGTGTTAATGTGTGGTAACTTGTCATGAATTAAAAGGGAAGTAATATTGATTGATGTCTGTTGTGATTAATCATGTGCAGACTGGAGGAAAGACTGCTGTCTTTTCCCTAAGCTGGGCATTGATCAACCTGCTACTTTGAATTATGTCAGAGTGGAACTTACTACATCTGTCATTTGCCTTTCACTCTCTCTGACTTTTTGCTGTCTTTTTCATCATCATATGTGTTGTCCTTTTTATGTCATTGCTCCTCCATTTGTCTTTTAGAGGACTGTAGAGAGCTATGTGGATAAAAGGATGGGGACCACTTACGGACCTCAAGCTGGAAAGAAAATGTCCATTTTTGTAGATGATATTAACATGCCTGTCATCAACGAGTGGGGAGATCAGGTTGGGGATCTTTTTAATATCAGTACATTTTAAAAATTTAAATGACAAAAATCCCCTCATTATCTAACTCACTAATGACAAACTTCTCGTCTGTTTTCTGTTTGTTTTGAAATCCCATTGAAGATTATGTAATTTGAGATATTTAATTAGACAAGACAAGTTATTTTTGTACATTTTGACTTGATTACAGTACTTGCAATTTAATGAACTTATGGTCTAATATAATAAGAAGAATATGCCCGTTTTCCATAGGTGACAAATGAGATTGTCAGGCAGCTGATGGAGCAAAATGGGTTCTTTAATCTGGAGAAACCAGGAGAATTCACCAACATTGTAGATGTTCAGTTTCTGGCAGCTATGATACATCCAGGGGGAGGCCGGAATGACATCCCACAGAGACTGAAAAGGCAGTTCTCCATCTTTAACTGTACCTTACCCTCCAACGCTTCCATTGACAAGATTTTTGGTGAGTATCCAGTGAAATCACTGATGTGCTCATTGAATCCCATTGATTAATGTTAGCGAATGCGTTATCAACATTGATTGATGATCTCCAGTGCTTACTTATTAAAATGCTACTCTTACTGAAGTCAGGAAAGGACCCATAATAAAAATGATATTTTACATAAAATTTCTTCATTTCACCTTCTCGTGTTAGTATATGTTAATTTCTAAAGCAATGCTTTGGTAATTGTCGACTCAAAATTTATTTTCATGATTCATGAATTCACTTTCCTTGTGAAGCTGCAAAGATTTCAACTTCCACTTTACTTAATTTTTCGCTTTTATGTGATTAATCGTGATAATAATCTGCAGACTTTTTTATTGACCCTCTTGTACAGGTGTGATTGGTATGGGCCACTTCAGCTCACATCGTGGTTTCGCCAGCAAAGTTCAGAGTGCCGTATCTCACTTGGTGTCTCTGACTCGACGTCTGTGGCAGTCAACCAAGGTCAAAATGCTTCCAACTCCAGCCAAGTTCCACTACATCTTCAACCTGAGGGATCTGTCCAGGATCTGGCAAGGCATGCTGAATACCACCGCTGAGGTGATCAACTCTGTTCAGGTAAGTTGATTTATCTAAACACTGTTATGGGGGATGTTTTGATGACCTTATAATGTAAAATATCATGTAATTAAGAAAGATGGTAAACTGTGGTAGATTTCTATTGGTTTAAGACATAATATCCTGAAATTTTCCATCACAACATTTGAATTTGGCCCCTTCTCCGCGGCCGTGATGGTGGGGTAAGTCAAAGGGTAAATGAAGAGAGGGAGCAGTGTTAGCAAGAACAAAACAGTAAATCAAAGAATAAAACATTCATTTTCTGATTATTTTGCAGTGGTTACATTCTACATCACATATAAACACATCCACACCTCCGCCTAAGTCTGCAGGAAGGTGTGGTAATGCCAAAATTTGTGTTTCTGAATAAGTGAGCTGCAGCTCGTGACACTGACAGCAGAGATAAGAGAGCGATGTGCCCTGATGGCTCTTTTGTACTGAAATTAGATAATAGAGGCAGGGGGTCATCGTGGTGTATTTGCGCAGTGAATTATGTGTCTGGTTTAAAAGGCTCGCAAAGGGTGAGTTTGTGCAG
The DNA here is from genome assembly GCA_029783625.1 of Naso annulatus. Lineage (NCBI taxonomy): Eukaryota > Metazoa > Chordata > Actinopteri > Acanthuriformes > Acanthuridae > Naso > Naso annulatus. The sequence goes on from JAPZDX010000024.1 coordinate 21,204,231, forward strand.
ATAAATACACCACCATGCACTTAAAGTAGTAGGTCATGAGTGGTGTTTGAGAGGGGAAACTTTTTTATGACATTTGTGTACATTTGTGTTTACTTATGTTTTTTTTTTTTTTTTTTTAGAAAATCCCTGCATAGTATGTCAACTGATTTGTTGCCATGTATGGATTTTACAAGAATGCTTTTGAATGACAGATAATTTAGAAATAGAAAGTAACTTTAAAGTGTCAAAATTATTAAATCAAAGTGTACAGTGGTGCAATTTAGAGTACTTTGTGCTGGACTAGAGTAGTCCTGACAACCTGAAAATAAATTATTCAAACCCATACTTCTGTGGCAGGGCTACTTTGTGACTACATGATATTTAAGATATAATGTATTTACAGTATTGGAGGGAGACAGAAAAGAAAATGTAAGCATTGCCAGCTCATTTCTTGCTGAGGTGGTCAACTCCCTTTGTGGCCTCACTGAATAATTAAATACAATGAAATATATCCTCTACCGTAGGATGCTCAGATTTAGACAAATATGTTCAACATCTCTGCAAAGGCTGACAACTTGACTCAGACAATACTGGAAAACTCAGTCAATGCAGTAATATAGAATATAAATTAAATAAACTTTCCTAGAGTTGTATGTCATGATGAGGTTTGTGTATGTGCAGAATTCCAGCAGTTAAGACATTTGGTCAATGTTATAACCTGATGGCTTTCTGCATACGGTAAGCAAATGATCCGGTGTCTCCACTATGCTTTCCTTAGCTCACATAGATCTATTTTATGCAGTCATCAAACTCATTAAGTGTTTCCATTAAGGAGTGAAACAGTTCTTCTAATCAACGGTATTCATCCTCTTGACTGTGCTCTTTTTATCTCTATATGCAATAGAGCTGAATTTGCTAATTCAGTAGCAGCTCTAACCTGACCTTTTGGATTGTGTTTGCTGGCTTGTTTGACAGCTGTTGTAAAAAAAAACAAAAAACAAACAAAACCAAACATAAATTTCAGGTGCTGCTGGCCTTGTGGAAGCATGAGTGCAAACGTGTGATAGCTGACAGATTTACTATGCCTGAGGACGTGGAATGGTTTGACCAGACTTTAGCAAAGCTGGTAGAGGAGGAGCACAAGGACACAGTGGACTGTGGAGTGGACAGATACTTTGTGGACTTTCTACGAGACGCACCTGAAGCTACAGGTATCGATCAGTCTCAAAGACACTGCTTTGGAACAGTGTTGTTGTGCTTCTGTGATCACTTTTAGTTTTTTTCTCACAGGGGAGGAGCCAGAAGATTCAGACTTTGATTTGCCGAAGGTGTACGAGCCTATGGACTCATTTGAGAGTTTAAAGGAGCGTCTGAACATGTTCCTGAGCCATTACAATGAGAGCATCAGAGGCACTGGCATGGACATGGTTTTCTTTCAGGATGCTATGATACATCTCATCAAGGTACTCAAGTTTACTCACTCAAGTGTGATTTAAGTAAGAAGTTGTAATATCAGCAAGAATAGCTATGACAAACTTTTGTCACAGATAAGAACAAAAATAAAAACCTGTTTAAGAAAAGAGTTTGAGATCCTGTTTAAGGACTAAATTAGCAACAAACGCAATACTTTGCAAAAAAAACAAAAAACAAAACAAAACTGTGTGAGCTGAAGCTTTAAATGTAAACAAAAAGGAAATTTGGTACAGCCCCAATACTATTTTTTTCTGTTTTACAATTTAGTTGGTTAAGCTTGTGTGCTTATTCACTACTTGCACTCACACAAAAAACTCACATTTTGTTTCCTTGCTGGTTTTTACCTCAGTTTCTAACTCACAACTTGTCACAAATATGCAGTCTCCCTTATCAGTCCAGTTTTTTCAATGTTTGGTTTGGTTCGTGTAGGTGTCGAGGATAATCCGCACACCTGGAGGTAATGCCTTGTTGGTCGGTGTTGGGGGTTCGGGAAAACAAAGCCTGACCAGACTGGCCTCGTTCATAGCTTGATACAAGATCTTCCAGATCACTCTTACACGGTACACACACACACATACAACACACAGTAATTATTTCTTAACCATACGTGTACACCTTATCTTTTGCCATAGTATACATCTTTAATTTTAATTATACAGAGATTTGAATATTTAATGTTGTTTTTTTAATGTATATTTATCATTTGTAGGATAGTTTTATTGGTATAGAATATTCATTTTGTCCCTGTGCTGACATTCCAGAAAAAAAAAAAAAATCATCATTGATCTTTAAATAGCTGCAATAAGAATTAATAAATTGCTGAGAGGACATTTGTTCTGAAAGAAATGAATTCAATTATTATTTATTGTGTAATGTCTTTGCAGCTTTGGCCCCCTGTCTTCTTTGTGAAACAATATGAGTGTCTCCCATGAGTCTCCTTTCAGTTCGTTTGATTAATCAGAATAAGAAAAACTCTTCTTTGTTCCAGCTGTGTCATTTGTCTCTGTGCCGGCCCTGTCCAACAGTTTGTCTTCCTCATTGTTCTGTGTCTCACTCTGTCCTGACTCTCTCTCTCCCAACCTGTCAAATGTTTTTCTCCCTCAGTCCCCATGTGCATTTGTCGCTGTCATAATTCCAGTCTGCTCTGTTCCTAACTCTCTGTTCCTTTAGTGTTTGGTATTAATATGAATGAGCCTCGCGACTCTCCTCTTGGCTTCACAGCTATCTCTGGAGACAATAGGCACCTTGATTTCTTATTTTCTCTGGTTTTCCCTCTCTTTCGACACACACAGTTGACTTTTACATGCACATCCACTACAGGCATATCTCTTTTTCTCTTGCAGACTCAGTTCAACTCTATCACTCCAACCTAAATTTTTCGTTGTTTTCATGTAGACTACCGTTATAAACTCTGCTTTCCTGACTCTGTCACTCTCTTCCTAGAGTACATAAATAATTGCTGTAATTCATTTAAATTCACACATAAACACACAGACACAGATGGAGGCACATTTGAAAATAAACAAACTTGTTCACTGCTTGCTTTTTTACTACCTTTGAAGCCAGAAATCACTTCATCTATTCATGCCTCTGTTAAACACTTAGGCTAATAATAGCACATGAAACTTGAAAATCCAATAATTAATGACACCTTTTAATGCCTACAGTCTACACAGTTCTTTTGCAAGGCTGTGAATGATCTAATCTTTCACTGAAATACACCATTCAGTATATCCATATTCAAAGCCAAGTTTGCAGATTGCTACTTAAAATAATTTGATCATTTATGATTTATAGATGTCTTGTGAAATTAGCTCTTTATTTGTCCTTGCCCATTGTTACGGTGCCCTGAGTTCAAACAGTGCATCATTCTCAACTCATACTGTAGATGCTTAGGAACACAGACATCAGTTTGCTTTTTATCTCTTTCTCTGTCAATTTTGTCTCTGTAAGAAAATAAATCTTAAGGGCATTTTAAAGTTTTTGTTTTCTGTCATTCGCCAGCTCATACAACACAGCCAACCTGATGGATGACCTTAAGGGGTTGTACAGAACAGCTGGCCAACATGGCAAAGGCATCAGCTTCATCTTTACTGACAACGAAATCAAAGACGAGTCCTTCCTCGAGTACATGAACAACGTCTTGTCATCTGGAGAGGTCAGGAACATGCGAAAAATACTCTAAAACATACAGTACATACATGAATGCAAGCTTGTTTGAAATACTTTTATAAACCGGTATTTTAAAAGCAGCTGATGTTGCTAAGATTCTTGGGGGGTACAATAAGCAAAACACCTTCTTGGTTTGGTGCTGTGAGATAGGAACAAACACTGGACTCTACACTGTGACTCATATGAAACAAACCTGAAATATAGTGTAGATCAGAATTGGTACACGTAGAGCCTTAAATGCTAACAGTAACATGACTAAATTGTTTTAATACTTTTAAAACGGTTTTTCAGCTGGTTTTCAGGAAGATATGCTTCAATTTTGAGATTTTTCGCAGCTGGAGATAGGAAAATAGACTGAAAAACATTCACCATATCCACTATAGGTTCTCATGCAGCTGTCTTGTTTTAAAGTGGGAGGTGAAACAATACGACTTAGGGATTCAAAGCAACTCAAACCTGGTCTTTCTCAAAGATTGTATGCACATTTCAGGCTGGTGGACGGTTCATCAGTTGCTGACTTACTGTCGTTCATATCAGGTTGGCAAAATAAAGACGTACAGAGCATAACGAGGGCAACCCGTGGTCAGTGTTGTGTATTCAACAAAACGTTTCCAGTGCATGTTGTACACACATACATTTCCATATATATTTTTTATTATCAGTATGATTTACCAGAAATGTCGGACGCTCCTATTTTCAGAAAATGAAGTGATAAGAGTGATGCTAAAATGAAAATATGCATTTTCTACGTCACCCTTTGCACTTGTATTTTTAGGATTAATTATGATTTAATGAATGTACAAGCACATCCATGTTTTTATGCTTGTTTTGTTAATCCACATGCTGTTTATTTTAAGGTAAGCCCACTGTGGATACAGAAAGCCGCTTCACTGACTCACCGCACACACTGACATCTAGTTTGTCCAGCATGAAGGCTTTAATTATACTTTTGTTGTTCTGTTGAAACTGGCACCTGGCGTTTGCCGCAAGTGAAATAAACATTTCATAATCTTCATACTGAGGCAGCAACAGCACAGACATAAATAGAAAAACATGTTTTCCTTCCGGGTTATGAGCAGTGCAGTTTATCTCAATTCAATCAAATTAAAAAGCAAAATTGCATTTTCCCTGTCAATACAAAAGTATTTCACAATTTCTTTTTAAACCATTTGGATGTAATGAAATGAAGCTGTAAGTGACAGAAGAGACAGATGCAGCCAGGTCTTTTCTGAACTGCAGCAGTCTGCATTGCAGGTGCAGAATGACTTCTTTGTGTTTGTGTGTGCTTTATATCAGCAGCAGGTAGCCTGCAGGTCAAGTGCCACTGTTTGCACATTTCTCTGCTGCACTCCCAGAATCAGCTACTTAACTATATCCAGTGGCTTTGGTGTAACTAGGGCAAATAAAGTATTTGCTGAGCAGTTTTGTCTGCTCTCTAACTCAGTATCCTTTTTTCTTTTGCTTTATTGTGCTCTTTCATTTCACACCCACTCCTCTTTTGATTGCTGTCCCTCCCTGTTCCTTCTCATCCTTTTCCTTTAACTCTTACTGTCTGGTTTCCCTCCTTTTCTGTCTCTCCATTTGTCCTTGTTACTCTTCCCCATCATCTTCCTCCATCCCTCGTCCTACTCTTCATTGTTGGCTTCCTAGTCTTCTCACCCTTCATCTTTCTGCTGGTTATCCATGTGCCTCTAAGCCCCTTCCTCCTCATCCATATTACTTTTACACCTCCTCTTCATTTAATCCTGTCACTTCCTTGCTTGCTTTTCCAAGTCTACTCTCCTACTGCCTTCATTTTCTTTTCTTTATCTTCCTTACCCCTTTTTCTCCTCCTTCCTCCAGTCTGTTTTTATACTTAAAGACAGTGCCAAGTCCCATTACAAAAAAATAAAAAGAGACCTGTTTTATGACACAATGGCAATGTTATAAGAGTGCTGAGCTGTGTAAGATCATTCAGGACACTGCCTGCTTTAAGCTAATGGGACCTAGCGAGCTAATTAATATTAATGCAAGCTTAATGTCAAGCTATTTCAATTTTATATAGTATCTTGCCCCCAGTTACTGCTCCATCAGGCTGCTGCTGCTCCTACCGCTGCTCTGTGCTGACATAAGAGTTTCACTGCTTTTACCCCAGCACCCACCTCTTGAATGTTTATGTTGTGTGGGGGCAACAAGCTGCAACAGCCGGGCCCAGTTTGATAACAGCATCTTAATCTTAAAGCATAAGCGAAGAGCACTGTAAGAAGTGCAAAATCTGCAGGAGCAATTTTGAAACTTTTTTGGTTTTTTAATTAATATTTATTCAATGCTTTTGATGCTTTCTGTAAAAAAAAATATTTGAGTCAACACATATTGAATTGTAAAATAACCTACCACTAGTTCTACTGTGCACAAATTAGCCCCATGTTGTTCTTCATGGTTGATTTACACATCACCATCATCCTCCCAACCTGGTTGTGTACAAACACCTGAAATGTAATGATGTGCTGCATAACTATTACAATGATAACTGGCCTGCATTTTAAGAGAGAGACATGTGTAAGCATTGAACTTTCCTTGTTTCTGTTTTTTTCATTAAGCCCTTGAATTCGGTGAGCATGATGGGTTTTCTCCTCTGTATTACTATGAATTTATTATGACTGAATTCCTGTTTGAAACTTTTTTTTCTTTTCTTGTTCATGCAGTTCTCATTCAAATATCCTGTTGCCAAAGTTAAATTGATTGCAGAGTGGCAACATCTGCATGAATTTCCTCTGCTGTTCAAGATGCATGGGAACTGACTGCTAGACTTGAGACTATTTCCTAATTTGTGCTTTGGTCAACAGCCAATTAATGAAAGTAGTTCACTGCACAAATCTTGCTTTCTTTTGCAAACTTCATCTGTGCAAAAAATACATGATATTAAAAAAAAAAATCTGTCACATTTTCTGTATCTAAAACTTTTCCCTGTTGTTTTTTTAGCTTAGTAATATTTAGTATTTTTTAATAACAATGATTTTTGTTTTCATTTTATTATTTAGGAATTTCCTTTTCTTTTCTATGTTCGACCTTTTCCTTCTGCTCTCCTCTGCCTCATCATGATAGCATCCCTATCCACCCTCTTCTCCACCTGCTCCTCTCTCGCCTTACTCTATCTCCCTTCCTAAGAAACAATTTATGCAGCAGCTGTTTTACTAGTGGAAATAAATAGAGGTGGGACCAAGGGGAGAGTCTGTGTCTTGCTGTTATTTCTGTGTGCCGGTAAGAGGTTTGTGTTTGTTGCAGACGTGTTAAGATGAGTGTGTATGAGAGACAGTGACAGAGCTGAAAAATGAATAAAGGAAGAGTGAGCTGTGTGAGGTTGTTGTTTATGTGAGAGTAACCCAGCAGATGTTAGAGACATGGTGCTTCTTACCACAACACCTCCTTCCCACCCAAGGCTCTCTCACATCTCCATTTCTTGCCCTCTCTCTCTTGGTAACTAGGGATTTAGTAGAAAGGTGCTAAAAGCAATGTGAAAGGATGCAGTTTAGCTATCCTCTTAAGTAAGACCTGGACACAGTGGGTGTTTTATCCCAGATGAAGACTTTAAGGCTAAAGCTGTTTGTGGAGGATAAGCAGTGCCTGCAGTTTTGCACCTAAACAGTTAAAAACAAGGCACACATGTCAAAAAATAAATTTCAATCAATGTTAGGTGTCAGTAGAAGGCGTATAATGTAACATTTTTTACAAAGAATTTCTAAAAACAACTAGAACAACAACTGAACATAAGAAATCTATACATCAATTAAGTAATTGTGCAGTATAGTGGGTCACCTATTAATAGTGTCATATCTCCTTTATCCAATCTGGTAGCTCAATCTTTGGGAAAACACTAAATGTGAGGAAGAAAGTCAGAAAACTAGGTAGCCAGCCACTTTGGTATTTATTATAGTTTGTGCTGTAGCTCGTGTTGGTGCATGATTATGTCATGATACTTTGTTTTTTGTCATTGTTTGAATGTAGAGATCTCTAGTTGCACAAAATTAACTGTGAACACTTAAATTTCTTTTAGGGTCAGAGGAAATTAAGAGATTGAGAAAACAGAGGTAGAAGTCACCCTTTCATCAAACCAGGAACTGAAAAGCAAGGCATATTAAAAACTTTAATTCTGAACTTTTTATACTGGGAGAATGTTGCCTTTGAGTTAGTACTTAGTATTGCTAATCTACAAATAATTACCTTGTCATGTTATTGTTAACATTTTGAAGACCCTTTTTTTCAGAACTTACAAAATTTGCATGCTTCTCTGTCATTTTACCAAGTCCAGTATTATTATGACTAACAAACTGAAATAGATAATAGAGAGGAGATGATGAAGATGCAATTTAGAAAAAGAAAGGAGGGAGATCTCATGAAGAGATCAAAACATTGCCTAAATAAATAAAGTTTTTCATCAGGAGCTCAGCAGTGTGCAGACCTTCTGTTTATCCATCTAGATGATGCAGTTTGACGTTAACGGCTGTGTGTGTGTGTTTCTGTTTTTTAGGTGTCAAACTTATTTGCTCGTGATGAGATTGACGAGATCCTCAGTGATCTCATCCCTGTTATGAGGCGGGAGTTTCCCAGGCGACCACCGACCAATGAAAATCTGTATGAATACTTCATGTCACGGGTCCGACACAACCTCCACGTTGTTCTGTGTTTCTCACCTGTTGGGGAAAAGTTCCGTAACCGGGCGTTAAAGTTTCCAGCGCTGATTTCTGGTTGCACTATGGACTGGTTCAGCAGGTGGCCAAAAGATGCTCTCGTTGCAGGTGTGTTTCACAGACAGTTTAAATTTAAAGGCATATGATCTTACGTTTCCTAATATGTATATATCCCTCCTCTATATTATTATTATGTCAGTGCTGCAAAATCAGATTAAACTGAAATATTATACCACTGATTTATCACTGTCAGCTCGTTAACAATGTGTCCCTTGTTGTTTCTAATTAATAAAAGTCAGATCAAAATTCTAACTTCGCCTATTGTCCTAGTTAGATGAGGAAGTGGGGGCAGTAAATTACAGCAGCATGACTACAGTTGCCTATCATTTGTCTGTAATCAGTTAGATATTTTGCTGCGGAATGATGTTTAGAAATCCTTCAGCTCCACCGATACAGGTTAGATTTTCATGCATTTTTTTCTATCTTATAACTAAGAAGTCTTAATTTTTCAGCTTTCAGCTTACTTTAAATCTTTGCAGCCCATTTTGTCCTGAAAAACCATCTATTGCAGCACATGCATTGTTGTCCATTTGCTTTTAGAAAATTGATTGTGAAAATGTCAGTAATTTCCAATTATCCTCTGTTCTTTTTTCTCTGTTGCCTAAAGCCTATTCTTTATTTGTTCAGTTAGAAAAATGGCACAGTTGTTTTAACCATATGTGTAACCAATTATCTATAATGTCTCTTGCAAATAAGCAGGCATGCCTGCTTTGAAAATAATCAATTTGAATTTCTCACAACAGGTCAGAGTATTGAGCAGTAAAGACGCTCGATTAGATTTTTGTTTACAGTTGCCAATCTGCTTTTTGTGACCAATTTCTTCTCTTCACACTGCATTTTTCTGCACTTAATTCTCTCCTCTTTGTTTATTCTGTCCCTCAGTTTCGGAGCACTTTCTGTCAGTCTACGACATCGACTGTTCCCCCCAGGTTCGAAGTGAATTAGTCCAGTGCATGGGTTCCTTCCAGGATGGGGTGGCTGAGAAGTGTGTGGACTATTTCCAGAGGTACAGTTACTACCTCTCTGTGTGTAATATAAGGCATTGATCCACCTTTGATATCCAACTATATACAAAAGATTAAAAGTTATTGTACACAAATTGAGGACATTGGCGTTCATGGTCAGTGGTCAGTCCACCAGGCAACAAAAATGCTTCTTTAAATGTAATAGTAATTTTATGCCCGCATGTGAAGCAGATGTAGAAAATCCTCAGGACAGAAATTATACTAGTATGAGTAATTGTGTAAATAAAGTTTCTACTAAATATGGCTTACAGGATAAAGTATTGTGCAAATGATTAAAATAATCTGATTTGAATCCAATCTGAATCTAGATACCGACGGTCCACCCACGTCACACCAAAGTCCTATCTGTCCTTCATTCAGGGCTACAAAGCCATCTACAAGGAGAAGAGGTCCGAAGTCCAGACACTGGCCAACAGGTACCAAAAAAAAAAAAACAAGGATTCAGTTTTAGTACTTAAATATTTCCGTGGTTTAATAATAGTACTTTTAAGCTTTTGTGGAATTTAGGATGGCTTTAATTTCATTTTAGAGTCAACACAACTGCTGCATGCACTGCATATTGTCTACATCTGTTACAATTAGTTAGTCTTGTGCTCCAAAAATGGTGATACAATTGTACAGTAATAAAGTTGTTGGATCTTAAATCGGTAGTCTATTCTTCCTCTTAGTCATCATTATGGCGAGTCATGAGTGAGGCATCACTGCATTACAGCATTTCCTGGAAATCAGCAGCTGTTTTCACAGACAGATTTTTTGTTGTAAATTGAACCCTTTCTTAATCAATAGTTATCGATTGCCTGATGGCACCAACATTAATGGAAGATCAGGATGCATCGTTATGAAGTAAGTTGTCATCAGAGGGGCCAGCCCAGGACAATTACATAGGAGTCAATTTCTGAGAGTACAGCAGGAGTAGCATTAAAAGATCAATCAGTCAGTTAATCACATTTATTTTTGTATAGCCCAAAAATTACAATTTGTCTCAGAGGTCCTCACAAGCTATGACATCCTCTGTCCTTAAACCTTCTCACCGGGTGGGGAAAAACTTAAAAACCCTGAATCGATGGGAGGAATTAGGGAAAAATAAGAAACCTCTGAGAGAACCACAGAGACAT
>JAPZDX010000024.1:21250657-21261363 GCA_029783625.1 Naso annulatus
CATTACAAAGTGAGTTTGTTTGTATTTTGCAGTTTCAGTAAGAACTTCATAAGTCACGCTGCAGTAACAGGTTGAAACTGAGAAACTAACTGCAAAATGTAGTTGATCCAATTAAAGCAGCACATGTTCAACTCGGCGCCTTTTCAGTTCAACATAAGCTCAGTTCTTCGAGTTGCTTTTCAAAGTCAAATAGACTTATTAGAATAACTGTGGCCCTGATTTTTATCCAAACACTTACATTTTGCTCCAGTTAACGACCCGTCACTAACGTATAACCCCTATAAGGTCAGAAATTATTCAGTGTAAATAAACTTTATTCAGCAGCATGTTAATATTCCTTGTGTTAGGGTTACTTTTTATGGATTTCTTTAGGCTTCCTGACCTTATGAAGAAATATAGTAACTAATGAAATCAGTGAGGTTATACTTTTGCATTGTTTTATTATTATTTATACTCAGAACAAACTGGAAAATTGGTATTGGCTGCTAAGGAGCTTCTATCAGAGAGCAGAGGATCACTGGGTGACCATAAGTTGTTCGCTGCATTTTGTACCTTTTCCTAGATATTTTTATTGGGGTGGTGACAAAACAAGGCAGAGAGAGATGCAAGACAAGTCGCCAGTAATTGGTGCAGCCTGTAACTATGTAATCTGCAGAGTCTCTGTGATGGCAAGAACTCAACACATATTTTCCTCTTAGATCATAACAAAGGATCGATGTCTTGTCCTTATGACTGTCCACCACTGACATTACATACAGCTGCATAGGTGCCACAGCTACACATCACTATAGAGATGAAAGGTCAGTTTCCCAGCAGTAGGACCTTTAGCTGAACTTGTCATTTCTTTGCAGCTTGTATTAGGTTGTGCACCTTTAGACTCGGAGGGACAGCAGGAATCTCCCATGTGATGAACCTTCTCAGTGAAGGGGAGGAGCTGGTGACACTCTGTGTATCAGGGGAGAAACTTGGTTCTCGGCACCTCAGCCTGGCCAACCATGACTTAGCAGTGACAGAACTGCTATGCAGGGGTATCGGTATTTGAAACTGAGGGGAAAAGAGGCAACAAACCTTCAGAGAAAAAGGCAGCACATAAAAGTCTACTCCATACTGTTGTAGACTGTTTTACACAAAAGCTTTGTCAGGTTGTTTCTGCCAGTTCAATTTGAGGTGATGAACTGCTCCTTGGGGGGGGGCACTAGGGCCCTCTCACAGCACTTGTTGTGAGAGTTTCTTTTAAAAATATGTTCACGACTGCTCCATGAATCAAAGTAAGCCCTGGTTCAGTAACTGTTTTTCTCTTGCAGGGTCTGCCAGCCTATGACACTCCAGAGGTGTTTGGTCTCCACACAAACGCAGACATAACCTACCAGAGTAAGCTGGCTAAGGACGTGTTGGACACCATCCTCAGTATTCAGCCTAAAGACAGCTCGTCAGGCGGAGGGGAAACCAGAGAGGCTGTGGTGTCCAGGCTGGCTGACGACATGCTGGAGAAACTGCCTCCTGACTACGTACCATTTGAAGTAAGCGTGCATGTATGTGCTCAATGTGTGTGTGTGTGCACCATTTCAAGCCTGAGGTGAGTGTTAAAGGTGAGTGAAGCAACATGTGCAGCGCTCCCCCGGTTTCTATGTGTGCTGGTGTGGTACAGTCAGAGCAGTGGGATGTGTGTTGGTGAGGTGATGAAAGGGTGTGTGTGTGTGTGTGTGTGTGTGTGTGTGTGAGACAGTGATAGACAGACAGAAAAGAAGACTTAAAATAGGTGAGGGTGCGAATGAAGATGGCGTTTGCTAGCTTCGTTTTACTTTGGGTTTTCTCTCCTTTTGTGTCACTTGAGGCAAAATAGGTGAGGATGTGACTTTTCTGGTGGTGCAAAGCTTGTCATAGAGAACTTGTCAGTGAATGTAACATCCTGCAGCTACCACTGTCAGCTCCATCCATCTGCCCATTGTCAGTCTGTCTATACAAAATATGAATTCAGTAAAAACTAGATCAGTCAAAAAAATATGTTAAAATGATGGACAAGCATACAGAATGAAAGGAAACACAGTGGCACTGAGTCCATAGGCTCTCTTCTTAAATGTTCCACTATTGTCCCAGTAAACTATTGAAATCTTTCTTTTTAATTTGTTCACTCATTCAGCTTATACCTGAAGCATATATACAGCTTGAACATTTTATGAAGATAAGAAAGAGAAAAACTTATGCAGTCCTTCAAGACTGGAAGTTATTTGAACTTTACTGGTACATTTCCAGCTCCTGAACATCTTTCTGTCTTTCTTTATCTACACAGCATGTGTGTGTGTGTATGTGTGTGTGTGTGTGTGTGTGTATGTGTGTGTGGGTGGGTGTGTGTGTGTGTGTGTGTGCACGCTCATGCATCTTCTCTCCACGCATTATAAATTATCCAGGAGGTTCATCAAAGTTTTATTTTCTTATTTGATTCCATGAAACTTAACAGGTGAGAGAGCGCCTGCAGAAGATGGGCCCTTTCCAGCCAATGAACATCTTCCTGCGTCAGGAGATCGATCGCATGCAGAGGGTTTTAGCTCTAGTCCGAAACACCTTGACAGACCTCAAGCTGGCCATCGATGGAACCATCATCATGAGCGAGAGCCTGCGGGACGCTCTGGACTGCATGTATGATGCACGCATTCCTGCACGTTGGAAGAAGGTTGGTTGAGAAAATATTCTTGTTTTGTTTTCTTTGTTATTTTTTTAACTCAGCTCAATGTAGTATTACTCAGTAATTCACGTGTACTACAATTGTGTAGATGAAAACTCATCATGCTTCTCATTTCCTAAGAAGCTTCTGCACAAGTGAGAAGGCGGGTGTGGTTTTTTTTGTTTGTGTGTGTTAGCTTTTAAGTCTGCAATTTGAATTTTCAAGAATCCGTGTGTGAAAAGCCACATTATAATTGATAGCTATTAATGCTGATTGCTTTATAAAAACAAACCACTTTTCTTGAGGCAGAAATGACTGTCTCAAAGACTTTTTCTTTGTTATTTGTATCCTTGCGTAAAATGAAGGTTTACTTGTTTGCTTTTGACAACATCAGACGTATCTTGCTAAATAAAAGGGAGCCCACCATCGTTAGTCTTACTCAGCCGACGTTGATGCTCCTTACCTTTCCTATTTATGTACTACTTTGTTTTTACATTTTGTTTACAGCACACAAATCCATTTCCGCGATGAATGGAATCGACGTCTTCTAACAAACTTAGTTGAAGTCGAAATTGCTGGAATATAAATATTGAAGGGAAGCAAGTGAAAAAAGCAAAGGAGCATGACTTTTCCTGTATCTTACTCTGGAATCACTCAGTTTGCATTCAAGCCGTGCTCTCGCAAACATTACATCATTAGAATAATTTCAACTTGAATGACTTCCTGGCTGGGATTCAGAGTTTTTTCACCAGCAGTGCAACCTCTTTTGGCCTGTTTCCCTGCACTTCTCTGTTCTCTAATCTTTTTTTATTCTGTCGTGCTGAATTCCCTCTTGTTCTCTTGCCATGTGGTGATTCACAAACCATTTTTTCATGTTTCCCTGTGGTCTTCTTCTCTGATCTGGATGACAGTTTTCTGTGTTCCATTGTAATGTTTTGTTCATTTTGTTGTTTGTCTTTGTTTTTCAGGCATCGTGGGCTTCCAGCACCCTGGGGTTCTGGTTCACAGAGCTGCTTGAGCGGAACCGGCAGTTCCAGGCTTGGATCTTTGAAGGGCGGCCCAACTGCTTCTGGATGACAGGTTTCTTCAACCCACAGGGCTTCCTGACAGCCATGAGACAGGTACACACGGCATCAGGCTGCCTATCTGCTTAGCCACCATTGGGGAGGGGACCAGATGGCACGCAGAGGGACTGGCAGGCACACGGCCACGTTCACACATGCATGCATGTACATACACGCATACACATACACTGTTGCAGGCAAGCAAGGACACACATATTTGTCTTTGTTTTCTAAAGAATTCGAATTTGTGTTGCGTGTGTGTGTACAGAGAGAGATAGAGAGATAGATAGATATAGATGTGAGCATCTGAACTGTTGCTGTCCTAAAGGATGTTTTTGTCTATGAGCCAAATTATACTGAGGCTTATGCGGCAGATAATATGACAACATTTAAAATTCTGGAGAAAAGCAGTGGGGTAGTTTGGTCGGAAAAGAAAACAAACAAAAAAAACTGTTTAAAGCTGTGATTATTGTTTTAATGTAAAATGAAGAAATTAAACTTCCTACAACAGCATCTAATTAACGTAATTACCTGAACATAGTTTTATGTTTAAACATGCAGTATATTATACACATGCCAGATGTGCATACCTGCAATTCAGATTCATTTGCACTTAACTGTGTTTGTACTGTCACTCCTGTGCGAACAGTGAGGTTCCATCCTTTTAAATAAATAAACATGCCTTGTCTATTGCTGCCTCAACCAGGGAGGTGATTTACTTTTTAACTCACTTTTTGTATGTCTGTATCTCCAAAACCTTTCTTCTTCCGTGATGATTTGTCACTGAATCGATGTAACTGAATTTGGTGATTATCTAAATTTGATGTCCGGTTATCATTTAGAGTAACAGTGAAGATGACCTGAGGGTTGAGGTATGTTTACAGGGCAACAAAACAATTTTCTTTGCAATCTGACAGTTTTAGTAGAGACAGGAAATCCTGTAAAAATCAATTTTAGGTTTGCACATCTGACTGCCTGCTAGTTTTACTTCACTCCACAATTCATGCTTGCATGCTCCAAAGAGGAAAATACTGTGGATGCAGATGTCTGTGTTTTTCTGAGCAGGGATTTGTTTGACTACTGTGTTAGTCCTCAAATACAGCCATCACTTTGTCTCACTGAGCGTGTATCCTGCCTTCTCTGAGGAGACTCTGCAGCTTTTGTTTGACCACTGGCCTCGCATCATGCGTGTGTCCTTGTCGTTGTTATCAGTTCCTATCTGTTCAATTTTTCCCAGTAAGGTTTTTGTGCACTTTTTCCTTTCTTAAAATGAGGATGAAATGACTGAAAGGATACAATACTCACATTTCATTTATTTATTGTGCTCTCTGCTCTCACTCTGTGCTCTTTTTCAGTCATATTGAATTTATTTTCTTTCTTGTTGGCACAGCATCACGTAAAACAGCAGCATCAATGAAGTGCACTTCTCTGCCCTACACTGTGCTTTTATATTGTACCTCTATTACTGCCTAGTTATTACAATTGATTTTTTTTTTTCTGGCTTTTTTTGGGGGGGTGGCAAACAATCAGCACTGTCATTCAGCCCATTTCAATGCCTTAACCCATGCCCTTGTAGGAGATCACCCGGGCCAACAAGGGCTGGGCCTTGGACCGCATGGTGCTGTGCAACGAAGTGACCAGGTGGATGAAGGACGACATCACCCAGCCCCCCGCAGAGGGAGTGTACGTCTATGGCCTTTACCTGGAGGGGGCCGGGTGGGAGCGCCGCAGCTGCAAACTCATCGACTCCAAGCCCAAAGTCCTCTTCGAGATGATGCCTGTGTTGAGGATGTACGCTGAGAATAATGGTGAGATTTGCTGTTTGAGATACATTAACATGGAGAAGAAATCTTTAGGTCTATTTTTATTGCAATGTCAAAAACAAATCAGCAAAGTGAATAGTGATATGTCTGAAAATTATGTGAGGTGTGAATCCTTTACCCTTGTTGTTTCTTATCCAGATCAGTCTTCCCAGTCTATGTCAGTCTCAATCTTCTCTCCTCCTCAACATTTGCATCCCACACAGTCACTCAGAATGGATGGATGTAGCATTTAAATGTCAGACAGACTAGGTGCTATGTATTTTGTCTGGGAAATATATTACCAGCAGCATGATGCAAGTGTGTTTGTTCTGGAGAAGACTAGACTATATTCAGGCAGGCAGCACTTAGATGGGCCCCGGTGGACGCCTGCAAGCAAGGCAGCCTGGGAAACGAATTAATGATCCAATGATACGCCTAATGCGGTTTGTTAACACCATGTCCCCTCCTAGCTCTTCCCACAAGAAGGCTGCCTGCTGGCTTTAAGTGTTTGTGTCAGTGCAAAGGAGACTAGTGGAGGGATGTTGCTGAAGATAAGTGGTTGCAAGAGCATCTATGAGTATGTGACATGCACGTGTGTAGGCACATGTGAGAGTCTAGAAAATCCCCTCTCTCAGTAGTGACTCTCTTCAAAGAGATTAGTCCCAGCTCTGTGAAAACAGACTCAACAAGGGCTGTTTGTTTGCAGAGTAGCACAGTGCTGCTGTGGCAGGACATTATTTTTTTTTTAATCCATGTTATTTGCCCGATTTGATTAGGCTTTACCTTCAAAAAACAGATGTTTGGTTAAGCTCAGCTGAGTGTCCCAAAAGAGTCTACACACTGATTTAAACATTTCATTGACTTGAAGTAATTATCGGTAAGAAGTTTATTAATTATGATTTAGTTTTAAAAAAAAGCCTGTTGTTTTGCTGTTACCTTTCAAGTGTCTATTGCTTGTCTGTGTTGCAGGTACAAAGGATTTGCGCCTCTACTCCTGTCCAATCTACAAGAAGCCAGTGCGGACAGACATGAATTACATTGCAGCTGTAGACCTGAAGACATCACTTCCTCCAGAGTACTGGATCCTGCGGGGTGTGGCACTCCTCTGTGATGTCAAGTGATCCCTTCATGCTGAGAAACACTGACACACATGTGGTAGGACGTTAGCTATTTTTAACTTCCCATGAGTCACATGTCGGATGCCTTAGAGTCTGCAGGATAAACAGCTGTTACCATGGCTGCCTTTTTCTTCTTCTACTACAATGTGGGAAATGGTGACAGAACACGGGCATCAATGGTGAAACATCCGGTTCACAGAATTGGACCGAGCCTCTGAAAAACATCACTGTAGCTTGTTTGAAACTGTTTGATAGAGTTGTGCACAAAGACTTGTAACAGTAATCCCTAACAGTTACTCTATATTCTTGTTTGAAGTGACAGAACCGATGGTTTTACTACTGTGCAGCTGATATCACACAATAATTTACACTGTTAAGTCAACACAAGTTAAAAAGAAGAATCAGCAAATCTGAAACATCATGTCAGTTTAACGTGTCCTGCTTAAGGTCAAAGGAACAAAGATAGCTGCAGTGTCATAACTAAAGGTCAGACATATATGTCTGACATTCTCAGATTTTTGTGTAATTTCAGTTTTAATGGAACTTGGTTTTCAGCTTCTATTGTGGCAGTGTGTATGACCTCAATAAACGACCACAATAGACATTATTTTTAGATTAGAATGACGATGACGATTCATTTTTAATAAAGAGGTACTCTGAGTTGTTTTTCTTAACAATGTAATACAGATAATTGTGAAAATGCTCAACAATTATAAGATCTTTCTATTCACGTTAGATGGGTCAATTTTCATCAAATTACTATCTTAAAAAAGATTTTCTCATCTCTTAAAATAAGCAGTGTAAAGCAGACATGATGCAAACTGAGCCACTGAGTAATTCAACTTCAGCCTTGAAAAGTGCAGACATACTCGATCATTCCATTCCTGCTCACCAGGGACATCATCCAGTGTCGAGTGTAGACCTTGACGAGCCACATTCTGGAGGCAAAAGTATATGGAACCAAAGAAGACGGATTGTAGTTGGGATTGATGTCATCAACTTGTTTGCTGTGAATTTGCAGCCTCTCACTGAGCAGTTTAGGTTGATACAGACTGTATCAAATCAGTGTGCAGGGATCTTTCACCATCCTGCCATTCAATGCAAATCAAATGTCGTTTTTAAAGAACAACTCAACTGAAATTTATAGAAATTTTAATGAAGTTTTTACAAAACACAATGGCATCAAAACATCAAAACACTTTTTTGGTAGTATTTTCTTTTGTTACAAAACCACCGTACCATATGCACTCTTAAGCTACCCTGTACATGGACCAGGCTCAGATTTCCCAAATCATAATCTTCACACTAAAATTGTCTTTAACATTTTACTTTCCAGTAGTTCTACTCATACCAGACTTTTTAAATCTGTTTGGGCTGATTGTCAGCCTCTTCTGAACAGCATCAGCCACCTGATTTTCCATTCTCAGCAGGTATTGACAAACTGACCCAGTCCATAAAGACAAGATGAATAAAGCAAAGATAGCTGTGGGAAACCTGCAGAAATATTACAATATATTCATGTGTAATGCTTTTCTTTGTATGGACTGCCTGTAAAATACATCCAAGACTTCGTGCTTCTTACAAGGTTGATGGAGTTATGTACACATATGTGTGTCCTTCTTGGCTGGCTGTGCTTTTTAAAAAGGACCAGCTTCTCCTTTTCCAACACTGCTCATGTATTGTTCCCTTGTAACATGTCTCCTTTGCATTCATTTTAACATCAGATCTTCCATCTTTTGCCTTCTGTTTCACTTTGTGAAAGTTCGGTGCACACACAAACTTCCTTATCTCCATAACAGAGGCGTGTTTTTTTAAAAATGTTTTACCGCTGTTCACTGTGAAATACATGCTCTTCAAAAGGCCTTGGTGTTACAGTTGTTTCTTTCTTTTTCTTTACTTACCTCACATCGTTTGACAACCAAAATGTACTGTTACTGTAAAGTGAACTGAATACAGATGCTGTTGATGAAAAATTGAACGCTTTTTTGGCAAAGTGACTGCCACAAGTCTCCCAGAACGGAGTCAGAATACTAACTTAGATCACATCAGATTCTTCCGTCTGACTGAAAATAGATCTGACATTCAAATTACAGTATGTTTCAGGGGTTATTGCCTACTTGCTGTACATGCTACACTTACAATTACATAAGTGATAAAATGTATACTACAGCTGTGGCATAGGTTACTTGCAATGCAACATTAAAACCAGAGCTGATCCCTTTGTGCCTTAAACTTTGTTTCTGCACTCAGTACTGAGATAATTAGACTTCATCTGTAATGACTGACTGGTTCTTTGTGTCTGTGTAAGTTCAGCGTAATCTGAACCAGTCTTACGGCATTACATTCCCTTGGGACAGTGAGCGGGTCATCTCTGTGTGCACAAAGTAGGTCTTCAGCTCTCCTTTGCCCTTGACGTTGATGATGCCTCTACAAGAGCACATGTAGCCCAGGGTGAGAAGGATGCGACTTGTCTCCTCCGTCACCTGCAGGGAGAACCAGATGGGTGATGTCCATTTTACTCATCTTATATGGCTGAATTAAATTCCTGCTGGCAAAAATATTCAGCTCTCCACAGAAATACATCTCAAGTAGCAGACCTTTAACTCAGCTTGCTGCTCTGCATCTCTGGGCCTATATTATGTTCCAGCAAGGAAATACATATAAATCATGATTTAAGTTGAATGTAAAGTCTAACTCCTAAAATTAACACTAATGTCTCACAGCATTGCTCAGTATATCTCTTTTATATGCCTTTAAGAGCTGCAAACACAGGTGTCTCCATTGTACGTTCTAATCCTGCCATTAAGGACTGTAAGGGATGAAAAGCTCATCAGTCATCAGAACAAATGCAAATTTGAGTTTGTAAATTTAAGCCGTAACAGTATAGAAAACTAAAGAGAACTTTAAACTGTTTTCCCAAGCAAAACCTCTGTAGGTTTCAAAATAGGAAACGCATGTAAGATGAACACGGGATGGAAAATATCTGTGCTACCTGCTCTGCATATCTTAAAATATCAACAGGCAATCTTGGAAAGCAATCCTGGGCAGGTGGCTCTATCTAATGTGTACAGGCTGTGAAGTGCTGTACAGTCCTCTGAAGACTGATTGAATCCCACAACCACTTGCAATGCAGGTGAGAAACCATTATATCTTATCAGTGCTCAGATGGCGTGCGGATGTAAGATTTGAAGATGTCACAAGATGTCGAGGTGATGTGATGTCCTTGCTGTCATAAATGGCATGAGGAGAGGGAAGAAGAGCTTAATCTTTGAAACATCTGTGCTGACATTTACAGTCTCAACTTATGAAAATAGATCAGGGCTGCTGCTGGTTTGAAAGAAACAGTGAACAGACTGGTTTGA
Organism: Naso annulatus; assembly: GCA_029783625.1. NCBI lineage: Eukaryota > Metazoa > Chordata > Actinopteri > Acanthuriformes > Acanthuridae > Naso > Naso annulatus. The sequence goes on from JAPZDX010000024.1 coordinate 21,260,666, forward strand.
AAATGGCAAATGACTGTAAATTTTCTACTTTTTTTTGTCCTTTTTACAAGTCTCATGAAAAAGACAAAGTTCATGTCATTACCTCTACTGCTAAGTCCAAATCTTATTGGTCCATGAAGAAAACTTTGCATCACAAACACACTTTGGTTGGTCATACTTAAGTGAGTTAATAGATACAAGTGGGTATAAAGTGCAGCAGGATGATGTACATGTATGTGGGACTAAGTAAATAAAATAAATGTCCAGTGGTAATGAACATGTCACCCACTGCAACATTGCAGCTCATTAATGTTTTCATTGGTTGTTTTTTAAAAAAAATATTTGTATCAGTAGACTTAACTTTTACTTACCTGTATTTTTCCGAGGACTCCAGTGCTGTCCATTCTGCTGGCTACATTCACTGTGTTCCCCCAGATATCATACTGTGGTTTCTGGGCTCCAATGACTCCAGCTATCACTGGACCGTGGTTAATGCCTGGCAAAGGACACAAAGCCATCAGTAAACATTAAATATGCACAAATAAATCAGTACGTATTTACTCAGATACTGCATTTTCAGTGTGTTTTTTTTTATGCAAGTGAAAAATTACATTACAGGACATACTGTAGCAGTATTTGGTGCACATTTAAACATTTTAGATGACAGTTAAATGGGTCATATGGTTTTCTGTCTCTTTCAACCCTATAAACAATGTTAC